>OV050032.1:155897659-156410159 GCA_920105625.2 Clusia tigrina
TATATATATATATATATATATATATATATATATATATATATATATATATATATATGTATATATATATATGTATATGTATATGTATATATATATATATATATGTATATATATATATGTATATGTATATGTATATATATATATATATTATATATATATATATATATATATATATATATATATATATATATATGTATATATATATGTATATGTATATGTATATATATATATAGTTTCGGAACTATACAAACTGGAGTATATATATATATATATATATATATATATATATATATATATATATATATATATATATATATATATATATATATATACAAACTTTTCTGCAACAACCTGTGTTGTATGCACCTCTTGATGTATTCTTGCCTAATACCCTAAGCTTAAATGTATGTTTAAATGTGTATTAAAACAAAATGTGTATCTAAAATGTCCCTAACGTCAAATAGGTTAGGTTAGGTTAGGTTAGTTTCGTTGAAGCGTCAGTTTCGTTGAAGCGTAAATTTTCGCAGGATGGGAATATGCGATTATAGTTCTAGGAACATTAGCCTCTATCCCATTTAGTCACATCCTGCCCGAGGTAACCCTGCTATTTATAACAGAACACTACGGATCTAGACTGAGGAGTCAATAAACACCTCCCCGGATACAGGGTGTGGAGGAGCAAACCTCTTCTGCCCGTGGATTGGGAAGCCTACAAGTCTGCGCCAAAAATATACAAGAAAGCAACCAGAACTGCGCAACGACAGTCCTGGCAAAATTATTGTAGGGATGTGGAAGAAACATCGGAAGCAGCTAGACTAAGAAGAATCCTAGCGATGACACCACACAACCTGGGCTACCTGAAAGGTCCGGGTGATGTGTGGAGTGAAACGAGTGAAGAATCTTTGGCTCTTCTCTTAGATACGCATTTTCCAGGCAGATGCGCAGTGGAGGGTGATAATTCGACACCTAGGGGCAGGTAGTCTGAGATAGGGAATGCGATAGTTACAGTCGAGAAAGTTGAGTGGGCCATTAACACCTTTGGTCCATATAAATCTCCGGGTCCGGATGGAATTTATCCAGCAGAACTGCAACAATCAGTGGACATAATTACGCCCTGGGTTGTGACTGCAATTAGAAGCTGTGTTAACATGGGCTATATTCCGCTAAGATGGAGAGCAACGAAGGTTTCCTTCATACCCAAAGCGGGCAGGTCCTCACATGTAAATCCTAAAGACTTCAGACCAATCAGTCTCACGTCTTTCCTCCTAAAAACACTGGAGAGATTGATGGATGCACACTTACGGGAAGTTATACCAACTGGTAGAATCTCCTCGGCAAAACATGCACTCGAAGGGCAAATCGACAGAGACGGCGTTACACGTACTTATTGGTATAGTGGAAAATCCATCCAGCAGAAGGATTTCGCACTAGCGGCGTTCATTGACATAGAAGGCGCTTTCAACAACATAAACGCGAACGCCATTACTGGAGCTTTAGAAGCTCTGGGCGTCGATCCTAATATGGTAGCGCTGATAGAGACGATACTCGTCAGCAGAAAGGTAACTGCCAGCTTAGGTTCCCACACCTTACGCAGACAGGTCTGCAGAGGCACTCCTCAGGGAGGAGTCTTCTCCCCCCTGGTCTAGAATTTGGCGGTATATTCATTACTGCAAGCCCTTGAGAGGGGGGTTGCCATGTCGTCGCCTATGCTGATGACTTGGCAATTTGATTAGAGGAAAATATCCAAACACTCTTATGGATATTTTGTGCTCTAGCATGGCCACGCTTACTGGTTGGACGGGAAGAAGGGGATTAGGGTTAAACCCCGATAAAATGGAATTAATCCTCTTTTCCAAGAAAAATAGATCTCCTGAGGTCACCCCGCTAACATACAAAGGTGTGGAAATTCCGATGAAGGAGACAGTTAGATATTTGGGACTAGTACTAGACAGGAAACTTACCTGGAAACCCAATATTGAAGAAAGAGTCAGAAAGCCCAATATTGCTTTGTACACATGTAAAAAAGCGGTCGGAATCAGGTGGGGCTATCCCCACGAATTATGCAGTGGCTGTTCATTTCGGTGGTCAGACCTATATTGCTATATGGAATACTAGTATGGTGGCCAGCCACTCAGAAACAAAGCTATTTGAAGCTTCTGAGCAAGGTCCAAAGAACGACTTTTTTATGCATCTCTGGTGCTTTAAGGACCACGCCTACTAAAGCTTTAGAAGTAATATTCAACCTACCTACATTAGAGCTGGTAGGGAAACAAGTGGCCGCCCCATCAGCACTAAGGCTGAAATGTGCGGCGTTATGGCATGATCGGCAGATTGGTCACTCGACTATTGCGCATACCTCGAGTGGTTCTATCCAACACATTGACCACTTTAAACCTAATCTCAACTTCGATAGGCACTTCCAGACATATATTCCGTCTAGAAGAGAGTGGCAAACACCAATGCCATGGAGAAGGGGGGAACTGAATTTCCCCTTTCTCCTACTTCTACATAATGAATAATAATGAAAGTGGGGCCCAAACTAAAATTTAAACCCATGGTGTTAGGTATTGCAGCATTAATAATATATATTTAAGAAGAGAAATAAATACATTTTGATATCCATTATATGTTGCATCAAATATGCTAATTTAATGATTTATTATTAATTTAATTTACTATCGACCGTGATATGAGTGATATCCCATCAACAAGAAGGAAGTTGCCATAAAATAAAAATGTTTTCCCAGACATTTTTTTATATTCAGCCGTAAGGTTTGTATGATAAACTAATCGTTTTTATGTAAACTTTTTATTTTCTTTTTTGGTTTTTAAATATTTTCAATATTGTTTTTATCGTTTATTCATTATTTTTTTTTGTATCATTTTATTTATTAAACTATTCGTATCATTTCACTTTGTTGCAATTTTTTCCGTTTTATTTTTAGCTAACTCATCCTAGTAAATCTTATTCCCTCTAATGTATATTTTCTTTTCCATAGGAGAAACGAATGGAAGCGCATTATGGGCACTCAAGATTCTCCTCAAAAATATATGTATTTATGTGATAATCACTTTTCAACCAACATGATACGGCACTCAAGATTGAAGAAGGGTGCTGTTCTAGACAGGAATATCTCAATTTCTTCCTTTATCATTATTATATGCAGTGTGGAACCTTTAGGCACAAATAGAGGGCTTGAGAGAGATCTACTGGTTCTCTTATTTCAATAAGCTTAGGCAAATCGCCATTTAAACCTCTTATGAATGTGTCCAGGGCTTTCTCTCGATAGGTTTATGTCAGCAAACATAAGGACTCGTTGGAGACTTCGAGGCTTCCAAGCTTGATCGAGAGATCGAAATCTTGTACTGAGGAGGAACCTTGCACCAGAGCAGTCATTTGGTACTTTTGACAGATACCTTTTGTCCGAGTAGTGCAAGAATAGGCATCTCACTACAGCAGTCCACTCTAACGGAGTGTTATAAGATTCGAGAGCAATATCAGCGTCTCCCACGATCTTATTCCTAATAACACTAAGGATTTTATTTAATTCGTATACCTTTAGCAGTCTTTCAACACTCTTTTTCCAAGAGTTAAATTATCTTTGATTCCCGGAAAATTCGCGTATCGACCTTACTACTTCAGGTATTCTGTCCATGTCTTGTAAGTTCTGGATGTGTTCACTGTCAATTGTCTGGTCAGAGATATTATAAAGATTCGAATTGGGATTAAGGGTTGCTTGCACCATGCTTGGTCCTTGTTACTGCAGAACTTGAGTTCAGATTCGGTTCATAATGGGAGCTAGTTCAGCTAAAGATATGGATCTTTGTGGTTCAGAAGCTGATTCACCATTTCCAGGAAGATTGAGGATTTGTGGGCAAATCAAATTATTAGGATTCGAAATTTTGTGAGAATTTATTTGAAAAAAGCTGGGTATCATAGCCAAGTGGCCCGTAAGAAGCCACACATTTCAGATGTAAATAAGCAGAAGCGTATGGATTTCGGGAATGAACATGTCTTCAAGCCCACAGAATTTTGGAACAAGGTCATTTTCACTGACGAAAGCAAATTTTACATATTCGGCTTAAAGGGGAAAAGCTGGTATGGAGAAAGAGAGGCACAGCATATGAGAAGGAGAATATGGTACCAACGGTCAAACACGGTTGAAGTGTTGGGAAACTCACATTTATTGATTCCATAATGGATCAAATGGGATACATTCAAATATTGAAATATAATTTGCTGCAAAGTACCCAACAATTAGGGCTAAAAGATGAGTTTAGTTTTCAGCGCAACAACGACCCCAAACATACCACCCAAAAAGTAAAGCTTTGGTTGTTGTACAAAGTTAAAAATCAGTTGTGGACACATCCCCAATCAGCGGACCTGTGCCCAATAGAGCATTTGTGGGATTTGCTCCAATGTAGGATCCGGAGACATACTATTACCTCAAAAACTATGCTTAGGGAAACAATAGTGGAAGAATGGGGACAAATTACAGCCGAAGGCATAAAAAAACTTGTCGACCCTATGCCACGACGTCTTACATAGGTACTAATAAGTAAAGGTTACCCTATGAAATACTAGTGCATCATACAACATCATTTTCTTTGTTAGAAGCATATTGTGCTGCGGATGTAATTTTCTATATGTATCTGCAAAAAACCAAAAAAAAAAAAATGTAATTCTTTGTATTTACAATCTGTAAAAGTTTTAGTAACTAAGCGAAATATACGACATATAGAAAAAAAACAAAGCTTGTTTGAATTCGCAATATATTAACTGAGATATTTGCAATTTAAATCATAATTTCGAAATTTGTTGCACTGTACGCATATTTATGCGGGTAAGTGTATATGTATATATACGAGTATATATATTTATATATATATTATACATATATTATATATATTTGGGACATTTAAATTTACACCACTGTGGAGTGGTGGTACCAATAGTTTATTAAATATTTTAAATTGTGGGCGACATTATCGACAATCCACCAGCTCAGGGCAAAAATGATGCACTCAAACATCGCATAATAAACAGCTTGTCAGAGTCCCAGGAAGTAAAACTTCGTCGGCTGCTTCGTGGGCAACCTTTGGGCGACGAAAACTCTTCAATGCTCTTGCATCTCCACAGAAATTTGTCCGCAGGCTAGTGCAGCTTCCTCAGAGCGTCCGTGGACTGCTAGCTATAAGTGAGATTTAGCGAAACTTGCTGAGCAAGCTGACCGCGCCATGCAAGCCATTCGACCACATCGTTAGCCTGTTTGCTATGATGATCGATAAGTTCAGGTCATAAAAAATTATCCTAAGCCAGAAACTGTCGACAAGTTGCAAAAATTCCTTGGAACTTGAAATTTTTATCGACCCTGTATTCCCCATGCCGCGCAAGTGTAAGCGCCACTCATCGAGCTTACTTTGGGAGCGAAAAAGAGCGACAAAAGGCCTGTGTAATGGACTAAGGTTTCTAACAAGGAATTTGAGGAATGTAAAAATATGTGGGAAAACTCTGTTCAACTTGTTTACCCTTGAGTTGATCTACCCCTAGTGTTGTGACGTGATGTATCAGATACTGCTATCGGTGCCGGATTGGACCAATAATCTGATAATGGACCACAGCCTTTGGGTTTCTTTTCGCAAAAACTTAATGAGCATGAAAGTAAATATAAAGTGTACGACAGTGAGCTTTTGGCCATTTACAGAGCGGTTCGTCACTTTAAACATCTTATCGATGGCCACGAGCTCATTATCTTGACGGATCATAAGCCCTTAGTTTATGGGTTAGCTCAAAAATCCAGTCACGCGTGTAAAAGAGTGGCAAGACAGCTTGAAGAAATTGGTAAATTTTCCACATATATCCGACACGTTGCTGGTGAGGATAATGTGGTGGCCGATGCTCTCTCTAGAATCCATTCAATCGACATTAATGTTATCGTCAGCACGCAGGAGCTAAGCGCTGCACAGCAAGAGGACGACGAACTTCAATACATCATAGCAAGCCCGGATAGAACTTTACTGGACTTAAGCAGGTTCCGGATCAATGGAACAGACGAGCTGGTATATTGCGATTGTTCCGGAACTACCAGTCGACCATACGCACCAAATCACTACGAAAACGCATGTTTGATAACGTGCATAACTTGGCGCATCCAAACGGCCGAACAATCATGCGTTTGGTGAGCAGCAGTTTCGTTTGGCCAAACATGAATCGTGCTGGGCGCGTTCATGCCTTGCGTGCCAACGAAGCAAAGTGGATCGTCAGGTAAAATCACTTTCGACATGTACACATTGACATCGTCGTCATGCAACACTGCAATAGTGGCAGGTACGTACTCACCATCATTGACCGTTTTCACGCTGGCCAGAAGCTGTGTGCAAGTACCATAGTAGACAACTTTTACGCTTGCTGGGCGGAACGCTTTGGAGCGCCGACCACAATAGCGTCTGTCTCAGCTCTTCGACGCGCTTATAAAATTAATCGGCAGCAACAGAATAAGCACAACGGCATATCATCCGGCTGCAAATGGGGTGGTTGAACGATGGCACCGTTCAATTAAGGCAGCCATCAGGTGTCATAATTCACCAAACTGGGTGGAAATTTTGCTCACGGTTCTTTTTGGGCTACGGGTGAGTCATAAGGAATTCATTAACGCTTCCGCAAGAGAGCTTGTCTATGGAAACGCACTCCGTATACCAGAGAGGTTTTCCATAAAGGAAGAGGTATTACCAGAGCCTAAATACTTCTTGGAAAAACTTCGACAGCAGATGCGACAGCTCCGGCGCACCACAACAATCACAAGGTTTTTGCGCATAAAACGCTTCACAGCTGCTCGCTTGTTTTTGTTCGAGTAGATGTTGTTAAAAACCCATGCGAACGGCCTTATGATGGGCAGTATGGGGTCATTGACCGCATCTCAGACTATGTCTTCAAAGTCAATATTGATGGGATACCAACAACAATTTCGACTGAACGATTAAAACCTGCATTTTTCGAGTGTAGTGATTTGATTCCATCTGCAAAAGATTCGAACTTATCGCTACTCACCCATAGCTTCGTCGTTCGGAGGGGAGTACTGTTGGAACTTGAGGTTGCTTGCCACGCCATCTGTTTATAAAAATAAATTTTCTCTTATCCCTTCTGACACATAAAATTCGGTGTGACATTTGGAGTGGGAGTTTGGACAGGCAGCGTCTCTCGGCCATTTTCGTTTTTGTTTAATTTTAAGTTTAATACATAAATAAATTAATTGACACGTCACTTCTATTTTAGTAGCTCATACAAGTCGCTACAGCCATATATTTATAAGTAATCTCCTGAGTGTAGCATCCATTGAAACTAACGAAGACTTTTATTTAGTTTTTAATATTTATTATAGAAATTAAACTCCTTCGAGCACTCGTGAATTACCCAAACTGCTATATTCTGCTTCTTTTTATATGTTTTCACCACTTAGCAATTCCTGTCCCATACGCCGCCGATAAGTGCATGGCGACAGCGCTTCGAGGCACCGTTTCATGGCAGCGTTTCACGGCTGCGCTTAGCGCTAACGACATGCAACACATGTTCGTCCGGCATGGAGAACCATCCTCGTCTACCGTGTCTACACGAAGCGGCTGCGCCACGGACACTGTTGCAGCAGATTTCGTAACATGCTTTGTACTGCTGCGACAGCGCATGACGCCAATGATATGTGTCTTGTGTGTCCTCCGGTCAGAGAACTATGACCATATATATATATATATATATATATATATATATATATATATATATATATATATATATATATATATATGTATAAATATATATATATATATATATATATATATATATATATATACATATATATATATTTATATATATATATATATATATATATATATATATATATATATATATATATTTATTTATTATTATATGTAGAATAATTATTAATAATTAGAATACTTAATAAAGGAGCACTATTTCCAAGCTCTCTGGTACATATAGGCATTATGATAAGTTATTTTACTAAATATAAAATACTTACATACAATTTAGATGGAGCAAAGCTAAAGTTATAAATAATTATATTAAATGTTTTATGTTTGATTGAATTAAGAAATTGTTAATTTTTAATGTGTTCACATTATTTATTGTTTTTAAAAAGTTTGATGGGGATTGATCTTGAAAAATCTTAATTCGTATTACGAAAAATTGTGTGCATTCATCGAGAATATGAGTTACTGTCAGAGGAGTTGAATTGCAATATGGACATGATTGTATTCCAGAGCCTTTTAGTAAGTGTATATGTGTGAGGTTTGTGTGTCCGATTCGAAGGCGGGTGAAAGCTTGTAAGTGGTCGCAACGATTGCTCGGAGGGTACATTGCCTTCGTACCATCTACGTTCATATTGGCATAGTGGTGGGTAATGTTTCGCCATTTGTCCATTCTTAATCTATTTAGATAATAATCTATTGCTCTGAGTGAATCTTTCTTTTCTGTAGAATAAATGAGTTGTAGAGGCTGTTTTGTAGCTAATTTCGCCCTTTCGTTAGCAATTTCATTACCAATGAGACCCGCATGACCTGGCAACAACATAATTTTGATTTTAGTTCTATATTGATCTAAAATGTTGCGAATGTTTATTATAAGGTTACTTTTGTTCGAATATTTCATCAGAGCAGATATTGTCGATAGGCTATCAGTGCAAATCAAGCATTTGCAGTTTGATTTGGAAGCGTGAAGAGCTGCTTGAAGGATTGCTATAGACTCAGCTGTATATACAGAACAATGTGGTTGTAGAAGGCCAGTACTAACGGTGTTTCCGAGATCGTCCACTACAGCAAAGGAGGTGTTGCTATTCATAGAGGAGGCATCTGTGAAGAGACATTTCCAAGATTTTTCTAGAAAGGGTTGAGTTAATTCTCAGAATAAGCATTGATACGTTTGAGTGCTTGTATTGCTTTTCGAATATGGTTTTAGGTCGAGAAGGAACGAGGATTACAAGTGTAATTTTATTAACGGTTAAAGGTTTTTATTTATAAATATATTACCTTGATTAACTCAAAAGAGAGACCTGCAAATAAATAAAATTAAAAAAAAAACAACAGCATATGCTTCACAGCAGCTGTCTCATTGATATAAACAGTTCAATCTATTACTTTGTAAAACTCAGTATAGTTGGTTTGTGTATGCACTAAGTTTTTTTTCTTGCTTAAGCCCCCCCTACACTTAGTAGTATGAGTGTTATCCGCTCCCCCAAAGGGGGTTCCAAAAATGTTAACCCACTAGCGGAAGCCATCTCCAAAAATACTGATTGTGATCAGTGCAGTACCGTAGAACCAGGAAAAAATAAAAGCGAAGGTTATCGAGGTGAAAACATCACTGGTATGGTGGCTTCAACGAGCCTTAAACTCCCGCAATTGGGAGTGGAGGCATCTGGAATATGGCAGAAAGCAAACTCGAAGAGGAATTTTTGTTTCAGGCGTGAGTAATATAATTCCCCTTAAAGAATTACTTGAAGTAATTGCTAAGAAAGAATATGAACTCAGAGTTATAAATGGAGACGTTGTCAAAATACAACCAAAGTCGTCTGAAAAATACTCAGCCATTACAAAGGCTCTAACCGAAAAGAACACAGAGTTTCATACTTTTAAATTGAAGCAGGAAAGAGACTTTAACGTAGTACTAAGGGGTATGCACTGTTCAACCCCAATCGACGAAATAAGAGAAGCAATTGAGGAGTTGGGTTATACAGTTGTTAACGTTTGTTATATTAGGCAAAGAACTACAAAAAAATCTCTTCCTATGTGCATCAGTCTGAAGCAATGCAGCAATAACAAAGGCATATACGAATGTAATACACTTTTAAACACAAAATTAAAATTGAGCCACCTATGAAGAAACGTGAGATTCCTCAATGTGTCCGATGCCAACGTTACGGACACACCAAGCGTTACTGCAACCGTAGCCCACGATGCGTTCAATGTACAGGAAACCACCTTACTTCCGAAGGTTCCCGCAAACTCGTCGCACAAGACGTTCGATGTGTGTTCTGCGAAGGCAATCATCCCGCTAATTATAAAGGTTGCACTGTCTATAAGGAGCTGCAACAAAAGTCGTTCCCAGCACTCAGAAACAGAGAAGCGAAGAACATTAACCAGGAAGCGCCTCAAAGATCCGCTCCACGAACAACAACGTCGTATGCAAATGTAATACGAAACAATACTCCGGTAGAAACCAATACGAACCAAACCACTCCGCTCAACAATCCAAATACTCAACTGAATGAGGATATGACCGAGCTAAAAACCATGCTTAAAGCATTGATGGGTCAAGTGAGTACACTACTTAATCTACTAACCACAGTCGTAGCAAATATGTCGAAATGAATAAATTATTAAAAATCGCAGTCTGGAATGCCAATGGGCTCAGTCGCCATATCCATGAAATATCATTATGTTGATATCTGAAACCCATTTCACTGAAAAAAATTACGCAAAAATTCCCCAATATGACCTATACTCCACAATCCACCCAGCTGGCACTGCGCGTGGGGGAACTGCTGTAATTATTCGTACCAGTATTGCACACTTGGAGCACGAATGTTATAAAAAGAAATACCTACAATCAACGGTTATAACAATTGATGATTATAAAGGCCCCATAACAATTGCAGCGGTATATTGCCCTCCCAACCATCCAGTTAACTGCGAACAGTTCCAAGAATTTTATAACTCCCTAGGATCAAGATTCATCGCTGGGGGTGTTTATAATGCTAAGTATCCGCAATGGGGGTCTAGAATAACAACTCCTAGAGGCCGTAACCTATATAAAGCTATGCAACAAAACAGCCTGTCCCACCTATCAACGGGTGAGCCAACCTACTGGCCAACGGACAGAAACAAGCTTCCAGACGTTATCGACTTTTTTGTATCCAAAGGTGTACCAAAAACAGACACTTCCACGGAATCGTGCCTGGACCTGTCATCAGATCACTCACCGATAGTTCTAACAATTAGCTGTGAGGTTCAGATCAGAGCAAGAACAATCTGTCTGCAAAACAAAAGCACAAATTGGGAGCTGTTTAGACAAATCATTATCGAGACTCTAGTCACCAATATTCCTTTAAAAAACAAAACCAATATAGACGATGCAGTAGAACTTTTGAACTCAGCCATTCAGCATGCTGCATGGACTTCCACATTGGAGCCCAGCTGTATAAGTAATCATCGTGATGTAAGCCAGGTTGTAAAGGAGCAACTAAAAGAAAAGCATTTACGCTATCACTACTTTGCCATATTAAAGTCCTACTTAGAAAGCAGATTTTTCATGGTCAAAGTCAGCAGCGACGTAACTTCCCTCTATCCAATCAAAGCTGGTGTTCCACAAGGGAGCGTTTTGGTACCTGTGCTCTGCACACTATTCACGGCTGACCTGCCGCTGACTGTTACCACATATACCGCAACTTTTGCAGATGATACTGTTGTAATGGCCAGCAACAAAAACCCCGTGTTAGCCTCGAAGCATTTGCAGGAGAACCTGAACCAAATTGACATATGGCTAGACAAGTGGCGAATAAAAGCAAATGCAATAAAATCAGTGCAAACGA
This sequence comes from Clusia tigrina, assembly GCA_920105625.2. Classification (NCBI taxonomy): domain Eukaryota; kingdom Metazoa; phylum Arthropoda; class Insecta; order Diptera; family Clusiidae; genus Clusia; species Clusia tigrina. The sequence goes on from OV050032.1 coordinate 155,909,251, forward strand.
CTTTTACCCTACGTGCAGGTTCTTGCCCTCCAGTGACACTAAGTAACTCCCAATTGCCACAAGCAGACCATGCAAAATACTTTGGGGTGCACCTGGATCGGCGGCTTACGTGGCGCTGTCACATCTTCTCCAAACGGAAACGAATTGGCCTAACGCTTAGGTCATTGTTCTGGCTACTAGGACGAAGGTCAGCCCTAACACTTGGAAATAAAGTCCTGATATATAAGGTAATACTGAAGCCCATATGGACTTATGGTATTCAAATTTGGGGATCAGCATCCAAGTCAAACCTGGACATCCGACAACGATTCCAATCAAAAGTCATACGACTGTGTGCTAATGCACCTTGGTATGTCAGCAACGACATCATTCATCGCGATCTAAACATCCCAAAAGTAAATGATGAAATCATGAAATATAGCCACTCATATCGCAAACGTCTTAGAGTCCATCCTAACAACCTAGCGGTAGAATTGATAACCAGCGATACCAGCGCACGAAGACTAAAAAAATATGTACCATCGGACTTACCATTCAGATTTACCACCTAAGATCAAATTAGAAATAAAAATTAAAAAATAAGATTTAATTATAAAAAAAAAAAAATAATAAAAAAATAAAATAATAATAATAATAATAATAAGGAATGAATGAAATTAATATATATAAAATCTAACTTTGTTAAATTAATGTACCTAATGTATTGAATGTTATTGAAAATTCATACACATGTTTATAACCAAATATAATATAAGTAGTACTGAATGTCCAGTTGGACAGATTGGAGATACAAAAAAAAAAAAAAAAAAAAAACAAGTGTCGCCAAGGTGATGAATTATCATGTTTTTTCATTATGGGAAGCGTGGAAAATCCCAATTCTTTCACATACGAGTACTTAATACACTTTATGATGGTGGAGTTTCTTCTAAGGCTGCGTTTGTACTGTAAAGCTCTCTTCACTGTTTTGTGCAAAATTATATTATTGCAGCAGAAGAGCTTAGGAATAAGTTTTAAGGTATTGCGTGTGACCATTTCATCAATACTTGGTAAGCCAGCTTCGGTTAGAATACAATGAATTGGTGACGTTGGATATGCTCGTATACTCCTTCGAGCAGCGGTGTGATATGCGGGTGTAATAAGTTTTAAATTACTTTTAGCGCAGTGTCCATATATTTCTAATCCATATGCTAATTTTGATATAATTAAGGACTTTGTTATATTAATTAATGTAGCTGAGTGAATCAAACAATGTTTTGAAGATAGATATTTAATTATATTTAGCCTGGCAGCTATGTTCTTTTTTAAATATATACAATGTTCCTTAAAAGTAAGTTTCTTATCAAATAATATTCCAAGGAATTTTAAAGTATTAGCGTGAATAATGTTAATATTTTTATAATGAAAATTTGTAAAATTACATGAATATTTTTTACATATATGAAAAGTTTTACATTTCTCATAGGCGATGCTAGCCCCTGATTGTTCAGACCATTTGGAGATGTCTGTTAATAAGTCTGAAAAATCTTTCTCAACTGCTCGCAAATCGTTAGATTTAGAAAAAACTATAATATCGTCAGCATACATATTGTCTATAGTTTAGAGCGATATTGCTGAATTCATTAAATGCGATAACGAATAGAACTACTCAAAGGGGAGATCCCTGCGGAATGCCATTGAATAAATTATATGACTGGGAGTACTTGTTATTGAGCTTTACGTTAAATGTGCGATTTGTCAAAAACGATTTGATGAAGTTGTATAATTTTTTTCCCACTTTCCATATAGCCAATTGTCGCAAAACTATATGAGCTCCGACTCTGTCGAAAGCTCTTTCAAAGTCAAGACTTAACACAGATACATGATTTCTGTGTGCCAGAGCTGTAGCTGTCAAATGATCGAAGCACAAAAGTGCATCCATTGTGCCTTGGCCTTCTTTGAAGCTAATTTGATGGGGACTGATGTAGTTATTTTTTCGAGCATACCACATTAAGTGCTTTGCAATGATTTTTTCCATTATCTTTCCAAGGCATGGAAGAAGGGAGATTGGCCTGTAACCGGTAATTACTTTTGTGGGTTTATTTGGTTTCTGTATAAGAACAATGTTCTTCCATGCTTGAGGATAAACACCTTGATCCAGAATATTATTATATAGTTTAATAAGTTTGTCTTTGAGACTCGTGGGCAAATTTTTGATCATAGGAAGTGATCTCTACCAGGTGTTTTACCTATCATTGCAGAAATAGTGGTATTGAATTCGTAACATGTTATTTTAGTTTCAATTATTTTAGCTTGTGGAGAGGGATAATCGTTTTTGTAATCATGATTTAGAATTAGGTTTTTATTAGTAATGAAAGATCTGTGGAAGTTTGAATTATGGGAATACAAAGACCACGTAGAAGCAAAAAACTCGCAAATATCTTTTGCATTGTAAAGAGGACCATGAGGTGTTTCAATAAACTTGATTGAGGATTGAGAATGTGACCCTGCAAGCATTTTCAAGTCAGATCAAACTTTTTTTGGATTGGTTTGGGGAGTTATTGAAGCTGTTAAAGTCTCAAGACTTTTTCTTTTAGCTTCCTTAAGTTTTTTCCTAAATATAGCGTTAGCTTTCTTATACTTCAATAAGTTTATGCTTGAACGCATTCTCCTATATTCGATCCATAGTTTCTGTTTTTACTTTTGTAAGTTTGTCAGCTCGCATGACAGTAGGGGACAATTAACTTATGTAGTTTATTTTTAGTTTGAGGAATTGCATAATTAGCAGCAGTTCTTATCAATTTTACAATGGAGGCAGTTTCCTTATTTATGTTATTAGATGGTATAGTATTTGTCGTAAGTTGTTTAGCTAGCATTTCGTATTTATTACAATTAGCTTGGTCTGTTAAAAATTTTGGCTTGGGTTTACCTTTATTTAATAGGGGTGTTATTAGATTTGTTACAATAGGGAAGTGATCACTACCATGTAAATACGGGAGAGTGAAGCTTGATATTTTTAAGGCAATATTGGCGGTACAAATAGTCAAATCTATGTGGGTAAATGTTTGGTGTGTTGAGAAATGTGTAGGTGAGCCATCATTCAGTACGATAAGATTTTCAGATAAAATCAGATCTTCTAATATTATTCCCCGGTGGTTAGCTGTGTGGGAACCCCAAAGTGGGCTCCAGGAGTTAAAATATCCAATAAAGATTATTGGTGTTGAAAATTGGCTAATTATGTCCAGTAATTCTTTCAAACTAAAATGTTGTTGTGGTGGAATGTATTGGGATAATATGGTAAATTTAAAGCCTATGTTAATTTCTATGGCAATATTGGCAATATTTGATTGGACATTTATTCGAGTATGAGAAATGTCCTTTTTTACAAGTACTGCGATTCCCTGTTTAGAGGTGGAATTTATCGGTAAATTGTAAAAGTAACTGGTATATTGTTTTGGGACTGCTGCTGATTTGTTTGCTGGTATGTGTGTTTCTTGAAGAGAGATAAAGCATGGGTTTTTTTCTTTGAGAAGTATTCGTAATTCGTTAAAATTGTTGTAATATCCTTTTATATTCCTTTGTAATAGTTTTATTACAAAATGATAACAAAATTAAAAATATAAAGAATTCTTATTATTTGTTTTTAATATGTGCGTGATTTAAATGTATTAAGAATCTGGCTCAGAGTTAGTGTTACTGTTGTTAGTTTGGTTTATGTTGCTTGATTCTTCATCGTCTGAAATGTTGACTGTAGGGTGAAATAAGTGAAGGTGGAGTTATTTGAGATGGGTATTAGACAGTGACGGAGAGTGTTGGTTGATTGAGAAGTAGTGGAAATATTTGAGGGGGTTAAGAGAGGTTGGTTGTTGGATTTGTTTTTGTGTGCAAGAGTAAATGAGAAAGTATTCGGAGTAGATTTTAATAAAGGTTGATTTAAATAGTTTCTTTCAGGTGAAAGAGTAGAGGAGGGAGAGATTTGGTTGATTATTGTGCTTGGGCTATTGCGCGAATCGTTTATTGAAAAAGTTGAGTTGGTTTGAGTGGTTGGAGGTTTACTATTATTATTGTTTTTAACAGCTTGGGCAGCAACTGCAGAGAATGATGTTTCTAATGAAGCGGTAGTAGTCGTTGTTGTTTCTTTGTATTTTTGTAATGCTTCACGCATTGAACATTTCTTGTTGATTTTTAATTTTAAAATTTCTCTAGCTTGTATGAATTTAGTGCATTCAAATGAAGAAGCCGGGTGCTCTGCTGCACAATTTGCACAGTAGGTGCGTGTGCATGGTAATGGGGAATGAGGGGGGAAGTTGCATTGTACACATGAAGGGGACCGTTTGCAAAATTTAGCTGTATGGCCAAGCAACTGACAATGCTTACAACGCATGGGACTGGGAATATAAGGTCTAATCACCATTCTTCTCCAAGCTATATCTATTTTTTCTGGTAAATTGTAGAGATCGAATGTTAATAGAACTACAACACTTGGAACCATTTACCCATTAATATTTTTTTTGAATTTAAAGACATTTGAAACACCTTTAGAGCTCAGTTCTTCAATTATTTCTGCCTCAGGAATATTATTAAGGAATGGCGCATAAATTGTGCCTTTTGTTGAATTTAGATTTTCTTGGTATTTGGCTGATATTGAACATAAGCCATGTAGTTGTTTCGTGGCAATGAATTTCTTGGTGACAATTTTAATATACACCAAAAGCAATAAATTTCCGTCTCGCAGTTCAGAAATAGATAATATTTCCTTACTAATTACGAGGGCGGATTGATATTGGAGCTACCTAAGTAAGAAAAAAACATTTTTTTTTTTTCAAAAACCATTTATTTCTCAACATAGTTTCCTTTTACTTCGACACATTTAGTAAGACGATATTCCAACTTTTTTATACCATCTGAATAATACGATTTCGGGAACCCCTCAAAATACGCGTTAGTTTCGGTAATCACTTCTTCGTTTGAGATGAATCTTTTTCCTGCTAGCCATTTTTTCAAGATTGGAAACAGGAAAAAGTCACTAGGAGCTAAATCTGCACTATAAGGTGGATGATTAACCAATTCGAAGTGTATTTCACTTAATTTTAGCATCGTATCTAATGCTGTGTGAACCGGTGCGTTGTCTTGAAGAAAGAGCATTTTTTTCTTCTTTAAATGTGGTGGTTTTTCCTTGATTGCATCAATCAATTGATCCAATAATGCATGATAATACTTTCCTGTGATTGTGGATCCTTTTTCATCGATGAGCAATATTCCGTGTGCATCCCAAAATACAGTGGCCATAACCTTGCCAGCCGATTTCACTGCCTTCGCCTTCTTCGGAGCACTTCCACCAGCTTCCACCCATTGATTCGATTGATTTTTGGTTTCAGGTGTTTAGTGGTGGACCCACGTTTCATCAACAGTTATTAATCGACGCCAAAAATCAACAGGATTACGCTTTATCATGTCCAAACACCGCTGTGAAGTGGTCTGTCGAACTCGTTTTTGTTCGATACTGAGCAAACGCGGCACCCATCTTGCCGATAGCTTTTTCATATGCAAATGTTCATGCAAAATGTTGAACACACGTTCATATGATATGTTTACCATTTCAACAATCTCACGCAACTTGACTCGGCGATCATTCATAACGATATCGAGGATTTTCTTGATATTTTCTTCAGTAACCACCTATTTTGGCCTTCCTGTTGATGGTATTGTTGCAGTGCTTGTTCGGCCGTGTTTAAATTCAGCAATCCAATATTTTACCATGTAATCTGACGGAGCAGACTCACCGTAATGTTTATCGAGCTTTTCTTTTGTCTCTTTCGCCGTTTTCCCTTTCAAATAATAGTGTTTAATCACTGCACGAAATTCGCTTTTTTCCATTTTTCAAGAAACACAAAAGTTGCTTACTTCAAACGAATACAACAAATAAACTCACCCATGTGGGATGGTGAGTTTTGGTTTGATGGGAGCAATTTTACAGTTCGCCATCAGCAAATTCGTATGATAAATACCAATACCACCAAGCACCATTAGATATGCTGGTGCCTAGTAGGCAAATGCTGATGAATCACAAAATAAGTGAAGCATGATGTCGCAATCCCTTTCATTAGTGTTCAGCCACCTTCGAATACGAATATTGGATATTGCTTTTAACTGCGTAAGGTAGATGTTCCAAGAGAGTTTTATGTCATCGGGGACTACCTCATCCGTTGTAATATATGTAACCAAAGCTGTTACATAATCACCTTTGCTTGCTCAATCACTGGATTTAACCAGCACAATGGATCAAATAAACGAGCTATAATAGATAAAATTATACATTTAGTAGGTTCAGCCGGAGAAAGAATTAAGTTCATGCTGTAACTAAAAGAATCCGTAGCTGGACTCCAAATAATACCCAACGCCTTTGTGTTATCCTTAGCATTTAGTTGGTACAAATTCTTTGTAGCACGGTCTTAAGGAGGTGTATTCTAAGATTACTTCAGCATTACAGCCAGTAATGAGTAGTCCAATCAATTGTCGTTGTAAGTTGATTGCTTCCTTGATCGACTGCCCGCCAGATAAAACATCGTCTACGGAAGTTTGCCCTTTTAACACCTTGCCGGCCAATGGGAAATTGATAGCTTCATCTTCTACAAGCTGATGTATCTTTTTGATTGCTGTATATGGGGCTGAACGTGTACCAAACATTACTGTAGAGCACTAAAATTCCTACATTTCTTCAGATGGATTATTCCGCCATAAAATTCTCTGAAACTGAGTATCATATTTTGCACTTTAATACACCGATACATCTTTTCCACGTTAGCCATGAAAGCAAGTTTGAAACTTTTCCACATCATAAGCACTCCTGCAAGATCGTTAGGATGTACCGCACCAGTTGCCAAAATATCATTTAAAGAATTCCCATTCACATTGTATTTGCTGACGCATCAAATACGATACGCACCTTAGTAGTCGTACTTGACTCTTTTATAATTGGATAATGTGGAAGATAGATGCATGGATATACATCCACGCCCAAATTGCTCACATGATGGTCGGTTTCACCTGATGTTACTACTTCCATCTGACTCAATGTTAAATATCCATTAATGGTATTTTGATATTAATTTCATAGCTTTTAAATGCGATGTTTTTCGTTGCTCCGAGGCCTAAAGATGACGTGAAGTACAAAAGAAAGGGCAATCGTACCACATATTTACCATTTAGCAATCGTTGATGAGTGTCATCATAAAAGTCTTCACACCACCGCACTTCTTGTGATATGGGGCATTCTTCTTTTACATTCTCAAATTCCCCAAAACCTTTGCAATAAATCGTGCATTTCAATATCCGTATATATTGTTGTTGTTGAAATCGTTATCGATGGGTTCACGAAACTTTCCAGAAATTATGTTACCCAGAGCCGTTTTCTGAGCTATTTCGAATACCGTTATCGAGAATATCATACACGTCATTTCTTAAAAGTATGTCAACATTCCGTGATTGGAAGTACTGTGGATCTTCGAGCGGCAAATCCCCTAGGTGCTCCCATGACTTTGATAATAAATGCTTGTTGGCCATCCATTTCCTACCTTCGGTACGATATGCGCCACAACCGAATACATATATGTATAGTCCCTATTGGACCCAAACTGCAAAACTACCGACGATCTGCTTTCGGCCATCTTCGCATCTACTAGTCCGCTGATGCTAAGGAACATTTTGCTGCGTTTGAGTTGCAGCAATTGCGCTGCCCGCTATGAACGAGGCTTGCGAACCTTGATCCAGAAATGCTCTAAGAGTAATCCTTTGACCATACGCAGAATCCACTGTAACTAAAGCTGCGCACATTGCTTGCTTGCCTCAGTGGAGGCGTCCGACTCCCACTTGGTATCTGGATGAATGAGAGTATGATGTTTTCCTTTACATACAGAACATGAATTACGCCTATTACAGTTCGAAATAATATGGTTATAACCTAAACAATTGAAGCATAAGTTATGCTATTTAATTGCTTCGCGCCTACTTTTTTAAACTCATTTTTAGAAATATTGGGCAATCTCTGACCGATTGTGAAACCTGCTTGCAGAAGCTGCATTCAACCTTTGTCTTCACCGTATCATATGAAATTTCTTTTTCCCTTGTAGCCGACGCTCCGTCTGTCGCTCTTGCTGACCTAGAGGCAAGGATGAAGATGTAATTCGTATTTGATATGGTTTTTCCAAGAAAACACAAAATTCCGTAAAAGTAGGAATGTATTTTTGCTTCCGAAATTTAGTATTCCAAACCACCCGCATGGAATTGGTTAACTTTCGGAGTAAAAAGTATACCAGAGTTTTTTTGTGTTCTCCGAGTTGAACACCCAAGTTCTCAATGGCATTTACACATGACGGACATGTCTGCGCAAAATGTTTCAGCCAGGCTGAATCATCCCGCGATGAAAGGTCCTGCTGGTCTAGCAAGCCCATATAGAAGTTGAAGAGAATAAGTTGGTTCCCATAAATACATATTAACATATTCCATGCAATCGTGTAATTTTCCGCGACTAATCTGAGATGTTAAATGTCCTGTTCTGGCTCTCTTGCCAATGCACTCTTTAGGTAGTAAAATCGTTGGAAGTCCGTAAGACGCTCGCTTTGGTGTATTCGGGAGGCAAAGATCTCCTTAACGGTAGGCCATTCAACGTAATCTCTCTTAAACATGGGTAATTTAACCTGGCAGTGGTGTTTCCTTGACAACCGTAGGCAATGTCGGAGGAACCATGCTGCTGACTTGTGGAGTTACAGAAACAGGATTTACAAGAAATGCGGAAGATGCGGTTTCGCGAAGGAGGCACATTGCTTGCAAGCAGTCTTCCTCAAAAAATTCCTCATACTTGCAGTTAACGTAATCCTTTTGCACCGTTGGCTCATTCACCAAACGTATCAGCTGCCGATGATTTGCACAAAATTCTTGCTGCAAAAGGCATATGGATTCAATTCGCGTGTAAAAATATATTTCATTATCGAGATCCACTGAGTCGTTCTTGAAATTTCGAACAATTCTTCTAAGTGAGGTTAGGATCGAAACTTGCTCTGCTATGTAATTATCTGATGCTTCTGATGGTTTTTGTTCTGCTGCTGCATCGCCTTTCGATACACTATTCGTAGTCATTTACCTAGATTAGCAAAACAATTATACCAATAGCAAATACGAAAAACAAACTTATACTCCTCTTACCTGTGCTCCTTACCCTTCAAACTGTCTAAATAGGATTGAATCGCCTTGAAACGGCGTTGCTACAGGCGTCCGCAAATAGCTTTAACTGCAAATCCTCACAGGAAGCACCAAATATTGAGTAGATCCGGGTTTTCCACACATCAAATTTCACAATTTCAAATAATCTTAATTTACTTGGTTACATTGCGAGGTTAGAAAATCACACGTTTTTCTTTTTGATCTACTTTATTAGTGAATAGGTTAAGAACAAGGCACAAGAGGTGTTGAAATGTATTAAATAATTACACATTTCATCACACTGTAGAATAAGAAGAGCATGTATTATGAATATACACACATGCATACATGTATACATGAACACAATATAGAAAGAAATCACAATAAACTTTATTCCATGCTGAATGTTTAAATCGGACGGACGCATTTAATTTAAGTCGCTGATTTTAGGTGCGCGTTTACGATCAAACTCGTTTTCCTACGGTTTTTCGGTTATTAGGTTATGGGCCTTATGCCACATATTGAGTTTTGATTTGGTGATTTAAAATGCCGAACAAATTGACTAGTTTCCCGGTTTTCCCGTTCGAGGGGCTGCGTGGACGCGAAAATTTTGACACATGGAAGTGTCAGGTAAGGTCTACGTTGGTCATCAAGGGCTGCTGGAAGATCGTACAATTCGGAATTGTAGCCACCTCGACTGCGGCAGACAAAGATGCAGACGAAAGGGCATTAGCTGAGATCTTTTTGATGTTGGAGCCAAACAACTTTGGCCACATCACGTCGGCAAAAACAGCTAAAGAAGCATGGGATGCTTTAATGGCAGCATACGAGGACAGTGGGCTGACCAGAAAGGTGGAATTGCTGAAGCAATTAGTACATCTAAATTTGAGCGATTTTGATTGTATGCAGGATTTCGTGAACGCTATGGTGATGACATCGGTCAAAGTGAAAAATGCTGGACTGAACTTGGATGAGGAGCTGATAGCATCACTAATGTTCGCAGGTCTTCCAGAGGAGTTTCGACCATTGGTGTTGGCAGTCGAAAATTCTAAAGCGAAATTGACATTGGACAATGTCAAAAATTTGCTATTGCAAGACGCGAAATTCGAGAACGTTTCGGTTAAAGAAGAAAAAACGGCGGTATATTCTAAGTATAACAAAAAAGAAAAAGTGAAAGCAAACGAAAAAACAATTACATGCTATTCGTGTAATTAAATCGGTCATTATGCGCGGAATTGTAGAAAAAGCAAAAATAACAACGAACAAAACAAAGGTGAAAAGAGAAATAAAGACAGTGTTCTCTTCGCGTCGCTACTCACACAGAATAAAGACTCGTCGGTGTGGTATGTTGACTCAGGTGCAACAACACATATGACAAACGATGACCGGTTATTACGAAATAAACAGTCAGTTTTTAATAAAGAAATTGTTTTTGCGAACAGCAGTAAGCTGAAAGTAAAAAGTGCCGGAGAAGTATGCGTTGTATGTAAAAATAATGACAATGAGAGAAAAGCAATAATAAAAAATGTTGACTATATACCAGAATTGTGTGCAAACTTACTCTCAGTTAGACAATTAACGCGAAACGGCAACAAAGTGGTGTTTGAAGGAAACACATGTACAATTTTTGATAAACAGAAACAATTATTAGCAACAGCACAAGCTGAAAATGACTTATATAGTTTGAATTGCAATGTCTCAAAGCAAAATGAGAGTGCGTTTATATGTGACAGAAATGCAATGTTGTGGCATAAAAGACTTGCACACGTAGGTAATGACGGATTACAAAATGTGAAAAATTCGTGTTACGGGTTAAAGAACAATATAGGCAAAATTGAAAATTGCTCCGTCTGTGTACGCGGAAAACAAACGCGAAAACCGTATAAAAAAAAGGGTCAACGCGCGACAAAATTGTTAGAATTGGTTCATTCTGATATAGTCGGACCATTCAATAATAAAACATTTTCGGGCGAGGTTTACCTATTAACGTTTGTGGATGATTATTCGCGAAAGGTTTTTGTCATTCCGATTAAGAGAAAATCAGATGTATTCGACGAATTCGTTAAATTCAAAAATAATGCTGAAAACGCGTGTAATCGAAAAATTAAAATTTTACGTGCCGACAATGGAACCGAGTACGTAAATAAACGCTTTGAAAGTTTTCTACAAATGCATGGAATAAGCCATCAGAAAACGTTTCCATATGCTCCTGAGCAAAACGGAGTTGCAGAGCGTATGAATCGTACGTTGGTCGAAAGAATGCGCTGTATGCTGATCGAAAGCAAACTCGATGCAAAGTTTTGGGCTGAGGCAGCAGTGACGGCTACTTACTTAATTAATCGTGTGCCGTGTAGAAATCAGGAAATTTGTCCTGAAGAAATTTGGTCCAATAAAAAACCAACATTAAAATACTTGCGTGTATTTGGATGCAAGGCGTATGTCCATGCACCCAAAACAAAATGGTACAAACTTGATCCAAAATCAGTAGAATGCTTTTTTTTGGGCTAAAGTGCTGAGTCTAAAGCGTATCGTTGCTTTAATCCCAATAACCAACAAATTATCATCAGTCGTGATGTTGTTTTTATGGAAGATGAAACTATAATCGGTTACAATACAAAGACGGATGACATGTACTATCCAAAGCTATATGAATTTAACGAAGAAGTTGTCACTTCAGGGAAGGAAGAGAGTGCCGAAGAATTGCCAACTGTGAGCATGCCGAATAATGAAATCGTTGATGAGAGTGTCGAAGAATTGCCAACTGTGAGCATGCCGAATAATGAAACTGTTGATGAATATAATAATAGCGACGATTATGAATTGTTTGAAGACGTAAGTGATGAAACCTACGTGCCATCTGAAGAGGTGACCATAGATTCAGATATTGATGACACAGAAGTGCGACGATCAGAGAAAATTGCCAATAAACAAAATATGGCATATAATTTTTGTGCCGTAGATTTTGTTTCACATGATCCGTCCACAGTAACTGAAGCAATGGCATCAACTGAGGCAGACGAATGGAAAGCTGCAATGGATAGCGAGATCCAAGCTTTGAAGTCAAACGAGACATGGTCGTTGACAGATTTGCCGAAAAATAAGAAAGCGATATCATCGAAATGGGTGTTCAAAACCAAAACTGATGAAAGTAAAAATACGATACGTCGAAAAGCAAGGCTTGTAGCAAGAGGATTTAGTCAAGAAGAGGGTATTGACTATAATGAAACTTTTTCTCCTGTCGTCAGATATGAATCTTTGAGATTTCTCATAGCGTTAGCAGCCAAGCATAGACTGTTGATGCATTCAATGGATGCGGTTACAGCGTTCTTAAATGGTTTTCTAAAAGAAGACATTTATATGAAGCAGCCAGAGTGCTTCAATGACGGTTCTGGTAGAGTATGCAAACTCACCAAGTCTATTTATGGTCTGAAGCAATCGAGTCGAGTATGGAACGAAACATTGAATCAAGTATTGATCAATATGGGACTCCAGCGCAGTGAAGTGGATCAGTGCGTATACTTCAAGGTAGATAAAGAGAATATGCTGTACGTAGCAATTTATGTTGACGATGTGTTAATTATGTCAAATAAATTGAAGTCCATTAACAATGTTAAAATGGAGCTCGCAAGCCGTTTCAAGATGAAATGTGTCATGGGTGTATCAAATGCAACCATGCGTTTGAGTTTTCGCACATAGCGAAAATAGGTTCAGCGAGTATTTTCAAGTTGAGTTCGTTTCTGACGATGGAGCTGTGCGGTTATGCCAATGGGGCAGTGCGTGAGAGCACAAGGACCAGTGCGGTGCAATCTATGTGCAGGGAGCTGAGCCAGGAGAGAGTGCAATCTATGTGCAGGGAGCTGAGCCAGGAGAGCGGTGCGGAGCAGGGGATCTTAGAGCAGGAGCTTATACAGACCCTATACACAGGAGCAAGTATGAGCGGTGCCACAGGTATTCGAGAGCATAGTCACGTATATACGCTGACAATATTTATGTTCACATTGCATTATACATTATATATATACATAAACGTACCTATTTACACATACATATGCAGGTCCGTTCATGCATATGAGAGCAATTGAGCTAAACGCGCAAGAGCTTGTGCATATTCACTAATTGTATACACTCGTACATATATACATGTATCGCATACATGCCGATTTATTGTTGAGCTACATATGTATGTGCATAATTATAAGAGCAATAAAAAGTGGTTTTTCGTATGCTTTTCCACTTAAAACAATTGTGTTTTTATTTAAGTCGGATTGCAGTAAGTATTGCCATAGTTTCATTGTCGATTCGATACAGGGTGAAACATCATCAGTGCTGGGCATAAACATTAGCAGACCAAGCAATGCAATTAAAATTGATCAAAGCCAATATGTTTCCGATGTTTTACGACGTTTTAATATGAGCGATTGCAATGCCGTTGCAACACCGTTGCACAGTGGTCCAATTTTACAATTTAGTCGGAAAAAAATCATAGCATGGTTTTAAGAGGACGTAGTGTCATGAAATTTTGCACGCTGATCACTTTTATAAGAATGGAGGTTCACACCAAATTTGGACGGATTTGGTCAAATAGGCGTGTCACAATTGAAAGAAGAAGAAAAATAGCTAATGTTTAAATATAACGTTAGACTTTATTTTAAAGTATTTTGTGTAAATAAAAAAAAAATAGCTATTAAATATTAATTTAAAGATGTTAATCAGAATCCTCTGAACTCTCTGAATCGTCTTGTATGTCAGAGATTACCGCTTCAGAGGCGTCTGAAAGCAATAAAATTACTTCTTTAGATAAAGGTTCTGCACTGTGATTATGAAGAGAAGGTTTTGTTGAAAGAGATGACAAGCGGATCTGAAGACAAAAGAAGATAGTGAAACAGATCATACATTGTTTTCTCTTGGGACATTTTTCTTGTGTGGTTTTCGCGTATATTCCTAAAATCCTTGTTGCGCGATTCCAGGGCTTCTTCAGACAAAATTTCAATAGGTAGTGCACCATATTGTATAATATCTGCACCATGCAATAGAATTTTGTGAACACTCGATGGCATGTAATACCAAGAATATAACTTTATATATAGCCTTGCTGTGTCCATCGTATACGCTCGAAAAGCTTCCACATTTATAGCAAATCCACAAGACATAGTTCTTAAGATCACTGCAAACCTATTTATAAAATCTTCATCTATACCAGTTATTACTGAAGCGAGAGTTGGTTGTTGGAAAAACCTTCTAGCAGTGTTACCATCGTTCGTTGTACCACATCCTGGCTTAGGAATATCAACTAGCAAATCCATCTCTTTCTTCAGACGTTCTATAATTGTTTTCTTTCTTGCGTCCTTTATGGCCTTATCGGAATCCGATGTAGTTTGCCATTTTCGAACGTTCAATTTGTAAGCTATATGCACACATTCGAAACACCTTATCCAAGCGTGCAGTGTTGACAGACCATACTCATATAGGCTTTCTTTCGGCTTTAATTTTTCTAGCGCGCTTAAATCGTTCATAATTTTTGGCGAAGCTCCACAAATTCCACAACATTGTGAAGAAGTATTTGCTATTGTTGAGAATATTTTCCCATCAATCATCGTCATATAAAATTTGTGGGTAACATTTATCGCCTCCCCTTCTTGACATATTTGTGTAGGAAGTAGTGCAGCTATTTGGCTTTTTAAAGCATCTATTTCTTTTTCAACTAACGACTTAGTCTCTTTTTCAAAAATTAGTTTTATTGGCCTACAAAACCTTACAGAAGATGGGCGTGGATTGTGCCAAATAAGTGTATCATCATCTTTGAGCTGCAGAGGCACCAAACAAATTGCAAACAAATATTCATCAGTTTTTTCCTCGTACCTATTATCAAACGTCTGTTTATATCGGGAATGCCCGCTGCTACCATCGCATCCCCATTTATAGGATAAAGTAAGATTACAACATATGTGTTGACTTAAAACTTCTTTTAGGTGCTTTAAAAGCCTTCTTGTAGTGTGATCCACCAAACTTTGCAAAGACACTTCCGCCGATGTGTCGGAAACATTAATACCATCTTTTGGATAACACTCCATTTTGGCAGCCAACAGTTTGTGGTAGGATGGGTAAATATCTGCATTACAATTTTTTGCCCCTGTACGCATAAGATTATATGAATTTTTCGTGTATGAACCATCAATAAACAAAACTAAAGCCTTTTCGCTCGTATAAGGAATTGGCTCTTTACAAGGAAACTTTAATTTCTTTTTCATTGTTGATGTTTCCGATGCAGAAGAGCCTAAAGCTTTCACAATATTTGCAGCATCTCTCATCCCAGATTTGTTAAGACTTGTTCCAGCAGCATAACTTAATTCCTCTGGTGACCAAGTTTCCAATAAAGGAGCTACTTTCATTCGCTTTGCCCTCTCGCCTTGATCTAAAAATTCCTTTGGAGGCCTTCCACGCTTTGATGTTGACGGCTTATCATATTCCAAAGAACTTGATGATGTTTTATCAGGAACTAAAAACATCCCACTTAACAAATTTTGATTGGAAGCCTCAAACACGAGCTTTGTTCGATTGGCTTCTATCCGCTGAAATGAAATTATATATAAAGCTATGGACAGCCTGGTGCACATCTTTACAACGCCTATCGCCAGCTCTTCTTCCAAGACCAATTTTAGCCAAAACGTACGTGAAAACACTATCTGTTTTTTACTTTGCTGTTTTTCATCGTACCAAACGTTATAAAGCTCCTCTCTTGAAATCTGCATTTTTCACTGTAAGGCAAATAAAAATTGTTTAGGCAAAAACTGGTGGCTGATTTATGAAACATTGAAAAGCTGACACCTTACACTTCACAAAAAGCTAAAAATTATAGCTAAAGTCGGATAAAGTAGTAACTGAAACACTAATGCAACATGGACATAGACAAAATTTTAACGCACTAGATGGACAGACAACAAAACAAGATTTTAACAATAAAAAATGACACTTAGAACACATATATACAACAGGAATTACTCATACCTGTACCCTTATTAATTTTAGTAACAAAAATAAATTTTTAAAAATGTTTTTACCAATTTGTGATCACTCGACTTTTACATTCATAAATTGACTATATTCTGAATGTCACAGCACCTGCACAATCAGCTGTTTTTCAAACAACGAAGAGAAGCTTAAAATGCGTATAAGAGTAAAACAAACGCACAGTTAATAACAGTGGACACTATTTAACTTATTCCGAAAATAAAATATGGCTTTTTACTAAGTCGACAAAATGACTTTTTTCCGACTAGATTGGTGCTTGGGACCACTGTGCGTTGGACTATAACCAGAAAATATCAGCACAGATGTGTCCAACAAATGATTCAGAGAAGAGATACGAGTATATGGAAAATATCCCATATATGCAGGCCATTGGGTGTTTGTTATTTGCAGCTCAAATGTTGCCTGATATATGTTACGCAGTCAAATTGCTGAGCAGATATGGCAAGAACCCAGGAAAGGCGCACTGGGAGGCTGTAAAGCGTGTGATGCGATATCTAAAAGGTAGTATTAATAAAGGTATCGTATATTCCAATGCACCAAGTATGCTAGAAGGCTATTGTGATGCAGATTGGGCTGGTGACGTCGACGAAAGGCGGTCAACCACAGGCTACGTGTTCACTCTGCAGTCTGGAGCTGTTTCATGGGCAACAAAGCGACAGAAGACTGTAGCTTTATCGTCGACTGAAGCTGAACTGATGTCTCTCGTAGCAGCAATTCAAGAGACAGTATGGTTGAGACGGCTAGAAGCTGAATTGGTTCTGGATAGCAGTGGATCAGTTGTCATCCATTGCGACAACAAGAGTGCTGTTCATATTATACATAATAATAGTTATTCAGCTAGAACTAAAAATGTTGATGTAAAGGCAAAATTTATTCGTGAGAAGCTTGATAGCGGTCAACTTGTAATAAAGTATCTTCCGAGCGGTGAAATGTTGGCAGATGTATTTACAAAAGCAGTTATCACTCAGAAGCTAGAAAATCTTACGAATAAGTTTGGCTTCAAATAATGCAATCAAGTAATTAATTTTGTTTGAATTTATGAATTACAATTAATTATATTTTATGAAATTACAATGTACGATTACAATTTAAGAAAAGCAATGAAATGTATAATTCAGGGAAGGTGTTGAAATGTATTAAAGAATTACACATTTCATCACACTGGAGAATAAGAAGAGCATGTATTATGAATATACACACATGCATGAATACATGAACACAATATAGAAAGAAATCACAATAAACTTTATTCCATGCTGAATGTTTAAATCGGACGGACGCATTTAATTTAAGTCGCTGATTTTAGGTGCCCGTTTACGATCAAACTCATTTTCCTACGGTTTTTCGGTTATAAAAAGGAATGCATAAAAAAGTAATAATAGAGCAGCTGATTGCTACACAGTGTTGCAGCAACAGTTTTAATTAGCATTAGGTAAATTAATTACAATAAAGCATTGATGTATTTGACAGATCTATACTAAGTACGAGGTGTGATCAAAAATAACCGTTATTTTCATCTGTTCGTGAGTTACGTATGTTCGATGTTCGCATTTTTTTTCTGTTATGTTGGTACACATGTCTGTTATATATGTTGGCAATACCAACCATTTTGGATTGTAAGTTTGTTTTTGACAGATAAAAGGTTAGACGTGTTTTGGTGTGCTCTTCGATTTTGTACTATTCGAAAAAATGGATCAAAGAAACTGTATACAGTTTTGTGTAAAAAATGAAATTAAATGCGCAAGGACATTTGAAATGTTGACTGTGGCCTTTGGCGAGTCTACTATCAGCAGAACACACGTTCAATTGTGGTATAACCGGTTTAAGGAAGGCCGAGAAGATGTCAATGACGATGCTCGTCCTGGTCGCCCGAGCACGTCAACAACCGATGAAAGCATTGACGCAGTGAAGAAAATGATTTTGGATAATCGTCGAATCACTATCAGAGAGGTTGCTGATGATGTTGGCATATCGTTCGGCTCATGCCAAGCAATTTTTACGGATGTTTTAGGCATGAAACGAAGATTGTTCCAAAATTGCTAAATTTTGAGCAAAAACAACGTCGCATGGACATCGCTCAGGAGCTGTTTTTGGCCAAAAACAAAACCGTTATCATGCCTCAACCACCGTATTCACCGGACTTGGCCCCCGCTGACTTTTTCCTCTTTCCAAAACTGAAGACACCGATGAAAGGAAAGCGTTTTGCTATGATTGAGGAGATCAAAGAAAAATCGAAACAGGAGCTGTTGGCGATACCAAAAAAAGCGTTTCAGAAGTGTTTCGACGATTGGAAAAAACGCTGGCGTAAGTGTATTATATCTGAGGGGAATTACTTTGAAGGGGACAAGATTGTTGTTGATGAATAAATAAATACTTCATTTTTTGGTCACACAATAACGGTTATTTTTTGATCACACCTCGTATACAAAAAGTATCATAAGAAATCCTAGCACCTGAGTTGTACAACCATTCGGTAATGTAAGATAATGCATGCCAGAATTTGGATCTGACAGCATCTATGTCGGTTGTTTTGGTAAAGACAATAACGTCGTCTGCGTAAATAACGTAATCGGTTAGTTTATGATTCATTATAATATCGTTTAATTCGTTAAAAGCTATGATAAATAGTATTACCGAGGAATTCTTTACTCAGTGCTCGTATTGAACAGTTCGGTGTATAGTTTGCGCTCTTCAATCGTTTAAGTATAGTGTTTGTTTCCCATCTCACTTCTTGCCTGTGCTTTAAAAAAAAAAAAAACAACAGCAACAACAAAATTGTGTGTCACTGTTACTCTTTTTCTGGGTAAATATACAACAATTAAAGAATAATTTCTAAAATCATGGCTGAGGAAACAGATTTGAACTGCTAGACCCAGACAGAAAAAGAAAAAAAACAAATATAAACATCGACAACCAACATGATTTCCCCATTCTTGGTTCAAAGCCCAGTTATGGAAAAACTCACAGCCCAAAATTCGTTGTTTTAAAGAGCAAACTGGAAACCAAACCTTTAAAAAGTTTTAATATATTTCTTGTAACCAAAGCTCTCGAAGGAATCTGTTCTGAAAGTGTCCAAGAAATTACATTTACTAGAGACGGCAATTTATTGATCCTCACTTAAAATGAGAAGCAAACAAATAAATTCTTAAAAGCAACAAATTTAGGTGGAATATGTCCGATAGTAGCAAGTTTACACCCGACTCTAAACACAGTAAAAGGAGTTGTGTTTGCTCCACCACTACGAGACTTGTCCGAAACAGAAATTCTTGACGGACTAAATAATCAAGATGTAGTAGAGTGGCATAAAATTAAGAAATTTATTGATGGTAAAACTGTGAATACCTCTCTTCACATTATATGATTCAATAAATACGAACTCCCAAATGAGGTAAATATAGGGTTCCTTAAATACAAAGTAGAAGCATATGTACATACATTCAAGCTCCTCTGCAACGTAAAAATTGTCTGAAGTTGGGACACACCAAAAAATATTGCAAAAGTGAAGCAAAGTGTGAAGTCTGCGCGTCTGCAATCCATGACCCAACACCATGCACCAAGGTCGAATGCATAAACTGCAAACATGCTCACAGAGCAAATAACAGAAACTGCCCAAGCATCAAGCAAAGGCAAGAAATTTTAAAAATAAAAACAATAACAAAATTTACTCGTACATATCAAAATGCCGCACAAACTGTAAATGCAAAACCACAGCATTACGAAATTCCAGTTGAAACACTAGAAAAAGCGATTGAAGAAAGATGTAAACGTCTCTCTTTCCAAAAACCTCTCTCTTCCACAATTTCAAATTCAGCAAAGGTTGAATCCCCCCTGCCCACAACTTCACAAACAATAACAAATTTTAACAAGAAACCAATCTCTACTCTACCAACTCCACTCAATACAAACAACTTTCAATCATTCAATACAATAGCAAAACACAGTAATCAGTCAACTTTAAATAAAACACTCATACGTAACCAAAAGAAAAACACAAATTCAACCACCAAAACTATATCAAACCCAATATTAAAACCAGCACTTATTATATACGATACAATTCAAGCGATTCAGATTCCCCTAGCTCGCCCAATAATTCCATTTTATCTGAAGCACTAGCCCTTCGTCTAGTGACAAAAAGATGAATTTATGCTTTTATTTTTATTAGATTAATAATAATATTAAGTAACAATCTCTGATTGTTATGGTCCTAAAAATTCTGCAATGGAATTTAAACGACTACTATAATAAATTACATGAACTCCAAATATTAATTAAACACCATTCACCACACATTATAGCCATACACGAAACCCACCTCACAACCACACAAATAAACTAAAAAGATACAACAGTATTATAACTAACACTACCACACAATGTAATGCCAAGGTACAGCTATATTTAAAAAAAAATGTATAGACTTCACACCAATTATGCACCTCGAATCTTTGTGCAACAATCATTGAAATACAAACATTAAAATTAAATTAACAATAATCTCAATTTTTTTGCCACCAATGATATTTTAGACCTTGTTAACAATATATCCTCACCACTTATCCTCTTAGGCAACTTTAATACACACAATAAAATCTGGGGGTCCAATAAAATAAACTTTAGAGGTAAAGAAATTGAACAATTTCTTCACCACACTAATTAAACACTTTTAAACAACGGCTCACCAACTCATCTATCCACCCATTCCACCTTCACAAATATTGATCTCTCGTTGTATTCTGCAAATTTACTCCCTTTAATTTCATGGCACCACAACTATATGGCAGCGGCCATTTTCCGGTTATCTTGACCATGACAAATAACCAAACTAGATCAATCAATATAAACTCAAATTATAAATATATAATGGATAAAGCTGATTGGAGTAGGTTTAAAAAACTTGTCAGTAAAAAAAACCATGCAAATAACTGGCAATGTAAATAAAGATGCTGCTCGCTTTCAAAATGAATCATCGCTTCTGCCAACGAATCCATCACCAAGACATTAGGTAAAACTTTTCATAAATATTCCTACTGGTGGAACGATGAATTGTCTAAATTTCAAAAAGCTAAACAAAATAGTTGAATAATTTTTAAAAATAATCTAAGAAAATGGGCTACTTTACAGAAAATATAATGCGAGATTTATATTTGAAGCTAAGAGAGCAAAAAGGAAATCATTTGAACACTTCACATCGACCATCAATCCAGATACTCCTACTGAAATTCTGTGGAAAAATGTACACCGACTTTATGGAAATGAAAGTTATCGAAAACTGAGCACCCTCGTTCTACCTAATGGTACCGTTTTAAATGAACCAATCGACATTGCCAACCATTTTGCAAAATTGTGGTCCGAATATTCAAATGATTCCAATTTTACTAATAATTTCCAAACACATAAAAATAACACAAATTTCAACACCATATCATACACAATAGATACAATAACAAAATCAATAGAAAACGAAATAACACTGATTGAGATCAACGCAGCTTTATCATCAGCAAAAGGTGCTACACCAGGCTATGATAAAGTCTCTTACTAGATGCTAAAAAACCTACCTATCTCTGGCAAACACAACCTTCTCAACATCTACAGCCACATTTTCAATAACAGCATTATTCCTCAAATTTGGAAAACAGCAACTGTTATACCACTTCCAAAATCCAATAAAAAAGAAACTCATTTGAAGGATACAGACCTATTTCCCTAGTTTCCTGCATATCAAAGATATTGGAAAAAATCATTTCAAAACGCCTCAATTGGTTTCTTACGAGGAAAAAGCTCATAAATCCAAAGCAAGTAGTATTTAAACCACTAAAAGGAACAATTGACGCCCTACTACACATAGACTATCTAACCGCTAATTCAATCTCATCAAAAACTCATTTTTCGGTAATATCGATCGATTTTGAAAAAGCCTTCGATAGAATTGGCAAGCATGTTATAATATCTCAATTAAAAGAATGGAAAGTAGGAGAAACAATTATAAAATATATTGATGCTTTTCTATCAAACAGGAAAATAAGAGTTAAAGTGGACGGAAATCACTCACTAATATGGCCACTTCAAAATGGTATTCCACAAGGTTCACCATTATCAGTTACCCTTTTCCTTGTTGCATTTGAAAAATTAAATAAAATAATAAATCGTAACCATTTTTTCAACTACACAATCTACGCAGATGACTTATATATCACAGCCAAATTTGATTCCTTTTCCATACTCCAAAATAAAATCAATATTCTTTTTGCAGACATAAATACCTGGCTACAAAAATCAGGGTCTAAAATATCGTTTGAAAAATCTAAAATACTCCATGTGTGCCGTAAAAGAAACTGTGATCCTGTTAATATTTTAATTCAAAACAAAACAATAGAAAATGTAAATAATCTCCGTATACTTGGTATTATATTTAACAATAGATATAGATGGTCTTCACATATTGATTATTTAAAAGTATCTCTCAACAATAGATTAAATTGAATTAAATGTATAAGCAGTTACAATAGCCAAGCACACCCAAATTGCAACATAAACGTACTAAAAGCTGTATTATTGTCGAAAATAGACTACGCACTACCTATATTTGGAAACGCACCACAATCACAACTGAGGAAAATAAATTCAATTTATAATGCAGCTGCCCGTTACTGTCTGGGTGCATTTCGGACCACACCAATGACCAACATACTGACAGAAGCCGGACTACTAACATTAACTGATAGAATGGCGTTGCTCACTTCACGGCTGATCCCAAAAATAATTTTGCCAGCAGAAAATCCAATGATTGAAAATATATCCAACCAAGCAAAAAGAAAAATAATACGTCAGCCCTCTATGCATAGAATAATATCCTCAGCAAAACTCATTGGAATCAGTATAAAAAGCCACATAAAATACTTCACGAAACATACACCATAGCTACTAAAAAAGAAAGTGAAACTTGTAAATTATTCGCTCTCGCAAAAATTACAACCACTGCCATATACCATATACCATCAAAACTACAAAGAAATTCAAAATTCTTGGCTAAAATGTGGATGGAAATTCATGTATACTGACGGCTCCAAGAAAACAAACGGTTCCGGATTTGCTGTGATAAATGCTAACATGGAAGTACTCCAAGTATCCCAATTACCTGCATACTCCTCAATATTTACAGCCGAAGCCGAAGCAATATATACAGCTTTAAAATATTGCAAAATACAAAAAGGAAAGTATATTATATGCTCCGATTCACAGTCGGTTATCAAAGCTGTTCAAAACCCATCACACGGAGACGAAACAATATGCAAAATTCGTGATATTTTAATCACACTTCCCCATAAAACAAAAATAATGTGGATACCGGGACACGCTGGAATTATTGGAAATACCCTGGCCGACGAAGACGCAAAATATGCTACAAGTGCACCACTTTTAATTCATCCCACATACAGCAGAAGCGACTTAAAAAACCAAATAAATGCATATCATTCTATCCAACGAAAACAAAACTGGACTCAATACTCGCACAATTATAAACTAATTAACCCAGATGGGAATGCATCCAGATACCCAAGTAACATATCCAAATTGAACTTACGAAAATACATAAGGATCCGTCTTGGGCACACATTGATCACACATAAATATTTATTTGAAGGAACATTACCACCAACCTGCCCACTTTGCAACTCCCACACACTAACAATAATCCATCTCATCAACAGCTGCCCGACTGTGGTTCAAAAACAACTACATTTTTTTTAACAAATCATTTTACCACATGCATTACAAAATATATCCACAGAAAACATAAAAGACGTAACTTCACTGCTCCACCTCTGTCAGATTTACTTTGACATATAACTATAAAATATATATGTATATACTTTTATTAGTTTACTACTAGTTAATTTTATTAATAGTTAGGCCGAAGACCTTAGTTGTTAGTTGCCTAGGTAATAAGTTTAGCATTAAATTTTTTTGTGTATAAACTTTTTTAAAATAAATAAAAATAAATAGTATTACCGATAATGGCGAACCCTGGGGTATGCCATTGCATAGGCTATTCGTATCTCCAGCTCATTTGTGCACCCTACCACACAGCCGCTCGCAGATGTATCCGCGCCTTCCCAACCACTGAAATTAATTTTATTTTAATAGAAACAGGCTTACCATCAATTATAAATCGCGTTGCTAAAAGTATCATCAATAACGAATTGTTATACAACACTACCAAACACTGTATAAACCATAAACGGATTTTACGTCGAGAATCGGCAATACAAAAATGTATATAATACACCAATTCTATGCTATTTGATAAGTTCACCATCTTGCAATGGTGAAAATACCATTTGTAAAATACCAAATGCTTTTGACAAATTAAACAGCTGCTTTATTAAAATATTTTGATTATTCTGCGAAGTTTTTAATTGTTATACTAAAATGGAAGAAGACATTTTATTATTATTATTATTATTATTATTATTATTATTGAATGAAAAGGAAAATGAAAAAAAAAATAGAAATCGGGCGCGTTATTTGAGGAGCTTACCGGATGCCAGCGACCCATTTTTTTTTGAATGAGAACGTGTTTGTGCAAAATTTTCGTCTGACTCGTCAATTGTGTCGGCGGCTCATTGATGATCTGGAGCCATACGATCAGAGTATACAGAGTAAAGAAACTTAAACGTCAAATGGCAAAGCAGCGAACTAAACCAGACAGACGTTGTACATGAATCCACTGAAAATCGTGTTGAATCCACTCAGAATCCTGCTGAATCCACTCAAAATCGTGGTGTATACACTACGGACGCTGGCAGCGAAAAAGATTTTCTTTTCTCTGTGTTCTCTGCATATGATGTCCAAAAAAATTCGTTGCCGTTAACTATACGCGTTCCAGCAGCGTTGAATTTTTTTGGTCACGGGTCGTATCAAAAATGTGTGGGCAATTGCAACTTGGCTATGAGCCAGTCGTGATTTTCAAGATTTTTGCGGGCTGTTGCAAAACTGATAACACAGGCTAAAAGCGGAGAAATTAAGTTTTCAACCTCGATAGCGGAAGAAAACATGAATAAAACAGGGAATATACTTATATATTTCTATACACATAAACATGATGAACCACCTACATGTAATCCTTAAAAAGTCATTATAACCTTCATATACGTTGTCAAATCGATATTTATAATGGATAACTACACCTCCCGAATGTTTTGTCTTCTCCCCCAATTTTTATTTGAGAAACATATGGCTAACATATATGTAGATGGTCTACCCCATATATAAAAAAAACAGTTTTTTCTAAATTATTTTTATTGTATTATAGATTTTTTAAAAAGTTCGGCATAAAAAGCACTATAGGAGCAATTGACTGCACCAACGTTGCTATTATTGCTCCACCTTCAAACAATGTAGAACTTCCGCTCAATTTATATTTAAATAGGAAAAGTTTCTATAGCATAAATAATGAAGCAGTAAGTTGAGCTTTATATGACCAATAAAATTTAAAATAGTTCTGTTTTTTAGGTTTGTAATCATCGTTTATGCTTCACATTTTTAAATACCAAATTGCCGGGAACGACACACGACTCTGGGATATGGGCCTCGTCTGACCTACGAGAGCAGCTCATACGTTAGCATACTGCCAGGTCTACTATTCACCAAAGAGAATCTTGGCTTACTGGTGATCAAGGTTAGCCTTTGGAGTCCTGGCTTCTTACACCAGTTGGTGCCCCAAATAACGCTAAAGACAGAAATTATAACAAATTGCACGCAATTGCCAGAAATTGAATTTAGTGTTTTAAAATCGCATTTCTGATATTTGCTGAAGCACCGAGTGCTACATTATTCACATGAAACAGCAACGCTCATAATTGTGGCTTGTGTGATATTGCACAATATCATGACAAAATCGGGCATTGCAGATGATGTAGATGAGGATTTTTTAGAAGACATCGATAGTGCTACGAATTCCACTGACTCTTCTCAGTACACCTGAGAAGGTGAAAGAACCAGATCTAAATATATTTCGACACTTTAAACTTCTTAATAAAAACATCTTAACTTATTTAATTAATTTTTCATATACTCTTACATATAATGATATTTTAATTTAATTTAATTTATATTCTTACACCTCAATTCTGCGCACTTGACAAATATAATACATATAAATATAACTCGTTGTAATTCTGCTGTTTCTTACTGTATTTAAAAGACCCTGTCTTATATGGAAACATTATTTAATTTAATAAAATTAGAAATTTGATTATGTAAAGTAAAGTTTTTTGATCCAAACTTTTTATTGCGGTCTTTGCCTTAGAATCATTATTAATTCGGCACACAGCGTTGGTGGCCTTGAATGGCCAGCATAGTATCGCGGTGCTCCTGACGCGCTTCCTCCTCACGACGTTGCCTCTGCTCTTCTGCAATATTCCTTTTTGCCATATTAGCAATAAGGATATCAATCAATTTATTGCGCTCTCTGCGAGATGTGCGCGCCGGCTAAGGTCCAACTCGGTATCATTCTTTAAAAAAAGTTTGCAAATTAAAAAAAACATACATCGAAAACTGCACTGAACGTACTTGATTTTCCAATCTGAGCGAGGTCGAGGCACACGGCGATGGCACAAGGCTCGGCGACAGTGCATGGTAGCACGATAGTGCAGGGCTGGGTAATGGCACAGGGGTCAGCACTGTACTAGCCGTATGCGATTTTGGACACTCTGACGTAAATTCCTCAGGCAACGTTAGCCCAAAACTCCCTACACTCGCCACGCCGTCAACTGCTGCCGAACCAAACGTGTCTAAGGCTTGTTCCTCAAATTCGCTCATCGGCTTACAACTTGGCCAACCTCCAGTAAGCCGCTGGCTCATTTTTAAGCGCCGTACACGCATACGCAATTGGCTCTTCCAAACTCCCAATGTCCGCAATTAAAAACATAGTAACAGCTGAACTTAAAAATGTAATAAATCTCTAGTTAATTACTTCTTTTCACTTAACTGCAATACGAGTTGGCCCTCTCAACGCGTTCAACTCGCCAGTGCTTCCACAAATATTGCATTTGCTGGAGCGACTTACTTTGGGTTATTCTTCCCTACACCCATTTCGGGATGAGTCCGGCAAAATAACACATAGTGGTCCAACTGCTCATGCGTAGCACGATCATGTTTTAGTTTTCTGTGAACCAAATTTGATATTAAATTATTAATTTAAAGTAAATAATTAAAAGAATCTGAAATACTTACTTTGTCGAAGACTCCATTGAGCACAATATGTACTTAAGCTGTCTGTGGTTGCACTGAACATCTGATTACAGTTTACATTTTATTATTTACCACAATGCGGTGAAAATTCCAATGAATTAAAGCTTTTAATTTTGTAAAGTTATGCACGGAATACCAAACAAACTTCAGCATGACAAAAATCTTGAATATTTGTAGAATTTTTGTTAATTTGCCAAGTGCACAGAATTGAGGTGTCAGTCCAAGATCCATAGATGCTGGTGACTATAATACAGAGCACACATACTGGCGTTCGAGATTCATAGCTCCAAAAGATAGAATACTTTGGTCTGGTTTGATCAACAACAAATCTGGACTTTGTCGTTATGAGAAATATCGGAAGACAACAGATCACAGTCGAATCTTCATACGATATTTTTTCAGATAACTCATCATTAATTATATTTTTCCCTTTATTTATTTACAATCTTTTACAACAATAAGTAAAAATACTTAAACAATTTGGCCACACTATATATTCAAGCAAATATTATTTAATCAATAAAATTTTTTATTTATTAATATATATAAAAAACAGAACACCAAAAAATAATATTAAAACCTATGTGGAAGTTCTGTGGGTGCGATTCGCTGTAGTCTTCTTTGGAGGAAATTTTCCATTTCCGATAGTTCTCACATATAAGAATTTTCAAGGGTCTTCAAGGCATTTCCTTCCACATTTTTTTATGGTTTCCTTTACCACGTCAAAACTATCTCGGTATTCATTTAGATAGAAGATTGACATGGAAAAAACACCTACAAGCAAAAAAGAAGCAAGTCGAATTCAAAGCACTGAAATTACATTACCTTATATACAAACATTCGAAAGTCTCCCTAGAAAATAAAGTTTTGCTATGTAAAGCAATCATTAAGCCAATCTGAACTTATGAGTACAGTTATGGAGCACTGCATCACCCTCGAATACAAAGATTATAAAAAGAGTCCAATCGAAGCTGTTAATAAGAATTAAAGCGGCGCCATGGTTTCTTAAACCATAATATTCATAAAGACCTGGAAGTGCCAACATTGGCAGAGGAATTTATTGCAAAGAAGTTTTAAAATCACCCAAACACGTCAGGAAAAGCACTACTACGACGTAACTACACAAAACGATTAAAAAGTAAAGACACAATAGATATTAACGTAAAATTAAAAAAAAAATTGTTAAATTTCTACTAACTCCAAGCATTGTGTCATATCTTAGTTTTAAGATTTAAGTAAATATTGTTAATTTCTAAGTCAGTGGTTCTCAATCTTTTTTTTGGTTGCGGCACACTTATAACGATTTCAACATTTGGCGACACACAAAGAAAAATATCAGTTTAAAAGTTGTTTACTTACCTATAATACACTGTGTAAAATAGTTTATGATAATAATTTTGAATGTAAAATAAAATAATATATACTACAAAAACAACAGTACGTTTCTTAAGGGATTAATTACAAGTTAATAATAAGAATACTTCTAATGAGAAATTTGAGCTTGATGATCGTTGATAATTTCATTTATATTTGGTCGTAAAAATAACAACTCTCATATCGTTTTCTACATTTAATAGTCTCGATCTTTTTTTCGTTTTTATGTTGGTTTATATTAAAAATCCAAATTCACACAAATAAGATGTAGAAAATTTAAATAATATTTTTGAAGCTTTTTTGGCTTCCAAAATGAATTAATTGATTCTTCCGATTATTTTAAAATTAAATCTTGATTATTAGAACGCAAAATTAGTTCTTCCGCTTCATTCAAAGTTAATTCAAATACAGAAGTTTTCGTTATCACAAATGGATTACGGACCCAATCAAATTTTTTTATATCTAAATTTGGGAAAAATTGAATAATTCTCTCTTCTAATGTTGTCAAATGGCCAATAACAATTTTATGAATAGTTTTATTGAAATCTTCTGGTAGTGACTCAAACTTTTCCAAATTGCCTTCCTGAGCTTTATTCTTCCATAAAGTTATTTGTTTTTAGAATCCCACCAGTTTAACTGTTTAGTTTAATATATTTTTTTCCGCTCTTGCATACTTGAAGTTATGTTATTAAAAATAACAAAAATGTATGTTAAGTAAGCTAGTTTAGCACACCATATTTTATTTTGAAAGAAATGAAGAAAATCATAGTTTTTATTTTGTTCAAAAAACATTTTCATTTCGTCGTTTAATTCCAGCACACGTGATAAAACTTTGCCTCTGGACAGCCACCTTACTTCCGTATGCAGTAATAAGGATTCGTACTTAGCTTCTATAGTTTGGGATAAATTACTATATAAGCAAGTTTTTAATGGTCTTGCTTTTATATAATTAACCATTTTAACGCATTCTTCCAGAACTATTTTAAATTCTGATTGCAAATACTTTGTAAAAATTTGCAAATTTTTTTTGCTTCTCGATGCAAAAAACAATGGGTAACTAATATATCCCCATTCAGTTCTTTAACATGTGCTACAAATCCTTTTATATGTCCAGTCATAGGTGGAGCACCATTTGTGCAAATGCTAATACATGAATTCCACGAAGCTTTAATTTCTTCTAATTATGAACTAATTACATAAAAAATTTGCCAGTTGTAAAATTAGGTAACTCACGACAATATACGAGGGCGGATTGATATTGAAGCTACCTAGCGCTAGATGGCAGCACAAACACAAAAACTTTTTTTTTTAGAAATTGCGATCTGTCAAACGTTAGCTGTTAAAAATTCACCCAAATTCATCGATTAGTTTATTTGTTGTAGTCGTTTGAAGTAAGCAACTTTTGTGTTTCTTGAAAAATGGAAAAAAGCGAATTTCGTGCAGTGATTAAACACTATTATTTGAAGGGAAAACGGCGAAAGAGACAAAAGAAAAGCTCGATAAACATTACGGTGAGTCTGCTCCGTCAGATTACATGGTAAAATATTGGATTGCTGAATTTAAACACGGCCGAACAAGCACTGCAACAATACCATCAACAGGAAGGCCAAAATAGGTGGTTACTGAAGAAAATATCAAGAAAATCCTCGATATCGTTATGAATGATCGCCGAGTCAAGTTGCGTGAGATTGTTGAAATGGTAAACATATCATATGAACGTGTGTTGAACATTTTGCATGAACATTTGCATATGAAAAAGCTATCGGCAAGATGGGTGCCGCATTTGCTCAGTATCGAACAAAAACGAGTTCGACAGACCACTTCACAGCGGTGTTTGGACATGATAAAGCGCAATCCTGTTGATTTTTGGCGTCGATTAATAACTGTTGATGAAACGTGGGTCCACCACTACACAACTGAAACCAAAAATCAATCGAAACAATGGGTGGAAGCTGGTGGAAGTGCTCCGAAGAAGGCGAAGGCAGTGAAATCGGCTGGCAAGGTTATGGCCACTGTATTTTGGGATGCACACGGAATATTGCTCATCGATGAAAAAGGATCACAGGAAAGTATTATCATGCATTATTGGATCAATTGATTGATGCAATCAAGGAAAAACGACCACATTTAAAGAAGAAAAAAATGCTCTTTCTTCAAGACAACGCACCGGTTCACACAGCATTAGGTACGATGCTAAAATTACGTGAAATACATTTCGACTTGGTTAATCATCCACCTTATAGTCCAGATTTAGCTCCTAGAGACTTTTTCCTGTTTCCAAACTTGAAAAAATGGCTCGCAGGAAAAAGATTCATCTCAACCGAAGAAGTGGTTACCGAAACTAACGCGTATTTTGAGGGGTTCCCGAAATCGTATTATTCAGATGGTATAAAAAAGTTGGAATATCGTCTTGCTAAGTGTGTCGAAGTAAAAGGAGACTATGTTGAGAAATAAATGGTTTTTGAAAAAAAAAAATGTTTTTTTCCTGCTTAGATAGCTTCAATATCAATCCGCCCTCGTAAATATTAATTAATTATATCATTTTCGTGAATAAACCGAACAAATGCAATTAATTGAGATTTTCCCGTAATATCTGTTGTTTCATCGATTTGTAGAGCAAAATTTGAATTTGGAAGAGTTTCTGCAGTATTTTTTTTCAATATTTTGCGACATGTCTTTGATTCTGCGATAGATAGGTATTTTGTTAATTCGGGTTGTTGGACTTGTTGCGGGGGTTGTCGGTGTTAAACTGAATTGTGAGGTGGAGCCTGATATGGATTCGTCTGTTTCTGGTCCATCGGGTTCTCTTGCAGTTATTGTTGTGATTGTGATTTGACTTCTTGTCTTGTAGCATTTTAGAATAACAATGATAAGGGCAGCGGCTATGAGCAAGATTTGGGCGAGATTAAGTCCAAGGCTGACTTTGTTGCGGGTTCTTAGCTCTTCGATGTGCTCTGTGTTATTGATGTGTAGTTCCTTCATTATTGGCAACGACAGCATTTATTCTAGTTCTCCTCTTCCTGATACCGGCTGTATAATGGCAGGTAATGGTTTTGCAAAAGCAATTTCCTTGGATATGAATATAGTGTTGCCAATTTTTACTGTTGTATTGTGGTAACGAACTAAATATGTGCCTTCTAGTTGTGTTATTTCTTCATCAATTTGGATAATGCCTTTGTAGTTATTAAGTAGTATAATTCCTGATTCGAGTTCTTCGAAATCTGGAATAGTTTGGTTGTTAACAATTACGAAATCAGGTAGTCGGCTGGTTAGCAGGTGAGGTTTGTAGTGAGATTCATTTAGATTAATTAGGTGACTGTTTGGACAAATTGTTATTTTATCTGATCTTTTACAATTTTCTTTTATGCCATATACTCGTATATCATTAGAATTACATTTTAAAATTTTCTCATATAGCAATTTATGGATTGTGTTGGCTCTTTTTACTGTTTTTAAAAATAAGATCTCGCAGCTTTGCGCTAAGGTAATAGGGAAACTCATAATGTAAATTATTGTGGAACTGTTTGATGCCACTTTGATTTGAGCAAATTCTAAAGCCTCATCCATGTTTTGAAATGAAATTTCTTCTTGTTTTAATAACTCTTCTATTGTTTATACTTCCGAATTTGAAAGTATGTATGAGTTTATTATATTAGCCTTAGCCCAATGCAATGCATATTCTAAATGTACATTTTCTTCTTTCAATATTTGTATTTTATACTTTAATTTTGTTATTTCATAATTTAATGTTACTTCAGCTGATTTTACAAATTTTACTATAGTGTTTGTTATAATTGTTATTTGAATCAGTTTCTGTACAGTTAATTCATTTATAAGTACTTGCCTATTATTATTTTCAAGTACATCGTTAACCTTGTCTTCTACGATTTGCCAATCATGAAGATCGGAGTTTCCGGCAATCCATTTTCAGGCTGAACCAATGAAACCGAGTGATCTCTTTATTTTTCTTTTAGGCTTATATCTATTTAAAAGTGTGTTAATCTTGGAAAATTCGTGCAATAGGAATGGGAGTAAGGGATGAGTTTCATTGATCGAATCTTTAACAGCGTACTCGATTTCTCTATTCAATTTTATGTACTGCTCTAAGTTGATAGGGTGAATTAACTTGAAAGATCCTGTTTGAAGTTTTGCTGGTCCTGCATGTAGCGTTATTACTTGTGAATTTGAATAATCCAAAATTTGTATGTAACCTAATTAAAAGGGAAGTACTATTGTCAGTTAATTTATTCGAATGGTTCTAGTTTCGTATATCCATTTTGTGAACTATCCTGCCTGAATTTGTAAGTATAGTGGTATTTCTGTTTTCCTTTACAATGTCTTTCCTGTATCTGTGTGATAATTTTTATTCTATTCTTTTATTTATTCTAACGAAAATTGTTTGTCCTACATCGTAAGTCTTTGGAATCTGTATTTTCTTATTGTGTGTTTCCAAGTCATTTTTTTGTTTTGTTTGTAATTTATTCACTATGTCCTTTCTGGCCTCCTCTAGTTTTTCTGGGTCAGAAGTTACTCTTCGTCCAAAAAATGTTTCTATGGGCTTCTGTCTTGTAGTCGAGTGGATGGAAAAGTTGTATTCGTTGACAGCTCTTTCTAAAAGTTCTGTGAATGTTCTGTTTTAAGGCAACGCATAATTTCGGATAAAGTGGAATGGAATCTTTCGATTTGTCCGTTGGAGGTGCTAGTGTAAGGCGTTGTTTGGAATACTTTTATTCCTAGTTGGTCCTCCAGCATGAAGTTGAGGGAAATAGAATTAAGGGATTTTTCGTTGTCTATTACTAGTATGCTGGGTATTCCGAAGAAGAAAAGCATATCTCTTAGAGGTTGACGGATGTCTTCTACTGCCTTAGATTGGAAGATTTTTGCTTGTGCCATTTTTGAACACTCGTCTAATGCGGTACTAGATGTCCTTCTGTAGAGTAAATATCGACGTGGACGATGTTCCGGAATTGGAGTTTCTTTAATCTCAGGGACATTTGGGTGTCTGTCATATTTTTGTTCCTTGCAGATCGTGCATTGTTTCACTATTCTACTTATTTTCGCGTTCATTTGTGGGAAGTATAAACTTTGCAATAGTTTTTGTTGGTTTTTTCGTCCGTTGCGGTGTGCTCTTCTGTGTTCTTTGATTATTTCTTCTTCCTGTTTGGAATCTTCGGTAATGTCTTCGACTTGGGTTTGTATGTATCTTGCACGGTATTGTTGGA
Source organism: Clusia tigrina (assembly GCA_920105625.2). NCBI lineage: Eukaryota > Metazoa > Arthropoda > Insecta > Diptera > Clusiidae > Clusia > Clusia tigrina. The sequence continues at coordinate 155,943,309 of OV050032.1, forward strand.
AGTGTAACGGGTAAATATTTTGTATCATCCCCAGAACTCTTTCAGGGGCTTTAATGCCCTTTTTTACTGATGAGTTGAGGAATTTTTTTAGTGTGTTAGTGAGACTTTCTTCTGTAAAATCTGTTTGAGTTATCAAGTGTCTATGGTAAGTGGGGAATGGAATTATAAATTGATAGCTGTTTGTTTCTCCTAGGTTAAATATTAGTTAGTTTTTAAATACATTGATGGGGGCATCTATAAACTGTATTAAGTTTTGTGATGAACTTTCTTTGCTATGTACAGTGGAAGTAATTGAGTTAATAAGGGTTGGCCGAGGAGGTCGCGATAGTGCATCAGCAACTATATTTATTTTGCCTGGTTTGTATGTCAATCCATAGTTGTATTCTTCTAGAATCGATTTCCACCTTTTCATTTAACTATTGGTGTTTTTGTTACTTAGTGAGAACGTCAATGGTTGGTGGTCCGTAAAGATTTTGACTTTGCAGTTCCATATAAATAGTTATGTAAAGTCTGCAAAGCCCAAATTATGGCCAACATTTCCTTTTCATTCGCGGCGTACTGTTCTTCGGTTTTGGATAAGGTCCTGGATATAAATGTAATACGTCTACCGTTCTGTTCTAAAACAGCTCCAAGAGCATAATTTGGGGCATTCGTGGTTAGATGGAACTCTTTACTGAAGTCGGGATATTTCAGAATAGTGTCGTTAGAAATGAGTGCATTTTTGATTTTATTCAGAGCTTTTAGAGCATTGTTGTCTAATGAGATTAATTTTTTGCCTCATAAGTTTTTGGACACTCGTCCATCTTCTCCTCTGAGAAGGGATGTAAGGGGTTTTGTCAGTTTGGCGTAATCCGGAATGAAGCTTCTATAGTACCCTGACATTCCTAAAAATGATCTGAGGTCCTTAAGAGTTTGAGGTTTTGGGAATTGTGCTAGGGCTTCAACTTTTTTGCTATTAGTTTTTAGTCCTTCGGATGAAATGACAAAGCCGAGGAATTCGACTTCCCGTTTAAAAAACTCGCACTTATCTAATTGTATTTTAATATTGCTTTTTTGTAAGGTTTCAAAGGTTTTTTTTAAGATTTTCGAAATGTTTTCGTTCTGACTCGCTGGAAACTACAATATCGTCTATGTAAATGTAGCATATCTTTCCGATATGTTTACGGAGGATGTCATCAAGAGCTCTTTGAAATATAGTCGGCGCGTTTTTTAGTCCGAAATGTAACCTTGAGAATTCAAATTTTCCGTTGTTTATTGAAAAGGCAGTTTTCTCAATTTCAGATTCCTTCAGGGGAATCTGATGGAAACCGCTATTGAGATCCAATACGGAGAAATATTTTCCTGTCCATAATTGAGCTAATACGTCATTTATTTCTGGTATGGGGTATTTGTCAGCTATTGTTATTGCGTTCAGTTTACGGTAATCTATTACGACTCTGTATTGTTTTTAGTTGGATGCGTCTAATTTTTTGGGAACGACCCAAACAGGTGCGTTGTATAGGGACCGTGATGGTCCTATTATGCTATCTCTCAAGAGTTCGTTAATTTGTTTTTCGACTTCGTCCTTGAGTGACATCGGATCCGGATATGACTTTGTATAAACAGGATAATTTGAAGTTGTACGGATTTCGGCGACAACTCGAGTTGCAAACGTCAATGTTTACTCCGAATCCTAACGTTCAGGTGGCTTCCGCCTGGTACCTGGGGCACCATGTTTTCGGTCTATCTCTGCGTTCCATCGTTCGGTACGGTGCGAAAGCACGTGTTGTGCGGTGGAGAGCGAGAGAACAGTCGAGGCAGGTGCATATCGTATTTGTGCGGAAGCCATCTTTATCTGCTGGCATATTTTGGCGCGGGGCTACGAAGCAGCGGCAGCTGCTCTCTTTGCGCGGTGGTCAGTCTGTTCTGGAATTGCGGCAAGTGTGGATCGGCGCCCAACATAGTATATTAAATATAAATTATACAATAAATATATAAAAAGTGAAAATTGGCTAAGGAATGCTGCTGCGTATTTTTCGTTTAACGTGGTTTTCATAAGTTAATAAATAAATATTTTTTAATCAAATAAATAGTTCTATCTGAGTGCAACATTTTGGTCCTTCGAGCCGGATCAGAATCCGGTTTTTGGTAAGTGTCGATTGTTTTAATCGAATTAAAAATATTATTATTATAAATTAACAATAATTTAAATTTGATTATACACAAATTGATTATTTTTTGTGTTTCGGTTGGGTTTGCCGTGCGTTCGGGTGTTTGTGCTCTGTCGGCGCTGCTGACTATTGAAACCATTGCGCTGTTGTTGTCTTCGCTGCATTATCGCCGTTTTTAGGTACTGGTGGCTAATGCAGAAAGCAGAATAAGAAAAGTAGGTCAGTGGCTCGTGCGATCAGCTGCTGTCTCTATTTCTTTTGTGAAGCAGGGCCGGTTACAGCAATTGGTTTCCTGAACATTGTGGGCCCTTCTGTCGCAGTGCGTTTAAACGATAAGTGTTGGGCGTGGTTTCAGTGCGGTTGCGTTCGGAGGTGCATATAAGCCAATATTGAGCTGCGTTCGCAAGCGCATAAGTTCCGCAAAATGGTGGACTCGTATATTTCGGCGGCAGATGAACTTCTGATGTTCATAAGTCGTTTTGAACGGTGCTCGCCGGAAAGTCACTCCATTATATCACTTCAACTTGATGAAGCAGAATTGGATGCTCGGTGGGCTTCGCTTAAAACGGCAAAAATAACTGCCATGTCCGAGGCGCGGGTCATGAAAGACGGTGAATCACTGTTAGAGTCAATCGGACAGCGGTTCGAGTCAAGTTTTGATACTTTTAAGCGGGGTCGTATTTTGATCGCGGAAGTGAGACAACGTTTAGAGCAGGCAACTCCCGTTCCTACTACAGGGGAGCCATTTTTATCATTGACGCACAGCATCCACGTACCCCCTTGTGATATCCCTGCCTTTGAAGGGAGTTATGCTGCATGGCCAACGTTCCGTGACATGTTCACCGCACTGTTCATTAACAACACGCGGCTGTCTAATGCGGAGAAATTCTACCATTTGTCCCTTAAGACCCGGGGAGAACCACATGAAATTGTCTCCAAAATTCCAATTACTGAGGCGGGTTTTCAGCAAGTGTGGGAAAACTTACTGGAGCGCTACGACAACAAGCGCATCCAGATCAACAACCAATTGAAGACACTGTTGGGTCTTGACCCGGTTAGAAGAGAAGATGGTGGGGAAATTAAACGCCTACAGCGTGACATTGGTAACTGTATCGCTGCACTGACATCTTACGGCATCGACGTTGCGAGTTGGGATGCCATTTTAGTATACTTGTGCTCCATGCGGCTGCCTGAGCTCACACTGTCCCTGTGGGAACAAACCATGGGGGGCCGCGCAGATATTCCAGAATGGAAGGCGATGGATGACTTCTTGTCATTGCGGTTTCACACACTCGAGGCGATTTCGGATCTCCGGTCGCAAGGCTCCATTTCATCACAAATAAGGGTTCAGCCGAATCAACCGCGAACAGCACGGGTGCAAACCCATCCAGTAAGTGTTACCCCGGAAGGGTGCAAAGTGTGCAGGCGGTCTACACACTCGGTGCGAAATTGTCCTGCGTTCCAGGCCGCCACCGTATCAGCTCGGTGGGGCTTGGTGCGCAAACACGGGTTGTGTGTGAATTGCTTGTCAGCTTCACATAGAGTGGCAAATTGCCCCAGCTCCTTTTCGTGCTCCACCTGTCGGGAGCGGCACCACACTCTGCTGCATACGGACTCGCCACGGGGTCGTCCAACCGCTGCGACGCCAAACCCACCATCCACATCGGGGAGGGGACGCTCCAATTCAAATGGACGCTCCTCCCTGGTCCATCCACCCGTACCCAAGTCTTCTTACCACACTGCGCAGGTATCGCGTCCGGCAGATAGGGCGGGGCCGAGTCCAAGTCATCCAAGTGGCCGCCTCTCCAATCGTGTTATCTTGGGTACGGCCTTAGTCACGATAAAACATCAAGGAGTATGGTACACAGCCCGGGCTCTGATAGATTCTGGTTCTGAGGGGTCCTTTGTTTCGGACCGCCTCCAAAAGCGCCTTAAGCTGCCGGCGCACTCAGTACATGCCCAGGTATCGGGGGTCAGCAATACCCTTGCTGGCACCGTTACCAAAGCATGTCATATCACCATCGGGTCGCGGTACGATGCCACTGTGCGTCTCCAAGTATCGGCTTTGGTGTTGCCTACCCTGACAGGTGAACTGCCGCCGCTCCTATTGAGTAAAGGAGAGCAACACAAACTGAGACATTTCAGGTTAGCCGATTCAAGCACTTCACACTCCACCCAAGTAGATTTGTTAATCGGAGGGGATCTTTACCCTCAGGTCTTGCTTGATGGGTTGCGGCGCAACGTGGTGGGGTCACTGATTGCCCAAGAAACGGTATTCGGCTGGATCCTTACAGGGCCTCTGCCGGATACACGGATATCCACTTTCACAACTCGCGTGCAAGTGTCTGAAACTGCTTCGCTCGACCACCTTCTACGACAGTTCTGGGAAATGGAACAGCCTCCGCAAGATCGAAAGCTGTCCCAGACTGATCAAGACTGCCTTAATTTGTACTCCCAGACTACTCGTCGGGATGCTACGGGGCGATACATAGTCTCTCTGCCGTTCAAACAAGGGTTTGTTCCGGAGACGTCTCTAGGAGCGTCGCGCTATATTGCCCTTCGGCAATTTGAGCGCAATGAGTCCCGGCTGGTAAAGAGCCCGGCCGATAAGCGACAATACGACGCGGTGGTACTTGAATACGTGACGTTAAATCACATGCGCAAGGTTCCACCGCCGTCAGTAACTCCTGTGCCTCATTATTACTTGCCACATCATGCAGTAATTAAGCCAGAGAGTACAACCACCAAACTTCGCGTGGTGTTCAATGCCTCACAGGCGACTTCCAACACGGTCAGCTTGAATGACGTGTTACACACAGGGCCAGTGTTACAAGCCGATCTGACCCGGCTAATAATCCAGTGGCGTATGTTTCGCTATGTCCTGAACGGGGACATACAAAAGATGTACCGTCAGATTCTGGTTGAGCCAAGCCAGGCTTCATACCAGAGAATTGTGTTTAGGGAATCTCCCGACAGCGATATCTCTGACTATGAATTGAAAACGGTCACCTTCGGGGTGAATTGTGCTCCTTATCTTGCAATAAGGACACTTTTGCAATTGGCAGACGACATGGAGAGCAGGTTCCCATTGGCTTCTCAGGTGCTACGTAATTCGATGTACGTGGATGACGCTCTAGTGGGTACACATGATATTGCTACTGCCATTCGCACCAGGGATGAGCTGATTGAGAGCTTGGATTCAGCCGGGTTCTCAATGCGAAAGTGGGCAGCAAATTCTACAGAAATTTTATCCGGTTTGCCTCCAGGGCATCTGCTTAGGGAAGATTTTCTCCAGTTCGAGGAGACCAGCACCACTCGCACTTTGGGTATTCGATGGAATGCGCGGGGGGATTGGTTTTATTTCCACGTGGCAGCTTTGCCAATCGTTGCCGTATACACCAAACGTAAGGTCCTGTCGGTCATCGCACAGCTGTTTGACCCAGCGGGATGGTTGGCTCCTATTGTCATCTCCGCTAAGATCTTGATGCAACAGATATGGCTGGATCAAATAGGTTGGGACGAGCAACTTACTCCTACCACTTTAACAAGGTGGACACACTTCTTATCGCAGTATCAGGCAATCTCCCAAGTACGCGTGCCTCGCTGGGTACGATCTGCACCTGATCGCGATATTGAGTTCCACGCCTTCTGTGATGCTTCTCAGCTAGCATATGCTGCAGCCCTTTACGTTCGGTGTAAAGGTGACAATTCCATCTCTACCCATTTGCTAGCGGCGAAATCGCGGGTGGCCCCATTGAGAACTATCTCTCTTCCACGTTTAGAACTATGTGGGGCAACACTTTTAGCAGAGCTGATTTTCCCTCTCAAACCTCTATTAAATATTTCAGATGACAACTTGTTTTGTTGGTCCGACTCTACGATTGTGTTGGCATGGCTGCGAAAGCCACCCCACGTGTGGAAAGTCTTCGTGGCGAATCGAGTCACTGCTATTACCAGCAAAGTAGGTGTGAACAACTGGCGTCATGTCCGCTCAGAAGATAACCCAGCAAATTTAGCTAGCCGTGGTGTGGCACCTGATGCACTACTCCACAACAGGCTCTGGTGGGAAGGCCCGGCCTGGCTGCAGCAGGAGCGGAAACGGTGGCCGCCTCCGTTGGACGAAAACGTGTTAGCAACCGATGAAGAGCAACGACCTGCAAAGTGTCATGTAGTATATGTGTCCTCTGCGGACGACCCAATGTTGCGCTTCTCCTCATTTTCTAGGGCCCTCCGAGTGTTGAGTTTCGTACGCCGCTTTATGCGCCACTGTTCGGTGAAACATCGGGACACGACTCCTGACAGGGGGTCCCCGCTTACTCGGGGAGAAATCACTGAAACGACCACTTGCCTTATTGTGCTCGCGCAGAAAATGTATTTCCCAAAAGAATACAGCGCACTTGTGGCACGGGAGCCGATATCCAGCTCCAGTTCGCTTTTGGCTCTGAATCCGTTCGTGCACTCCGATGGTACTCTGCGCGTAAATGGTCGGTTGGCGCTCACTACACATTTGCCATTTTCGGAGAGACACCCGATCATTCTGCCATACTACGGTCATTTGACTCGTCTGATAGTGAAGTTCATCCATCAGGTGTCCCTACACGGGGGGAATCAACTAATGTTGCGGCTAATCCGGACCCAATATTGGATTCCAAAAGCGAAAACGCTCATTAAAAGCACAATTCTCCAATGTAAGACATGTATTCTGTGGAAGAAGCGTCGACAACAGCAGCTCATGGCAGCTCTTCCGGTTGAACGTACCACGTGTTCACGTCCTTTTACCCATACTGGAGTTGATTTCGCGGGGCCGTTTGATATCAAGCACTATAAGGGGCGGGCATGCCACGTTACGAAGGGGTACGTCTGCATCTTTGTATGCTTCGCTACGAGAGCAGTTCACCTTGAGGCGACTACCGATTTGAGTACTCCTGCCTTCCTTGCGGCATTGTCTCGGTTTATCGCCCGCCGGGGATGTCCTTTGAAAATGCACTCGGATAATGGTCGGAACTTTGTGGGCGCGGAAAAGGCGTTGAGGCTTGATTTCCAGCGGGTGCTCCGCGAAATCCGTGACCGAACCGTGGTGGGTCACTTTCATACTCAGATCGAGTGGGATTTTAATCCCCCCCATGCTCCACATATGGGGGGCCTTTGGGAAGCGGCGGTCAAGAGTTTCAAGCACCATTTCAAACGCATGGCAGGGCAACTTAAGTACACGTTTGAAGAATTTGTGACTCTCTTAGCGCGCATCGAGGCGTGTCTTAATTCTAGGCCTATCAGCGCTCTGTCGGAAGACCCCACGGATCTCCAAGCGCTGACGCCTGGTCATTTCTTGGTGGGTGCGCCACTGTTGGCACCAGCTGAGCCTCCGGATACAACCCCCTTTCTCTCAATTTTGAACCGATGGCAAAAACTGAAGGCGCTGGCCCATCAATTCAGCGTCAGGTGGAAAAACGAATACCTTCTCGAGTGTCAACGGCGGAGTAAGTGGCGAACGGCTCAAGTGAATGTCAAGGTGGGTGAGTTAGTGGTTGTGCGGGAAGACAACCTAGCGCCTCAAGAATGGCGGCTGGGCAGGGTCACCGATACGCACCCTGGTCCTGACGGAAAAGTGCGTGTTGTGGATGTGCGGACCGCACGAGGAATGCTAACCCGACCTATCACGAAGGTGGTGATCCTACCGGGAGAAGAGCCGCCTCCTACCAGCGGAGGGGTATAACGTACCTTGTACTTCTTTAATTTATAGTTTCTATGTTTTCTTTTATATCTACTCCCTTCTTGTACTAATTAAATTTTTGATATTTTCTCAGATTTCGGCCCGCGCGGTGCACAAGACCCGCTACTCGCTTTCTGACGGATGCTGCTTTTTGTCTGCCAGTTGTTCGAGTGTGTCCATGCTACCACCTCCACTCTCCATGGCGGTGCCACCGGACCCAACAGCACCTCGTCGGGCCAGGTCAACTAAATTCGACTTCCCATCGAGCTCCACCTCTCTATTACCGGCGCGCCACCTGGCTGCGTGGTTCCGAAAGCGCCAAACCAAGGGCAGGAAGAGACCAGGCGGGAACCATCCCGCGCTGTTCCGCCCTTTCTGGGTATTACGAAGAGACCGGTGCAGCTACGCCCTACTCCGCAGATCATCTGCACTATGTGTTAGCAGATGGGCCACCGCATTGAGGGGTGCGCATGCTTCCTGAAGTTGCGCCCTCGGGCACCAAACCACCCTCCATTGATGAAGGGTATGAACGGGATCCGGCGTGGATATGTTCTTCTCTTGCAATAATGCAAGGGGGGCGGCATGTTTACTCCGAATCCTAACGTTCAGGTGGCTTCCGCCTGGTACCTGGGGCACCATGTTTTCGGTCTATCTCTGCGTTCCATCGTTCGGTACGGTGCGAAAGCACGTGTTGTGCGGTGGAGAGCGAGAGAACAGTCGAGGCAGGTGCATATCGTATTTGTGCGGAAGCCATCTTTATCTGCTGGCATATTTTGGCGCGGGGCTACGAAGCAGCGGCAGCTGCTCTCTTTGCGCGGTGGTCAGTCTGTTCTGGAATTGCGGCAAGTGTGGATCGGCGCCCAACATAGTATATTAAATATAAATTATACAATAAATATATAAAAAGTGAAAATTGGCTAAGGAATGCTGCTGCGTATTTTTCGTTTAACGTGGTTTTCATAAGTTAATAAATAAATATTTTTTAATCAAATAAATAGTTCTATCTGAGTGCAACAGTCAATTTCCCATTTTTTTCTGAAAACAAGTTTGGAAACTGCTGAATCATGTTTTTGAAGGATCTTTCTTGGTCCTGTGTCATGTGTTCTGTCCGCATATTTATTATATTAACAGCTTCGGAGGGTTCCTGTTTGATTAAGATTTGATTGTCGTATTTTATGGTCATGTAGTTTTTGTATGTATTGATTATGGCGGAGAGGTCTCGAAGACTATCATTGCCCAATATTCCGTGGAAGGATGTTAATGGTGGAAGTAAAAAGGGTTTGATGTCCATTCCTTCCCTACCAAAGAGATTCGCTATTGTATGGTGAGTTATTTCTATATTTCCTCCCGCTGTGTTAGCAAGAAAGGTTTTGTCATTGGGAATCGGTACGTCTACTAATTGTGGCTGTATAAAATTTTGTTGGATCTGGTATCGATTAATAGTTTTAGAATCTCGCCGCTCTGGGTCCTACATTCGAAGTATGGGAGTGACTAGTGGGATTGGCTAAAAAATGGATCTGTGCTTGGTTGGCTATTCCTGTAGTGGTTTGGTCTTCTTCTTGTAGTGAGTAGTCCACGTGTTCTATTGGTGGTTCTTCTTGGTTGAACTCGGCTTCTAGTATGGCGTGATTATATTGATCCAGTTGTCCAGCTCTGATGTGGTAATTTCTTTGGGTCTTCGCCTGCCTTGGATGTTCACCATATCCTGCAAAGTTTCTTTTTCCGGCATATTTGAAAGGTCTAGGTCTGTTTGTGTAGCATACCGCCGCAGTTCTGAGGCTTTGGTCAATTTCCATAGGCTCCGGTGGTTTAGCTCCTAATGGTCGTTGTGGTGGATATCGTTCGGGTGCTGCTTGAATGGCCCTATAGTTATTGTTTCCTCTCGGTGGCCCATAGAACGGGGTCCTTTGGTAATGTGAGTAGTTAGGTCTGGGTGCGAAATTATTCCCCGCACGAGGCATATAGGCTATCTGTGGGTAAAAAGCTTCTCGTTGTCTTACTGGTGTATGTGTATTTGTACGTCGAAGTGGTTATGGAGGCGGTGTCATTTCTGAGCTGTATATGATGCTCTAAAGCTTTGATTCTGCAATTTCAAACAGAGGTGTAGGGCTTGGGGTAAATCTACTGGTTCTCGAATACCAAGCAGTCTCGGTAGATCTCCCATAAGTCCTCTGACAAAGGTATCGAGAGCTTTGTCTCCGTATGTTTGAGTGAGGAGTCGGAAAGATTCATGGCCAACGTCCATGCATGAAATTATATTCAATATCAAAGATAGATGGGTAGAATTCTTCTACCGTTGAGCTCCCTTGCACCAGAGTATTTACATCTCTTTTATCTGCGTAATGCAGATTAGACATTTGGAAATAGCCATCCAATCTAAAGGCGTATTGTAGGATTCCAGCGCTGTGTCTGCGTTGCCTACAATTTTATTCCTTATTACGCTAAGAATTCCGAAATAGCGTGGTGTACTACGAGTCTCTTCATAAATATGCAGAGCCCTTTCTACGCTCTTCTTCCAAGAGCCGAATTCTCCAGGACTTCCAGAAAATTCCCTCAAATATCTAACTACGTCCTTTATTTTGTCAAAATCGTCAATTTTATTCCTGTGTTCAGGATTAATTTCCAGGTCGATCGGTTCGTTCAGTTCGTGATTTGGGTTGATTGCCGCCGTTCACTAAGTTTTTTCCTTCTGAAGCAAAGATTCTTGTTACAATTGATCTTATGATTGCTTCCAATTCGGGAGTTACATTTGGAATAGAGGACCTAGGTGCTACACTCGGTCCTGGGATGTTAAATAATGAATCGGCCGTAGTGGCTGGTTGTTCAGGGTTATTAGTGGGATTTCCGAGGATTGAGGGTCTAATTATGTTTGGGTTTGCCATGCCTTACCATGTTTTTTCCCATTTTATATTTATCTTATATGTAATTTTAAATTTTTACTACAGTATATAAATTTAATAAATTCTACTAGCTTTTATGTGTATACTTAATCATTAAATCTTATATAATATTAACTTACATAACAGCAAGAGCCAACATCTTTTGTTCTAGGTGTAAAATTTCACTTTCAGCTAATCAATTTTATAATTTTTTGTTTAAATATTTTTTCGTAAAATTCATTTGTAAGAAAAAAATGAATAAATTATTTATTTGCAATTTAAATTTTATAATCTTATTTCACTTTCAATTAATACATTTTTTCTTCTTTTTCACTTTTTAGTTTAGTTTTTTTTTTGCAAGAAAAAAATGTATTTCATAATTATTGATAATTTTTATTAGATTATATTTCTTTATTTATTTTTTTTCATTTATATATCCAAGCAATCATGTGTCCAACCAATCATGTGTGCAAAACAAGTTTAATCGTTTCAACTTCCACGGGCACGGTGCTACTTGGGGACAAGGCCTTTGTGGATCGCACAGGAGCTTCTTGAGGTCGCGGGCGTAATCGTCTAACCAAAGATGATTAATAATTGTTGATGATTATTCCTGTACACTCTTTGCGGTCCCTACTCGGGCGCCAGTTAAATTATTTTATAATTCTATTATTTTTTAAAAAGAGGCGGAACCAAATAGGTCCGCTTTATTTGACAGTTATACCGAATCTAAACGTAACAAAACTTTATAACTTAGAACTAAGCTTTACAGTTATTATTCTTACCAACTAAATCACCTTGAACCTGCACATGCCTGCCCATGCCAACCGTCGTGAGAAGGTACTCCGGATGTGGAGTAGAGCGTTGTCAGCATTTTCTCCTATGGGAAAATAATTTGGGAAATAAGTGCAAGCGTGTGTTGCATTGCTCTTAAGCGTGTTCTGTGTTAACTTAAATATATGTATATAATATTATAAATTGAACAAAACAGCAAGCTAATAAATATTAAATTGACCCACATATGCCAATTTGATGGAGAGAAAATGCGCAACAGAACCTACTACGCAACTTGTTGGGAATCCCCACTGTCATTAAAACAACCTCTTTTTGTACGTACTAGTGAGGCTAGCCATCCTTTGGATGCGTTTTTATCCGAATACATTTCCACTTCCACTAAGCACGATCTTGCAAAGTAATAATACATACGCATAATATGCATTGTGTTGTGCGATATCAACTTTAAATTGTTATTGTCAGATAACCAAATAAGCTACCACATTTCTGATTACACCATAAGAAAATTTGAGGATTTCCCCGCTTATGATGCCGACACACCAGTAAGATATTTCTTGAAATAAAAATTTTCCTCATTGGTCGAAAATATATATATATTTATATATATATATATATATTATATATATATATATATATATATATATATATATATATATATATATATATATATATATATATATATATATATATATATATATATCTCATATTCATATATATAAGTACTGTTCTTTAATTGAAATTTTACTCGTAATAAAGAAAAGCATTTTTTAATATATGAGCCGTTTATTTTGAAAGTGGCATAAGTCACTTTTTCAAAAAAATCGAGTTAATGGTAACACTAAATACAATTGAACGGTATCTTTTCATTTAAAAAATTTGGCGGCACACTTTAAGAATGTGGAGGCACACAAAAATTCCGCGACACAGTGGTTGAGAATCACTGTTCTAAGTTATAGAAAGATTCAATAAATAAAGAGTATATGAAAAAAAAGATGAAAATGATGATTGAGACACAATGCAACTGCTGCTGCTGTTCTTTTTGTCATATAATTTGTATATGAGATAATAGATAATGCTAACGCATGCCTTAAACAACAGAAACAAACGAAGAAAATTGAAAGCAAAACTATTTGTATCGATTAGTAAAATTACTTGCATTTGAATAATTTGGAGCTCATTAACCACGAGTTCTTAACTCATTTAAAATTAATATAATAATAAATTAATGTAAAAATACATGCATTTTTTAATGTGTGAAAGATATGGGGTTAATGGTGTGTAGAGCATGTCTGCGCAGTAGGACATTTTTCTTCATTGATGTTTTACGCGCGTACGAAAAATTTTAGTTTTTATTGCCGCGGTCAGATATGAGATTTTGTGAGATTCAGCTCAGCACCACATGTGGGAATTAGAAAATTGACCGCGGGGAACCTAGTACCTTTTGTGTCCAAAGTATTACATAAACAGAGAAATAAAAATTTTTGTAGGTTCACAATTAAAAGATCTCTACATGTAGTTTTTCCACTGTCGAATTGAGTGTAGAAAACTACTGAAGGTAAACAAAATTGTACTAAATTCTTCCTATTACAGATTATGATTTGTTTACACACATATCTTTTTGTTTTCCATTACATTTATTATGATGACAGTAACATCTTGAATTGGCCTATCTGAACTATAAAGTTGTATAGACACACTAAGAAGGAATTAACGAATTAAAAAGTAACTCTGATAAAAAGCTCTTTTAATTTAGTTTATCATCACTTCTACAAATAATGATATGTGAAATCATGAAGAAAACAGAGACTTTTATATTAAAAGCAGTCAATAGTGCCTTTAAAATAATTGACAGATAAATAACTTCTGTAGAATATACGTTTCTCTTCTTTTGGACCAATATTTTGAAATGATGCTAAAATGCAAGGATTTTGTTTTTGTATATTTTGTTTAATTTTTATTATCATGTGTTATTGTCTGCGCACAGTATGCTTTTCTCAAATTTCTATAATATATTATTAAACACATAAACATATGAATACATAAACTTTTTTTTGTGGCCTAATCACAGAATTTGCGAAACAACCCGCTATCGGATTACGGTAGAACATAACAGCGCTTGCCAGGCGCATCTGCTTTGTGCGCGTCTCCTCCAATCAGTTATACCAAGTGTGGTTAGGGTTTCTTCGACTTTGTCCTTAATCGGAGGTATCGTCATTCTCTATGTCGTCGTCCAGAGCTTCCGCTTCGAACATCTCTTTTGCTGGAGCTTCTTCATCCATATGCACGACATGTCCAAGTTAGCGCAGACCTTATATAGTGATGTAAATATCACTATGGGAATATCAGCGTAGAGCTCGTACAATTCATGGTTCATCCGAATATGGTAGTCGTCGCCGACACGAATAGGACAAAAGGTTTTTCGAAGAACACCACAAGCGCGGCTGCATCCGTCTGCGATATGACCCATGCTTCTTTCTGCGCCATAGAGCAGCACGGGTAGGACGAGCGTCTTGTAGAGAGTTTTAGCGGTCTAAACAGAGCTCTCCTATATATTTGCTTACTGAGCCAATAGTAACACCTCGTCGTTTTCGGTGTTAATGGGGGAGCCAAGGTATATAAATTCCTTGAAAACTTCTAAAGTACAGTTGTCTGCTTTAACATGTGATCCTCAACGCGGAGTATCCCTGCTGGTGGACAGCATATACTTTGTCTTGCCCTCGTTCACTGTCATACCAACTTTAGCTGACTCTTTTTCCATGGCGGCAAATGCACCAGTAGTATCTCGGTTGCAACGTCCAATGATGTCGATATCACCAGCATATGCGAGGAGCTGGACACTTTTGGAGAAAATAGTGCCATTCCGCAGTACCCCTTCCGTGGCAGTGGATCGCCTTGTCTGAAACCTCGTACGGTATTAAATGGTTCGGAGAGGTCACTTCCTACCTTGACAGATCTAGACGTAATACTCAATGTCATTATACAGAGCCGTATTAGCTTTGCAGGAACACCGAACTCAGAGATGGTGGCATATAGGCAATCCGTTATCGGGCCATCAAAAGCAGTTTTGATAGTTCTGATAAGGTCCAATCAGTGTGTTGGCATATGGTTTTAGTCTATGACGCAATACGCTCGACAGAACCCTATATGAGATGGCAATAAGACTGATTCCCCAGTAGTTGGCGCACATCATCGGGTCACCTTTCTTCAATACATGACAGAGCACACTGAGATTGCTATCATCGGGCAAGCTTATTCTAGCCATATCTTACTGATGAGTTGATGCATGCACTCTATCAGCTCATCGCCGCCGGCCTTGAACAATTCAACAGGCAGTCCATCAACAGTTGCTTTGATGTTCTCTATTCGCTGAATACCAACTCGGAGCTCATCATGACTAGGTGGTAGAAGAACCACTGCGTCATCGTCAATTGGTGGTATCGGATTGAATTCTCCAAAGGCGGTATTGGTGCATCGTTGCGTGCAAGTAAGTAATTTAGAAAAATGTTCCCTCCATAATCTCAGTGTACACTGTGTATCCGTTACCAGATTCACATTTTCATATCTACAGGTAGATGCTCCGAGCTTAAAACCTAGGGACTGATGTCTCATCTCTTGATCGAATTTTCGAGCATCATTTCTGTACCGATACATCTCGAGTTCCTCGCACTCACGCCTTTCCTGCTCGCGTTTCTTTCGTCTGAAAAGGCATCTCTCTTCTGTTCGCCTTAACCGGTAATTACGTGAGTATTACATTCAAATATAGTAACATTTTGGTATAGATTTGTTACTTTTACTATTGGGTTGTGCGTATTGATATAAAGGAAAATGTGTGAATATATCCGATCGGAGACCAGGATTTTTCTAAATAAACAAAAAATATTGTCTAATTGCGAAGACTCCTGGGGTTGTTACCATATAATACAGATGGAGTACAAGAAAATCATTCGTAAGTCGAAGGCAAGAATCACAGGGCAGTGCATTAGGGCCAATACTATATGACTTAAATACAGATAAGGTTCCGTCACCGACAAAACATAACAACATGATAGCAGCATTTGCTAACGACATTCTTCTTCCTGAATCGCACAGTGAGACGGCTATAGCTAAAAAAAATATGCAACAATTACTTAACAGAACACTTTCTTGGCTTAAAGTGGGGGGAATCAAAATAAATGGCGAGATGACAATTCAAGTAATATATACCAACAGGAGAACCATAAACAACTATAAGATGAAGCATGACACCAAAGCTCAACACTTCGGCATGACAATTAAAGCGAAAATCTTATGGAAAAGCTGCATAATACAGAAGAAAAATGAATTTAAAAACTTATTTAGATAACTATACTAGCTTTTAGGAAAGAAATAAATAATGTTAAACCATACTAAACTCCAGATATACAATATAGTAATCATGCCAATATGGGGGTGTAGAATAAAAGTTTAGGACACTGCAGGCAGTACTAATATAAACATCATGCAAAGACTAAAAATGAAATACTCCGCGGAATCACCAATGCTACATGCATATCCCAAATGTCTTCTGTTACCCCAACATGTCAGTCCTCCTTGAGTCCCTTAAAATCCGCCGTAGTGGAAAAGTTTCATTGATGAATTTGATGAATGAAGTCCCAGAAACTAATACTGGATAATTGAGGGCGTGGCAGTAGTGTTAGGCTGAATATATTTTGCTTGTACGCTAGTACGAACGTAATGTATACTGCTACCGAATTTTATTCATATATCGTCACTAGAAGCATATAATAGGTAATTTTTGTTTGAGTGGGGCTCATTAAAGCTCATTATATGGGAGGAAGGTTCGTTATTTATGTAATCGACCCCATTTCTTGCGTATGGCTTTGTAGTGTCAATATAACTACTAATATAATATTTAGTTCAAACATTTTGTATAGTTCGTAAGTTATAATAATATGTCAATAGTGGGCGTGGCTGTAAAAATAACACGCCCATTTTTTGTGCGGTGTGTTGATTTTTGGTTAATTGTGAGCGTGGCAGTATTAATAATCTCCCCATATTTGGAATGCGTGTTAGAGCAGACTTAAAGTATCCAGCTACCAATTTGTATTCATATATCGTCACTAGAAGCATAGATAGAGTAATTGTTTTTAAGTGGGTTCCCCAAAGTTCATTATATGGGAGGGAGGCGTATCCTTCATATGATCGACCCCGAATCTTGTACATATGTAGCTTTATAGGATCCATATATGTATTAATGTTAAATTTCGTCCAAAAATATTGTATGGGTCGTAATTATAATAATATGTCAACAGTGGGCATGGCTGTATAAATGACACGCCCATTTGTGTGGTGTTCAATGTTGGTACCCACAACCTTCCTGTCGAGTTTTGTTGATAACTCTTTAATAAGAACCTAGTTATGGTTTTTCGTTAATTGTGGGCGTGGAAGTAGCATAATGATCTCCATATTCTGCACACACACTATTATCGACCCCATGTATATTTCTGCAAATTTTTATTCCGATGGCAGCACGTGTCTTTTCCCTGATCATCTCTATTAGTTGCAGATAGCTTTAAAATGTCCATATGTTCCTTCCCGTAAAATTTCGTCCATAAATCTCTACCGGATCTTAAGAAAAATTTCTTAATAGTGAGCGTGGCAGTTAATATATTCCGCCCACATTTTGCATAGTGTTTAGTAGGACCCGTATCTTCATAACTGGCAAATTGCGTCACAATTCCATCAATTGGACCGAAGTTATGGTCATATGGTGAGAAAAGTTCCTAATATGAGAGATAGTGGTTTTGTCCAAATCGGCCCATATAGCAATCTGGTTCTGTATCTTTGTCCAGACTATACTTTTGCAAAATTTCATTAAGATAGCTCCAACGGTGTAGAAAAAAAGTGGCCACAGACGGACAGACGGAGAGACGGACGGACAAAATAAAAATTGCTTAGAAAGTGATTCTGATCATATCTGTGTATATATGTCCATACCTGTCACGCCTCCTTCTTGAAATTGCAACCCGTCTTAAAAGCGCAAAACTAGTATACCCTTTTTTAAAGAAAAAGGGTATAAACAACTTGATTTGATTTATTTAAAATGCATTTTTTTGATTTATTTAAAAAGCATTTATAATTTTCAACTGCCTTATGTTTGTACCCGAATATAGTGTCGGAACGGGAACGACAGAAAGCAAGCTGATGAAGAAAATAAAAGCGACAACCTTGAAGAAGTCGCTTAGAATTACTCGTATTCTCGGGGAATAATAAATATCCTTTAGCAAAATTGACCTTTAAGCAACAAAAATCAAGGAACAGGATACCAATAAAGTCAAGGAGCAGGACATCAACAAAGTCAAGGAACGAGATATCAATGAAATCAAGGAGCAGGACATCAATAAAGTCAAGGAACAGGTCAGCAATAAAATCAAGGAACAGGACATCAATAAAAATCAAGGAAAATAAATTAAATTAATAAAATTAAGAAAACACATATTTATTGAGTTATTTCTGTATATGACTCCTGGACATCGCTGAGGATACCCCGGCAGAAAAGAGTCGTCACAGGCTTTGTAGCGTACGTACAGGGTGGCTGATGAAAGCCGCTACCAAAGAAAAATGTAATAACTTTTTTTCTATTTAATGTATCTGGTTTTTTTTTTATTTTGCAGATTGATTGTTAGATTTATCAAAAATGGATAACTGGGACACTGAAACAAGAATTTGGATTGTCCGCCGCTATCACGCACTGGAGTCCGTAGTTGCGATTCAAAGGGAGTATAGGCGCACGTTTGGCGGCAATCCACCGAGCAGATGGACCATAATGAGACTTGTAAACAATTTTGCCGAGTATGGGACAGTCAACAGAAGACCTTACCATCGAAACCCTTCAGTTCGGACGGAGGAAACAATCGCTGCAGTAGCTTCTGCCATACAAAATAATCCAAGAGTTTCGACAAGAAGCTTATCTGCTCAAATGGGTATAAGCAGACAGTCATTGCAGTCAATTATGCATAAAGATTTAGACTTATTCCCATATAAAATTCAAATGGCCAACAAATTGAACGCAGCAGACTTCCCAATTCGCTTGGAATTTTGCCAGAAAATGCTTCAAATGGTGGAAGAGGACAGAAACATGATCAACTGTCTTTTTATGTCTGACGAGGCCCATTTCGATTTAAACGGCAACATAAATAAACAAAATTGTCGAATATGGAGTGCTTCCAACCCACAGATACTCCATGAGACGGAATTACATCCACTTCGTGTTACATTGTGGTGTGCAGTTTCATCACGCTGCAATGTCGGGCCCTACTTCTTCGAAGAAAACGGTCACACCGTTACGGTTACTGGAGACCGTTACTTGGCCATGTTGAGAGACTTTTTCTATCCAGAATTACGCCGAATGAGAATTGCTTTCAACTCAGTGTGGTTTCAGCAAGATGGTGCAACTCCTCACATAGCCCGGCCTGTTATGACAGAATTGCGACGAAAATTTCCCAATAAGCTGATATCCAGAAACTCCGCATTCCGTTGGCCCCCAGGTCGCCGGACCTTACTGCACCTGAATTTTTCTTGTGGGGTTATTGCAAACAGGAAGTCTACAAAGCAAAACCAACAAATTTGAACGAGCTAAAGCAATCCATTCGAGAAACAATTGCGGCTATTCCTGTCTCAACTCTCCAAGCAGTAATGAATAACTTTTTGATAAGATGCCGCACATGCATCAACGAGCAGGGGGGGGCATTTAAATTCCATTATTTTTAAAACTAATTAAGCTATATTTAATAAAATTGAATGAGCTTTAACATTAATAAAAGAAAAATGAATTCAATACACTGAAAAAAAGTTATTTGAGTTTCTTAATGTAGCAATATTCATCAGCCACCCTGTACTAAAGGTCTGCATGAGTACATGCATTTCTCTCTACATACAGTGTGCATTGGTGCAGTGTACTCATTTCGCTTGCAATCACTACGGTAAAAGATCAGTATTTTAATACCACTAAAACGAAAAAGGTAATTGCTGTCAATACTCATTTGCTTCTCTTCACAATGCACAGTTCTCTCTCTTTCATTCTCACTATTAGCAATAATTTCCAAATATTGGCATACCTAACGGTATTAACACTGAATACACTGAATGCAATGAATTCTTTCGCAAAAAATGTAATAGTTAATTGCTTGACACCTGAATAAATTTATATGTAGTAATAACACAAGATTTTTCGTTTCTGCTACTAAAATGGAATTTGATGCTATGTACGAGTATAAGTCATTTTATTAATAAAAAATTTAGTACTCTAAATCTCAAATAAATATATTTAAACTGTTATTTCGCTAATTTTTAATCGACTAATTCAATAATCACAATTAAATCGATTGATAATGGAGTGATAGGTAGTGTGTTAAGTCACGCTATTATTAAAGGAAAAATTTTAAAAAAATAATTTTAAGATCAGTTCCAAAAAGGGCAGAAGTTACGTGTAGAATATTTTTAAATATTGGAAAATTTAGTAGCATGCAGAAATTGCTGCAACGTATATGTTTATGGGAATGGTAAGCCTTTTTACCAACCGCTTGAACTATTCAATTTTTAAACGACCGATAATAAAAACTGCAACTACGTGTGCTTAAGGTATATGATCAACTGGGGAGAATTTCATTTGCACAGTGCAAGCTATGCTAATACATCAAAAATACATATACAAAATTAAAGGAGGAGAGAGAGAGAGAGAGAGTTAAATTAAGAGAGTTAAACATTGTTATATTAAGAGACATTGTTATATTACTAAAATACGAGTTTTTATAATTAAATATAGTGTTACTACGAACATCCTCCCCCCGTTGGAAGGGTCACGGTTTCAACATTGCCAGGATCTGTGGGAAAGCAGCATAGTTTGGTCACGGCTCGTTTGAGTATACCACTTGATGTGCGAAGAACCGCCACACGAACAACATTCTCATCACCCTTAATTGTTTCCGCTACTCTTGCCATTTGCCATTTTAAAGGTGGAATATTTTCGTTTTTTATCAAAACAAGAGCTCCCACTTGTAGATGTGCTGAAGCGTGTTGCCATTTGGTTCTTTGCTGCAGAAGAGTGAAGTACTCCGAACTCTATTTTCTCCAAAATTGTTGCTGCATATAGCAAACGCGTTGCCAACGATTTAATCGATTGAAATTAAAAGGAGTGACATCCGGTTCTATTATAGCGGTGAAGGGACCGCCAATCAGAAAATGGGCAGGAGTAAGTACGTCTAAATCGTCAGGATTTTCTGAAATGGGACAAAGAGGACGTGAATTTACAGTTGCGGATATTTGACACACAAGAGTACGGAGCTCTTCGAAATTTAGAATGTTTGAACCGACAGCTCGATAAAAAAGAAACTTTTAATAGCCGCCTCCCAGAGTCCTCCAAAATGTGGAGATCTAGGTGGTATGCATTTCCAATCAATTCCATCGCTGAGGCACTGCTGCTCAACTGCCCTTAAGTGTGTCTCATTGAAGAACAACATTTTTAGAGAAACCAATTTAATTTTCGCCCCTACGAAATTTGTTGCGTTGTCTGACCAAATGGTTTTCGGTTTTCCTCGAGTGCATGTAAAACGGCGTAGAGCTGCCAAGAATGCTGGAGTAGACAAATCCTTTACCAGTTCCAAGTGGACAGCCTTTGTAGAAAAGCAAATAAATAGGCAGACGTAACATTTTATTGGTGGTCTATTCCGAGCTTCAGACCGATAGTAGAATGGCCCACAAAAGTCCGTACCAGTCACTAGAAAAGCTCTGTTTGCTTTTACTCTTCCTTCCGGTAAATCTCCCATGATGTGCTCCGTTAACCTAGGCCGTACGTGCAAGCACCTGATACACTTATTAATGATGTGGCTTACTGCCTTGCGACCACCTACTGGCCAATATTGTAGACGAATTGCGGCTAATGATGCCTGCGTCCCTGCATGCAATAATTTGCGATGAAAGAATTCTATTATCGAATTTGTAACCGGATGCCCTTGGGGCAATATAATTGGATGCTTCGATTCAAAGTCCAGAGCTGAATGCTGGAGGCGTCCTCTCACTCGCATTAAACCAAAGTTATCTATAAATGGTGTGAGAGAGCAGACTTTGCTAGATGGTGCTACGCGACTACCAGATTTGAGTATTTTGTAATCTGGGAAGTGCCTTTGTTGTACCATTCGAATCAATAAATATGAACATCCTCTACTGTAAGTGGACCCCTTCGGTCCTTGCACGGCGAAATAAATTTGTAAATATAGCCGAATACTCGTTGCAGCTTTCCAAAGGAGTTAAGAAATTTGCATTTTAATGATAAGTCCGACATGTTTGATGCTGAAAGCAAAATATTCTTGCGCTTCTCGGGTAGTTCTTTAACATAACCTGGGGAATCTGGCCACGTATCTCGATCGCCTTGAAGAAAAGGAGGGCCATGCTTCCAAAGCTTACATTTCAGTAATTCACGTGGTGTGGATCCCCTTGACAGGATATCTGCAGGATTCATTTTGGTTGGTACAAAATGCCATTTCATTCCTGCAGTGAGAATTTGAATATTATTCACTCTATTTGAAACGAATACTGTGAAATTTGACGGTTCATTTCGTAACCATGATAATACCACCATGGAATCTGACCAGCAGTGAAAATCACATTCAAAAATTCCTAATTTTGAAATTGAGCTTACAAGTTCCGATAGGAGCATAGCTGCAGATAACTCTAGTTTTGGGACTGTCAGGGTTTTTAGTGGTGAAACTCGTGATTTCGAACAAAGTAAATCTACATTGACTCTATTCTTATTTTGTGATCGAATGTAAATACACACACCATATGCCGACAAGCTTGCATCACAAAATGCATGAACTTCCACCTGCGAGCATGGCAACAAAACTAAGCGACGAAATTTAGAACTCTCTACTGTTTTAAATTCTTCCAATAAATTTACCAAGTTGAATAAAGTGTCTGGGGTAAGCTCTCGTCCCAGTCTACCTTGTCCTTCCATAGTTGTTGAAGCAAGATTTTGGCCTTAGTGATGACAGGACCAATCAAGCCTAATGGGTCATAAAATCGGGCAATGGTGGACAATACCGATCGTTTTGTCACTTTACCCGGAAGTGAGTGTGGCATGAATGAAAACAAGAAAGAATCTGCCACAGGATCCCATACCAAGCCAAGAGTTTTGGTCACGTCGCTCCCATCACTAAATCTCAAATATTTTTCTTTATCTTCTTCTGGAACTTGGTTTAGCACCTTAGAATTGTTGGAACACCATTTTCTTAATTTGAAATTTCCTTTATTAAGGAGCTCAATTGTTTGACGCATAATCTCCGTGACTTCGTCTTCAGAATTTCCTCCTGAAATGAGGTCGTCAACATAGAAATCTCTGCGAACTGTCTCTGCACCGATTGGCAGAACTCGCTCTTCATCATAAGCTAATTGATGCATGGTACGAATAGACAAAAATGCCGCCGATTTGGTACCGTATGTGACCGTATCTAACTTATATATTTGTATATTTTTCTCTGGAGAGTCACGCCATAAAATGCATTGAAGAAAATTGTCAGGATGCTGCATTCGTACACATCTGTACATTTTGCATATATCTCCTGTTAGAGCGATCTCAAAGGTTCGGAAGCTTAAAAGAATACTGAAAAGATTTGGCTGGATTGGTCCAGCCATCAGCAAATCGTTAAGCGAATAGCCAGTGGAAGTTGATGCCGACGCATCAAACACAACTCGCAATTTTGTTGTTGTGCTGTCTGACTTAAAAACACAATGATGAGGCAAAAAATACGTTGGAGTGCCAAGGTAACAATCGTCGGCAAGTGACATGTGATTTAAATCTCTGTACTCCTTAATAAATGATGAGTATTGAATTCGTAATTCAGTGTTTCGAAGAAGCCCTAAAGCGGAATAATGCTTGCTGATACGATTCACCAAGTAGGTCAATGCTATGTTTTGTGGGAAGACGCACAGAGTACTCGCCAGAACTTAAACGTTTAACATTGTTTTTGAAGTGCAATTCGCACTCAGAACTTTCATTAGTAGCCTTACGCTCAGTCTCAACAAAATGCTCTACCTCCCAAAAACTCCTTAATAGCTGCTCTAAAGAGCTATCAGAATCATTTTCTGAAGCACGTTTATCGACGACTGCTAAAGATACAATTTTACTAGTGGAAGGTTGTCTTCCACCACATACAATCCAGCCTAACTTTGTTTTCTGAAGGAGTGGTAAGGTTGGGCTCAATCGAATTTGGCCGACGCACATCAAATCAAAGAAGAGTCCGGCTCCAATCAAAATATCCACACGCTGAGATTTGAAGAATGTTGGGTCGGCAAGAGTTATTATATTTGAAGGTATATTCCAAAATGTTGCATTTAAAGAGATATTGGGTTGATGGTCGGTGTTCGAAGGAATGGCAACGGCTGTGATTGAGGTATGATAACCACCATCATGAGATTGAAAACAGATATCAACAGTTTGGTCAGCCACAAAATCCCTTTCACCAATTCCAGTCACTTGGGTTTTTGATTTGGTTGTTTTGAGTTGTAGCTGACTAGCGGCATGATTTGTTATAAAATTTAATTGTGACGCGGTATCAAGGATTGCTCTAAATGGAATCGGGTTTCCTGTTCTTGGTTTCAAAAACACAATCGCAGTAGCGAGAAAAATAAAATCTTCAGGCATTGCGCTTGATGTGGCAAGCTGAGAGTTCAGAAGTGAAGTTGACACCAGGGCTGCCTGTGAATTGTGGGCAGGAGCAGAAAGGTTAGAACAATTTGATATTACAGCAGCAGCTTGAGGCGAAGCAATGCGATCAAAATGTAATAGTGTATGATGCTTAGATGAGCACTGCTTGCAACAGACAGATTTGTAAATTTTTGATAATATGCCCTGGTTTCAAACAATTAATACATAGCTGTCGCCTTTTGGCTTCTTTAAACCGGAAGGTGGGAGATAATCTTAAAAAAGGCGAACAGGAAGTAATTGCATGCTCCCTTACATTGCAAAATGTGCAAGGTTGATTAGGATGAACTGTGACGAACGCATGTTTAGTACCCAGCTGCTTGCTCAGTGTCTGGCTTACCGAGGCTGCAGTTATACCTTCCATTATCCGGCATCTCTTCTCCAGGAACTCCACCATAGATTCCCACGTTGGTATGTCGTGCGAAGGAGATTCCTCCTCCCACTTCGCTCTGGTTCCAGCATCGACCTTGCTGTTAACCAGATATATGAGCACACTATCAAGAAGTTCATCTCGACCGGCAATAGAGTACAAGGGTCGAAGGTGAGATTTAATCTTATCACACATTTGCCTTAAACCAATGGCAGAGCCATCACGAACCGTCTTTAGATTGAAAATTTCCTTAACATGTGTCTGAAACTGAATGCGTTTAATATCAAATCTAGATTTTAGCAAAGTTACCGCATTAATATAATTTTGGTCATATATTTCCAATGACCGAATGGCATCCATCGCTGTTCCACTCAAACAAGATTTTAAATGCTGGAATTTTTCCACGCCCTTTAAATTTTGATGGTTGCCAATTATTGTTTCAAACAATGACCAAAAGTCAGGCCACTCAGTGATCGTACCATCGAAACGTGGCAACTCTAACTTCGGCAAATACGAAGTTTTACAGTTTGAAACATCTGAGCCTCCACCGAAAACTGTCTTGGGAGTAGATGCCATCGCACCTGAAGACGCACGCTCCTTTAGCTCTTTGGCAATCGCAGATTTAATCTCCGAAAAGTATTCAAAAAATTGGCATCGAGCATCACTCTCAATTTCTTCATGGTCCACCATCTCCAATTGAGATTGCACGTCTTCGAACTGCTCTTGCAATCGATTGAGCTGCTCCAATTTGATGGAAAGCAGTAATTCATCAGATGAACGTAACACAATTTCAGTTAGTCCCTTCTGTATTAACTGCAATTGCGAGATGAACCATGCACTTTCACGCGCCAAGAACATCCGATTTTTATTAACCGTTTCCAGAACCGCTGGATTTGACACGGAATGTCGACCTATCTTTGATCTTGACATGGTAGTATTTGCTGTAAACTAAAAATCACAAACCGATATGACGAACGAAAAGTACCGATATTGTCTAGTGTAGCTACAACGAAAGGTAAACTGAGAAATAGCGAGACCGTTAAGTCCGAAACCGTATTTATTTTGCCTCTAAACTTTAGGTAATTATTTTAAGCCTTGCATTTAAATGCACACGTTCAATGAACTTATTAAACCGAATGTCCGAACACTAAAACTGTGTTATAGAAAGTCACGATCACAAAGTAATCAATTAATATGGCAATATAGGTAGCAGCACGATTGCAGCGAACTGAATTGACCGAACACAACTGTAGCGACACTAAACGAAGCAGCGAGAAGGCAATATACTCGTATGCACCGGCAACGAAAGGT
The DNA here is from genome assembly GCA_920105625.2 of Clusia tigrina. Classification (NCBI taxonomy): domain Eukaryota; kingdom Metazoa; phylum Arthropoda; class Insecta; order Diptera; family Clusiidae; genus Clusia; species Clusia tigrina. The sequence goes on from OV050032.1 coordinate 155,969,257, forward strand.
AAACGAAGTAAGCGAAATTGCGCTGGCAGCGGCAGCGAGCAGATAATGTTTAATGTGAGAATCAAACCAAGTGTTTGAATCCCCAATTATCCCCGAAGGTCACACAAAGTCAAAAAGAAGGCGTCGGTGTATTTTCCAGCCAACCAATTTTAGCAGGAAAAGTTCCGACCAAGTAAATGCCCGTTGGAATACCCAATCCAAAAAAGGAATTAAACGAAAAAACGCAACCGATATCACGTCGGGGTCACCAAATGTTTATGGGAATGGTAAGCCTTTTTACCAACCGCTTGAACTATTCAATTTTTAAACGACCGATAATAAAAACTGCAACTACGTGTGCTTAAGGTATATGATCAACTGGGGAGAATTTTATTTGCACAGTGCAAGCTATGCTAATACATCAAAAATACATATACAAAGCAGTGATGATATTTGTAGTGGAATTGTACTTTTTTACCTCCTTTCGATTTTAAGAAGTCCCCAAGTCCTTTCGACCCAAAAAAAGTACTCTCCGATGCACAAAATTCCTATGTTATGTTCTAAAGCTGACTGCAGACACATCAAATGCCGGTCAAACATTGAGAGTGTGTGAGTGTAAAACGACAAACGTATACATCGGTGTCATGTTTGAAGCACTATCAAATTATTTAGATTTTCGATCAAACAAGAGGGCATGTTGTTTCTATATTATTTAAGTCAAAGTCGTTAGGAGAACTCCTCCTGAACTAATTTAAGGATTTTCGTGAGTAGATTATGTTAATATAAATATATACATACATGTAAACATAAATGTAAGTAGAAATTGATATAAAATGTAGTTATAATTATAAATTAAAAGCAGAAGTATCATGGATACTTTTCTATTAAATATACACTTGAAGACCAACACCAATTGTTTTTGCTTTACATTTATGATTTATTAGAAAAAAAGTACTCTCGAGCCGGAAAAAGTACTTTGCGTTGAGTAAAAAAGTACTTTCGAAAATTCGGAAATATCATCACTAATACAAAGTTAAAGGAGGAGAGAGAGTTAAATTAAGAGAGTTAAACATTGCTATATTAAGAGGCATTGTTATATTACTAAAATACGAGTATTTATAATTAAATATAGTGTTACTACGAACAGTATACAAATTTAATAATAAGAGCACATCCAATTTATTAAGACATATATGCTGCATTATTGCTAAACAAACGATGCAAAGGCAAATTTGAAAGCTGAAGTTAGTTTCGATGAGAAACGAACCGTTACTAAAATTTGCACCCAATGGGCAATAGATAACTGCCGATCTTTTAATATTGTTGAAGACTCGGGTCCCATAAAATAAGTAGAATATTTGCTATCGATTGGTTCGAAATACGGTTCGTATGTAGATGGGGAAAAATTATTGCCACATCCCACAACGATTTTTCGGAATATTGGGATGCTGTGAAAGCTTCATACGAAAAAAATTAAAGACGAGCTGGGTAGGTAGGTAGGTAGGAGTGGCCGCCCAGTTTGCCAAAAGCACACTTGAGCACACATAATGGCCCATTGTGATACTACGGAGTGGCGCCGTTCAAGCACTGACTAAAAACAATTCCCTTACTTGTAATGGTGATAGCCAGCGCAAGGACAGCGCCAGGACAGCGCCAGGACAGCGCCACGACTCCTCCGTCATGTTGCAGGAAACCATCCTGATGCTTCGATGAACCTTGCTATGGATGACAGCTCTGTCAGGCTTGTAAGAAATGGGGCACCAAAGGTGCCAATTTTTCTTCTGCTCAAGGTTGGGCAGTGGCATAAGAGGTGGAAGGTCTCATCTCGTCCTCCTCCACGGAGCTACAGCCTCAGCAAAAATCAGTTGAGGGTAGGCCCAGTCTTTCTGCTGTCCCATTATGCACTGGCCGGTCAAAACTGACACAGTTGTCGACAGTGATACGCGATCAAGTCGAAGAAGTTGATTGGTTTTGTTTTTATCCACAGTTGCCCAATTTAGTCTAGCCGTGTGGCAGGATTCCTCGTCAGCCCAGGATTTGTAGGCGTCCGCAAAAATATTTCCGATTGATTTCGAGCTTGGCTGTTCCCAGTGGAATGCCGATGATTACGGAAAGCTGAATTTCGTGCAGTAGCGTGCCTGCCTTGGCAAGCGTGTCCGCCTCGCAGTTTCCAGGGATTTCGCTATGTTCGGGAACCCAGACTAGGTGCACCCGAGAGTAACTTGCGAGCTCATTTCAAGATGTTCGACATTCATGAACGAGTCTTGAGGTGGCCTCGGAGCCAAAAAGAGATTGAATGGCGGCCTGGCTGTCTGAGAAGATAGATACGTCGACTGCGCCGATATCGCTACTCAGCATCCATTTGGCTGGGTTATAAATGGTCATGACCTCAGCTTGAAAAACGCTGCAATGGTCTGGGAGACGTAGGGAGATGTTTAAGTCCAGTTTGTCGGAAAAGATACCTCTGCCGACTCTACCTCCAAGCTTGAAACCGTCGGTATACATTTTGACTGTTTCACCGACGATTAGTTATTTTGAAGTCCAGTCGTTTCTGCTTGGAATAGTGAGGTCGAATTCCCTGTTCAAATCGGGATAGACCGACATGTATAAAGTTGGGGACAGGTGGATCCTGATTCAGAATAGAGGCATGGCCGTAGAGGGTTATGCGCCAGTGCGAAAGAGCGTTAAGTCTAATCGCTGTCAACTTGGCTTGTTGCTTAACCAGGAGCCCCGAAGGGAGCCAGTGCAGCATGGCAAAAGGGGCTTTCGTAGGTGTGGTACGAAGAGCGCCAGTGATCAGTAGAGCAATGGATATTCTGATTTAGTCGAGGGGTTTGATATTGCAAGCTTTTTCGAGAGCTTGCCAGCAGAAGACCGACCCGTATAACAGGTTAGGTTCAACGATGGCCGTGTAGAGCCAGAGCACGACTCGAGGACGAAGTCCCCATCGTGCACCAACTGCTCTTTTACAGCAGTATATAGCGCATATTGCTTTACGTGCCTTCTCAGCTATATTAGCTTTCCAATTAAGCTTTGGGTCGAGAATCAGGCGTAAGTACTTAACGTGTCTGGTCAAAGAGAGTGGAGTGCCCTTTAGACTAGGCATTGTAAACTTTGGAATTTTGTGCTTCCTAGTGAAAAGCGACACCAGTTCGACACAATAGAAAGTAAATAGTTAAGTGTTTCGGAAAGTGTTTGGGGGAATTTGCCGAATGCCGCGATTGCTATGTCGTCCGCATAGGCTATCACTTTGCATCCAGTAGATCCCAATCTCACCAGTAGTGTGTTAAGTAACAAGTTCCAGAGGAGGGGTGATAAAACACCCCTTTGTGGCGTGCCCCGTTAACCACCCTCCTTGATTGGGCACTGCCGATCGTGGAAGTGGTGATTCTAGATATAGTAGAAGCTCTATAAATTTAAGAAGGCCTGAATACAGGTTAAGATTATAGAGTGCGGATATGACAGCGTTGGAGCATACATTGTTGAATGCTCCCTCGATGTTCAGAAATATGGCAAGTGTGAATTCCTTAAACACCAAGCATTTGTCAACTGGAGATATGAGAGAATGAAGTGCTGTTTCAATCAATTTGCTTTTGAGACGGCGTGTTTAGATACAGAGAGAAAAGAAGGGTTGAAAGATGTCCTGATATGTAGGTTAAGAGCTCTTTCTAAAACCTTGAGAAGGAAAGATGTTAGACTTATGGGTCTGTAATCCTTAGGTTTGGTGTGTGAGGCCTTCCCCACTTTCGGGATGAAGACGACCCGAGCCGTGCGCCAGCGTAAGGGAATATATTGCAATCTAACGATTGCATTATATATTTGTAGCAGCCATGGAAGGATAATCTCTTCCCCATTTTGCATATCGGCAGGAATGATGCCGTCCGGCCCGGGGGACTTGTATGGCTTAAAGGTTTGAATGGACCACTCAAGGTGACTTTTTGACACTTGGAATGTAGGGAGGCTATCATGTGAAACCTGATCCACCTGATAGGGTGCTTGATCCAGTGAGGCTACGCTCCCTGGAAGTGGGATATCAAGGGTTTCGGCGCTTGACTGAGTCCAGCTAGCATCTGGTTTTTGGACACAGTCAAGGGCTTTGTTGATTCAATTCTAGCCTCGGCTGTTGATTCAATGCTTTTGCAAAATTCCCTCAATGACGCTCGTTTCCCTCGCCTAATGGCGTATTTAAACTATTTTTGTTTAGCTTTGAAAGGGGTCCAATCAGCTGTAACTTTAGCTTTGTTGAAAAGCATTCTACAAGTTTTGCGAAGGCTTGCAATTTCCGAGTTCCACCACGGAGGTTTAGGTTTGCCCCGTGGTTCGGGAATGATGCAAGAGATATGAGTGGCTTTTTTAAAAGCTGTGGTCAGATCATAGGCCGCCCCATCAATGTCGGTACGGTTGTGGATAGTGTGGGGAGTCGGTGCTAAGCATGACTCCAGTTTGAGCCGAACAAGAGGCCAGTTCGTGTTTTTCCTATAGACTGGTTTAAGAGATCCTGTATTGCCTGTAGTCTCCCTCAAGTCAATGTCAAAGGTAATATAGTAGTGGTCCGAAAAGCTGCATTCCTGGGATACGAACCAACTGCTTATTATGTTGGAGTAGTTATAGCTAACGAGGGTTTTGTCAAGCAATTCCTTCCTGACAGATGTAAGGAATTTCGGTTCATTTCCCCGGTTAGCAATAACTAAGTTGTTTGAAGGGATAAAGTCAAAAAGACACTCACCTCGACCATTTGTGTCGGAGCTGCCCCATATTTCGTGATGGGCATTGGCACCGGCGCCGATGATTACCGGAATCTGTTTTTGGTAGGCTACCGCAACCATTTGCTTTAATGTGTATGGTGGCGGAGAGTCGTCATAGTCATGAGCCATGTAGGTAGAGGAGACCCAGAAGGTCCGTGGGCCCATTTCAATGACCATGGCTACATTGTCTTTGTCACTGAATCTAGGGAGTAAAAGAGAATTATCGCAGTTTTTCACCAGAATGCAGGATCTTGGTTTATCTTGATCCTCGATATTTTCCATACGATATCCGTATGCATTGAGTCCAGAAACCCGGTCATTTACGACCTAAGGTTCTTGGACGAGAATGAGCTCGTCCCCTATACCTGCTACCGTGACAAAAGACAGCTAGGTGCAGAAAATTACAGCTACCAGCCCAGGGCATTCAAAATAAGGACATTGGTCCAGAGAGAAGTCCGGGGACGAAGGAGTGGAGTCATGCCAATTGGTGCTACTGAACTCCTGTGCTAGAAAACAGCAGCACCTGGGTGCACCGCGTGGAGGTGATCTGCTTTACACCCCTAAAGACGAGCTAGCTATAATTAAAAATAACAGTTTCGGACTTACGTCCGACATATGTACGTACAATTACATAAAAACATTATATATGTCATTGACAATCCATTATATAATGGATGGGAAATTGATTAACCGCCTCTTAGGAGTACCATCGATGAAAGGAGAAAGAGTTACCAGTAAATACGAGTATATCCATATTTTTCTATTCAACTGGTATTAAACCCTGCACAAGGGGAGTCCTGCATCAAATACAGGAAATAGTCTTTAGTGCAGGGTATAAATAAGTTGTGACGATCAAGTGAAATATGAAACCTTTTTTCAAATTTTTAGGTTACAGTATTCGGCGGAAAGTTTTAAAATTATTGGATGAATTTGATTGCCCAATTAACAAAAAATCGACAATTGTTACTGATAGAGGAAGAAATATTGTTGCAGCTTTTCGCATTTATTCACATTCACTGTGTCAACCATTTATTGCATAACGTACTAGAAAAATCGATTAAGATTGTTTCTAAAGTTGGGGACTTATGCGATGCTTCAACAAAACTTTAAAAAATCTTAACAAGTTTTCTTCAACTCGCTGGAACACAGTATGCTATTTGCTAGACTCCATCCAAAACATCTGGGAAGAAATAATGAATATCCTTCAAGAAACAAATCAGGGCATTTGTAGGGCAGATAATATTAATTTAAATTATATAAAAGCAATGCTTAAAATTTTAAAACCTTTTGAAGAATCTTCAAAAGAGTTTGAAGGGGAAAATTATCCAACTCTTCATTTAACTTTTGTCCATATAAACAACTTAAAAAAAACTGTAATCCCGATATAGCCGATGTAAATGTTACAAAATATTTAAAGAAAATATTTAAAGAAAAATTCAGTTATATGATAGATACTGTTGTTTTGGAAAACTTATAACTTAAAACTTATTATAAACTTGCATTATTTTTGTTTCCTCCAAAAAACAAATTAATATATTTTGAGGATAATGAAAAACAAAACATACAATTGGAATGCAAGAATTTTTTAGTTTTGTATATAGACGAATTAATTGAACAAGATAATCAAAACATATCTAAATCTTTGGTTCCAACAAAGAAAGTTCGCCTTTTCACAGATTTCGTACAACCGATTGAGTTGAAAAACTCACAGGAGGAAATCAGCAACGAAATTAAAACTGATCAGAATAAATGTCAATTATTATTGTTCACGAAGGACATGAGCTTCAATCCATACAGTCAGCCCAGTCACATTCCTAAGTATGTGCTGGGAAAATATAAATAATTTTTATTTAACAAATTTACTCTAATTTCTCACTTCTTATCGCAAGGTGCTGGGAATTTTATTGCATAATGTCTTAAGCAATAAATTCTGCAGTACCTTGCCAATTATGTTTAAATTTGTATATTGAATTGCATTTACTTCGTCCGCTAGCTACCGTGAGAACAAAACCATTCGCACGGTTTTGTGCTGACACAGCACACGGGCCGGCTTAAATAATTATATGTATTAGTAATAATTTTAATATAAATATAGGGCAATTTTGTACTTACAATCAGAATAACTCTTTACTTCTAATAAACAAGTTGGATTTTCCCTCACCAGTGGTAAGAGATCCAACTTATATCCAAGAAAGAAATTCTCGACTTTTTTATTTGAAAGCACTAAAGGAAGTGTATTTTTTCAATTATGATGATTAATGTAGTTCAGTGGTGACATTTTTTTTTAAGTCCAGTTTTATTTGCATTCTATCCCTTGGGGTAATAATCAAATTAAATAACAATATTAAACAACTACATAAATAAATACACAAAGTGAGGAAGAGGAGACAGTGCTAATCTCCCATAAGGTTAGTTCAGAACTATTGCATTAAAAGATTATTATCTTAAATTGAGTGGTGTTGCTCGCTTCAGTCGCCGTGTTGTGCCTGTCCTCTCCAGAAGATTTGAAGCTAGTATATTAGGATGCTTACTTAGTAGTTCCAGGTATTTAATGCTGTATCTTAATATTTCCTCATTGACAGTAGGGATGTTTAGATCGTTACGTATTACATCATTCCTGACGAACCATGGAGCCTTGTCTATCATGCGTAATACTTCTGATTGGAATCTCTCAATGATTTTTATATTAGTTTTTGCCGCTGAACCCCATAGCTGTATACCATATCTCGATATGGATTTTAGGATTGTGTTATAAACGAGCAGGTTATTGTCAAGCGATAACTGGGATTTATTCCCCAAGCACCAATATAAGCAATTAAGCTTGATTCCAAGTTGTTTTCTCTTCGTAAGAATATGCTTCTGCCATGTCAGACATCGATTAAGATGTAGCCCTAAATATTTAAGGTCTTCGGATTGGGGCAGTTGACAATCATTTAGTATCACTGATGGACAAGTCTTATTTTTTAAGCTGAAGGTTACTTGTACAGACTTAGTTGCATTCACTTTAATTCTTCACTTATTTAGTCAGATTTGGAGCTTATCCAAACCTTCTTGGAGATAATTTGTAGTGATTGTGTTGTTGCTGCTTGTAGTCATTATGACAGTATCATCCGCGTAGGTTGCGATTTTTGTATTCTCCGTCAGTGGAAGGTCAGCCGTGTAGATAGTGTAGAGCACAGGACCTAGAACACTGCCTTGTAGTACACCCGCCTTTATAGAGGACAGTTCAGTGACTTCTTCATTGGCCTTTACTCTGAAATGCCGCTCTTCAAGATATGATCTTACGATATCATAAAACGTCTGAGGCAGTAACTTTTTCAGTTTAAATAGTAAGCCAGGGTGCCATACTTTATCGAATGCCTGTGTTATATTTAGGAAAGCTGTTGTACAATAACGGTTTTTCTCAAGAGCGTTTCTTATTATGGTGTACAGTCGGTGCACTTGTTCTGTTGTGGCGTGGTGTTCCCTAAATCCAAATTGATGATTGAGTATTATCTCCTTTTTGAGCAGAATTGGTTTCAGTTAATTTAACAGGAGTTTTTCAAACATTTTGGAAACAATTGGCAAAAGGCTAATTGGTCTATAAGAAGTGACTTTCCTCCTGTGTCCTGTGCACAGCGTTATGTATTTCCTTTTTTGTAAAGGGCGTGATAGGTAACTCTAATTGTCCTGGACTATTAAGAGGATTGAATACCTCATTTTCCTCTTGCTGTGAAATTGTTGGAAATGGCTTAAAGACTCCAGTAAGGTGGTTGGCAACTGTATTTGCTTTCTCCTTATCAGTTTTTGCTCAGGAGCCATTTGCGCTTTTGATAGGAGGAGCACGGGTGGTCGGTTGCTTCAGCTTTTTTGTCGCCTTCCAAAGTGAGCAATCTGTGGTCTCTTTTGCTGACAAAGTGGACAAGTAGTGCTGTATTTCTTCATTCTGCTTCCGCGCCAAGTACCATTTAAGGTTTTTTGTAGCTCCATTAAAATTATTTTTGTCTTTCGGATGCCTGGTATTTTGCCACACCCTTCTTAGTTTGCGTTTTTTATCAACCGTCTCCCTAATAACGGGATGGGAAGGTTGCTTGTTCAGTTGATCTTTAGGCTCCAGAGTAGAGTTCCATGCAGCTTATTGGACAGTTTTGTTAAAATTTTCAACGGCAAACTCAATATCTTCAGCACATTTCAGACAAATTGAATGGCAGAATGTCATATACAATTTCCTTGAAATGCAACCAGTTTGTTTCGTATGTAGTGTGGGTGGTTTTATTGTGCATTCTACCTTCGAGATCAGTGTTGCAATAATAGGAGAGTGGTCTGATGACAGATCCAGCGATGGGGATATCTCAACACAGCTTCTGAGAACACCTTTCATCACGCAGAAGTCAATGACATCTGGAATTTTTGTTTCTATCAGATGGCCAGTATATGGGTTGACCTGTTGATATGTGTGTCAGGTTGGGTTCTTGCATTGTTTTTAGTAGCTCTCTTCCTTTCGGATTGATTGTCCGAGAACCCCAAAATTGGTGTTTAGCGTTATAATCACCACCAGTTAAAAATCGTACATCTAGTGTTTGAAAAAAATGCTAATATTGCTCTTTTTTAATGGAATGCCTCGGAGGGCAATAGTGTGTCTCAGATATTGGCATTATGTCAATGTTGTTCTGTTCCATAAATGTTTTGACTTCATTACTATGACGAGAAAACCCGTCCGCAATCCATACCGCAATTTTAAGTTTTTGTTGCATTAAGTCGGTTTAGAGTTCACTGTTGTTAATAAATTGAGCATTTTTCCCATTTGTTCCATAAGGCTTTTCAGCATATTCTTTAGTTCAGTCATGTCATTTGATCGATGTGGGGCGAATTGATTTTCACTTTGCTGGTTTAGAGTTTGCTCTTGTTGCGTCCTCTGTTTGTCGATTTGCGCATATGTGCAATCTGGTTGGCTTTCGGAATCTGGTGCCATGTTAAAATTTGTGTTTTCAAAACACTTTCTGCCTTAGCGTGGGGAATGTTTTTTGCTGTAATTCTCTGTAATTACCCGGGTGGTTTCCTCCGCATAGCATACATTTATCATCCTGTGAATTTTCTTTACTAGGGCAGTCTGACGTTGCATGATTGCCAACGCATTTAACGCAACGAGGAGTATGGTTGCAATATTTTCTACTGTGGCCACACTTCTGACATTTTGTGCACTGAGCTATTTCCCTTTTTTTATTTGGTGGTTCGAATTTTATTTTTGTGTGCATAATTGCTTCAATTTTATAAATGTCTGTATTGTTTTTGTTTTGTTTTAAGTTGACATTAACAAATGAAATAAATTATATTTGAAACTTTGGTAAACATCGAATCCCAACCTAGTTATTTCCTCTTTTATTTCTTCTGTTGATATTGTGTGGTGTAGCCCTTTTAATACTACACCAAAGTCCTTTTCTTATTTGGGTTTATATGAAAGGAATTCTGTGTTATTTTCAGCCCGAGCTTTTGTAATAGTTTTGTACCCTTCTCCTTACTTTGGTTGAGTTTTAACTCGCTATCTTTGAGGAATTTGAGCTGGTATTTATTCTTGGTAATGTTTTTTAGCAGTTCTAGTAACGGTTGAGCATTATTTACTCCAGAGACGTAGATTGGAGGAGGCTTCGGGACTCTTTGGTCCCTTTCTTGTGGACTAGTACCGTCGATTACGACTTCTGATAGTACGCGAATCTATTTGAGCTAGCTGGCAAATCAAGCAAGTAGTCCCTAAGCAAAGAAAAATACGAAAAGACATTCAATTCCCTCCATTTTTATTTACCGTTCCGAACAGTTTTTTTGGTTACACGTATAGTGTATGCGAATTTATTGTGTTTGTTGTAAAAATATTCCATATCCCTGTAGTGAAAATTATAGTCAGACTTCAAAATATACTACAAAATATACACACAAATTATTTTACATGTCGAGTACACATTATTATATTATGTACATACATATATACGAATTTTACATATATATATATATGAGTTTTTCTAGTATTTTAACAGCAGTTAAACTGCTGGGATGTTGTCTAAAATAGCGAATATTCGGAAAAAAAATCAGAAGAAATCAGGGCTACGTTTAAATTAAACTTTTAGGGGGTCACTTCATTTGTATTTTATAACGAACTGAGAAACTTCTCAAAAAAGGTGAAAATTAATAAAAAAAAATTGTATTATTTAATTTGGAGCTGAAAACTCAAATGTTAACAAATTCTTTTAATAAATTATAACTATTCTTAATGTAAAATCTGATCCAATTGCTTTCCATTTATACTTCTGTTCACTGTAAACGCAGTAATCATAAGATGTAGAATAATAATTATTTTGTTTTCTGCCATAATATTATACTACTAATAACTAAAATAATTAATAAAAATTAATTTATATTAAAATGGGGTCCGACTGCCCCAGTAATACCCCCAGCGTGTACCTTTAACTATGGCCATGAACGAACGAAAGTGCACAGGGGGCACTAAAAAATTAGAATTTGGAACAAAAGGAGGCCAAGATTAAGAAATTGCCGGTCAAAAGAGAATTAAACTTTTTTACAGTATTCTCACATATAACAACAGTTTCAATAATCTCAGAAAAATCTTCAAAATAGGTCACGAATTAGTTTAACGGCTTTATGCTTTTAATTAAACAGAGGTAGTGTTTCTTTATTAATAATGAAGAAAACAATTTTTTATTTTGTCGAATTAATTTTTTTATTTAAACGAAACTGCAATATTTCGACTTGTGGATCTTGAGAGTTCATTGACAATGAGAATTTATCAAAAGAATTTTATGTTTTCAGTTATTTTGAGAACGTAAATGAATAGAGGAATATAGTTAGAGTTAATGGGGGGTGCTCTGTATTTTTACACTACATAGATTAATTTTATAACATTCTCACACTAGCAGAACTCGCGCAAACCCAGCGTCCAAAAATTCGCTATTTACGATTATCGTATTTTACGAACAATTTTCGATAGTAAACTATCGTTTTTTATACGTTTTTTGCGAAGGTTTCTTGAACATTGTAAATTCGCTCCTCTTTCAGCTGAGAACTACCGTTAGCATTTTCGTTCTTTCCCTCCATTTTGCTTCTTATAATTTTGAACCAAAGTCTGCTTGCGATTGGGAATTTTTAAACAAGTATTTATTTTATAAAAGGTAATTATTATAACCAATTAGAATATAGTGTGTGGTTGAAATATAGTGCTTCAGTGAAATGAAGAGAAACAGAAAATATATAACAGAATGTAGACACAGTAAATAAAGAAAAAATACATGAAGTGCGGAGCCCCAGCGCTTCTGATGCTGATAATGTGAGACTTTCAACGCTTGAACGATCTGAAAACGTTGTTGTAGCACCAAAATGTAATGAGTTTAATTTAAAAATTGCGAATAGACAACCACATTAATAATATAAGTATTCCCAAACTTAACCCCTTCAAATTCATTAAAATTTGTTCACTCCGATACCATATGTAAATTCTACAATTTTTGTCATCAAACAAATATATTAAACAGTATATAAAATTTAATTAGTGTATAAGCTTTAATTAGTATAAGCGAGCTGAAGGCCCTGGCAGCTAGTGCTCCCCTAACCCTACGTCTCCACGGGCAATTTTTGATGGTATGCCATTGGCAATTTCAAGCAAATTGCCAATGGAGACTCCAAATTGCTTCAAGTTGGCAATTTATGTTATGAAATATGTTATGCCATAAATTGCCAACGTGTTGTGTTGCAATCAGTTGTCATTTTGTTTGTTTGACAGCCTTTTTTCATTTTTTCGTGACGCTCACAGTGGAAGCATTGTCGGACATTTTCGTTTTACCGCATCTATTAAATTAATAAAAACGCTAAAATGAATGGAGACTGTGCATTTGCATTGTTTGTAATAAAGGATTCACCCACAATTGCGGTTTTCTTATTTTTTCCTCTTCATCGTATAAATTAATATTTTTTCAAGCGTGGGCACAGCGAACTAGATTGCTTGACGGCATTTTCAAAATGACAATGGCATAACATCGCAATGCCCACCATTAAAATATTGCCAACCATTGCAATCAAATTTGACAGATGTTATGCCATCAAAAATTGCCCGTGGAGACGTAGGGTTACAATGTAAAATAATAATTAAGTTATTGTTTTTCAAGTAATAATAATAATAATAATAATATATGTAAGTAGATCTGCTGGAAATGAGTTACTCTCAATTCTCGCAGAAAAAGTACCAGATTTACCCAAAGATATGCGATCTTTATTGAAAACACCACGTACGGTTAATAAATATCAAATTTACCCTGGTGAATATGTCCATTATGGCATTGAGGAAGCCCTCACTGATTTTTTCGAAAAAAATGATCATGTGGATGCTGAATTATATATCAATATAAATGTGGACGGACTACCATTATTTAAAAGTTCAACAAAGCAGGTCTGGCCAATTTTAATAAATATATGTGGTACAAATGCAGTTCTAGTGGTAGGAGTATATGTAGAACATAAGAAAGCCAAAAGCGCAGATCAATTCTTGCAAAAATTTGTTCATGAACTAAAATACCTTACTGCAGAAGGTTTTATATATAAAAATAATAACTATAGTATAAATATTAATGCTTTTGTTTGTGATGTTCCTGCAAGGGCCTATATTTTGGGAACAAAGTATCATTCCGGATATTATTGTTGCACAAAGTGTGTCCAAAAAGGGGAACGCTTCCAAAATCGAACAATATTCAAATTAGAAGATAGTTGCGACCTACGTTCAGATTTTGATCTGTTATTGATAGGCCTAAAGGATTTTTTCATATACCCCATCAAATCTTCATTACTTGGGATTTTCTGCTACAACTTGCTGCAATTTGGGGAACAAGTTTAGAAACACTCCTTAAAAGAGATTTCTGGAAAGATGTTATGCATTTCGAACAATAACTTCAACGTTCTAATGCCTCTAATACATCCTTAGATTTAAATTATGAAGCGCTCTTTTAATGAATCTCTTAAGTCTGATTACTCAGACTTCTTTCACGATGATGATAATGTGGCATTTACTTCGAAACAAAGAAGTAATGATAACAATAATTTCTTTTTTTTAATACATGTTTGCTTATAATTTTCTCAATTTCAGCCCTCTCTGAACGAATTGACCAACTGTATGATAAAATGACAGGTATTCTCAATCGCATTCTAAGTGAAGTTGTCGCATTGCGGAAGGAGAACGCGGCATTAAAAGAGCACATATTCAACTCCAAGAAAGTGAATACTTCTTTTCTACCCGCCAATGCTTTTGACAACATTGAGAAGTTTTTAGAATTCGCGGAGGATATACAGTCAAATGTCGAAAAACACGCATCTCTTGTAAGTGTTTATGTGGTTTCTGAATGTTTATTCTAAATTTATGTATATTTTTTATTACATCTCTGAATTCGTTACTATGTCCAGTACAAATTCTGAAAAATTTGTAAGAACTTGTTTGCGAAAAATCATGACAGACAACATTGCAGAACAATTTTGCTGGAGAGGAACTCCTGCAAAGAAAAGTATTCGAGCATTATCGATTATACTTGCGATAAGAAGTACGGTAATGAGATAAATAAAATTATGAACACTAACTAGCTAATCTAATATACGTATATATTTCAGGTGCTTTCAAGCAAAACTTTTTTTTAAACGACGAAGTTTTCGACAAAACATGTCAAAGATTTTTCCAGTATGCACACGATAGGATAGTCAAATTACAAAAGTATGATTCGCTAAAATCTAAGTCTCCACCACACAACGATCCAGCTAATTAGTTTCCATAACTTTTAAATTTATTACGTTATATTTTACTTGAATTAAAAAATCTAAACATTATATACTACTGAATTATTCTTATATATATATATATATATATATATATATATATATACATATATATATATATATATATATATATATATATATATATATATATATATATATATATATATATATATATATATATATATATATATATATATATATATATTAAACGACGAAGTTTTCGACAAAACATGTCAAAGATTTTTCCAGTATGCACACGATAGGATAGTCAAATTACAAAAGTATGATTCGCTAAAATCTAAGTCTCCACCACACAACGATCCAGCTAATTAGTTTCCATAACTTTTAAATTTATTACGTTATATTTTACTTGAATTAAAAAATCTAAACATTATATACTACTGAATTATTCTTATATATATATATATATATATATATATATATATATACATATATATATATATATATATATATATATATATATATATATATATATATATATATATATATATATATATATATATATATATATATATATATATATATATATATATATAAATTTAATATTTTGTGGGATAGCCACGACGTTTCAAGATTTCACTCAGTCTGTTTGGTATTGAATTTACCAACTTCTCTGTTTCCTCAGCTGTAATCTTCGCCCATTCTGCCTGTATAATAGTTCGTAAAGCCCCTTTACTTGTTATTGCATGCTGACGAATTCTTTTCTCTAGCAGATCCCAAAGATGCTCAATAGGATTGTGGTGGGGCGATTGGGGGGGCGTTTTGAGCTGTCTTGGAACATTGTACAAGAGCCATAGTTTAAGTATCTCCGCTGTGTGCTTTGGATCGTTATCTTGTTGGAACCAAAACGTCGTTGATAAGTTAAGATTCACTGCACTCAGTTTTAAATTTTTCTTTAAAATGTTTAAATATCCCCATTTATTCATTATGGATTCAATAAATGCCAGCTGACCCACACCACTAGCCGCCATGCAACCCCACACTATAATTCCACCACCACCGTGCTTGACTGTACCAACTAGATTTTGTTTCTCAAGCGCAGTTCCTGATTTGCGCCACACAATTTGATGGCCTTTTATACCGAATATGCAAAATTTACTTTAGTCCGAAAATATGACTCGTTTCCAAAATTCTGGAGGCTTATTTATGTAGGCATGAGCAAATTCAATGCACTTTCGTCTATTCACAAGTGAAATGTACGGTTTTCTTCGAGCGACTCTACCATGATATCCAGCTTTACGTAAAATTTTCCTAGCAGTTTGGGCACAAATGTTTTTTTTAAACATTTGCCTTATGTTGTCAACAATTTTTAAAGATGTCATACGAGGTTTAAACTTTGCCATATTGACTACTTTGCGCTCTTCCCGGACTGATAATATTTTTGGACGCCCAGATCGCGGCTTAGATGTTAAAATTCCGGTTTCTTTGAAATTGTTTACTATGCGCTAGACAGAGGAATATGTTCTTCCAATATTTTGGCCAATTTTTCGGAAGCTTTTTCCATCTTTCCATAATTTTATAATTATTTTTGTTTCACACACACTAAGTGCTTTTCCTTTGGTTTCCATATTTCAAAATTATATAAAATTCACTACTAAGCTACTTAAACTATCAATAATGATTATAAGGAATGGAAAGTGAGCAAAAAATATAAAAACCTTCTTAAAAAGTAATGATATTATCAAAACAAACAAACTGAACGCAGACTTTGTGGGAGCTATTTTTGCTTGTAACGACACTTATTTACCGTTATCTCAAGAATGAAGAGAGGAATCTAAAATTTTTTTTTTACTTTTTGAACTTAAGAATGTAAAGAATTAATACATGAAAAAAAATTAATTTGAATTATATATTTTCGTTCGTGTTTTTATATCATTTATAATAATTTGTAAGGTGAACGCAGACTTTATGGGCTATGTGTATGTGGGATTGAGGGATTATACGAGTAAAGGTAGACAGGGTAACACTGACAGGGGATACGTAAGGGACGGCAAGATGTCAACACTGAATACAGAAAATAGAAGAACAAGCAATCTCGTGTGGGACTTTGAACAGGACGAACGTACCGTCGCTCACTAAAGCGGTCGACAAACGATCATGTTATATTAAACTTTATTATACTATTAAATCAAAGTTTTTGTTTTATTCGTCATGCGAGGCAATCGGGCCGAGACGTCTCACTCTGCCTGAATCGCCATTGGGGTGATATCAATTCCACCCCACATTTGGTGTCACAAGTGGCGACAGACGCTAGAGTCATAGAACGTGGACACTTTTGGCGTATGTGTGAGAACGAGCTGCGTTGATTTTTGTTCGTTCTTCGAAGTTTTGAGTTGTTGCTTTTGTGCATGCCGGCACATATTTTTACGAGCTAAGCGAGCGAGACGCAGAAGAGAAGGTTGAGGAAGGCTGCACTGACAGCCTAATCACAGCACCAGCGTCGAGAACATAGCGGGCAAAGTGTTGCAGTAGTGTATGTATAGACAGTTAATTTTGTATTTCTGTGTGTACATACGAGTGGCTTGCGTTGTTTCGAGCAAAAGCGAGGGGAAATTGAAGACGACACAAAGCAGTGTGTATGTATGGCTAACTGGCCATAAGAGTGAGCAGAAACAAAGCAGCGAAACGGTGATAGCGACGACGAAGGGCGAACGGTAAAGAAACTGTTCGAGAAGCTGAAGCGGTGTACTTGTAGATGTGTGCTACAAGTTTTGTATTTTGGCGAGTACACACATCTGAGTGAACGGTTGAAAAACTGTTCGAAGTGGAGAGGCGGCAGCGAAACAGCGAGTAAATACAGCGGCAGCAGAGCAACGAGTAGAAGCAGTGACAGAAGAACAACGAACAGAAGCAGCGGCAGCAGAGAAACGAGTAGAAGCAGCGGCAGCAGAAAAAGTAAAATAACAGCGAGTAGAATCTGGAACTCAAAAACATAGCAACTGGTATGTAGAGTGAATACATGTAAATTGAGTGAAATTAAGAAGAAGACTCAAAGAAAGTAATTTTTATTCTAAGTAAAGAGAAACAAAAATGAAGTGAAGAAGTAAAAGAAATTAAAAAAGTAAAGAAGTCAATTAAATTTAAACTGAAAAAGAAAGTTAAACTAAAACTTGAGAGATCAAACAAATTTTTATTGTCATTATTAAAAAAATCGTTTTAAGTTTATTCTAAGAAAATATTGTATAGCATTAAGTCATTTTGTATACGTAGTATGAAGAGACGTTAGACATGGACGCAAACACAATACTGGCAATGATAGTCGAAGAACTGAAGACTCAGTTGAGGGCAGTAGGTCTAGGGATAAATGGCAGAATGAAACAGTTGCAGGATAGGATACTGACACATTTAGGTCTGATAGAAGCGGAAAGTGAAGAGGAATCTAACGCAGACGCGTACCAGGACGTGACCCCACTGATTCATCATGAAATACAAAGACCAATGTTCACTTTGCGGGATGTAGAGGATAGTTTGAGTACGTTTTCAGGGACAGAAGCGCAGGATATCAATAGTTGGATTATCGAATTTGGAAATGTAGCGGAAACAGTTGGCTGGAGCGAATTCCAAAAATTCGTCTACGCAAAACCACTATTGAAAGACGCAGCGAAGCTGTTCATTAGAGGATTGCGAGGAGTGAACAATTGGAGTAGCTTAATAAGAGCACTGAAAGAAGAATTTGGTATGGAGATGTGTGCTGCAGAAATACATAGAATACTCAGAAACAGGAACAAACAGCGAAATGAATCTTTAATGGAATATATGTATGCCATTATAAAAATAGGCAAACCGGTTGAAATAGACGAACAGAGTATCATCCATTATTTTGTAGAGGGGATACCAGATTCGAGGAGCAATAAGACAGTTTTATATGCAGCAAGAAATCTGAAGGACCTGAAAAAACAGATTGAGTTGTACGAAAAGATCAAAGGTCGCATACCTCCACCGCGAACGTCAGAATACCATTATCGCGAATTCAGTCAGCACAATCAACCAAAAATAAAAGCAGAAGCACAGAAAGCAATAGAAAAAAAATGCTTCAAATGTCAAGGAAACGGGCATATAGCGAGAGAATGTAAATAGAGCATAACTTGCTACAAGTGCCAGAAGGAAGGACATAGAGCTAGACAGTGTCCAACACATATAGAAACGCATGTTGTTAAGAAAGATAGGGCGAACGTAGGTGAAACAATGATTAGAACCGATAAAGATAGATCAAAGGCGATCTTCAAGCACATTTGTGCAGCTGATATAAATATAAATATTTCCAGCGTTAATTGATTCAGGCTGCGACTTAAGTTTGATGAGGGAAGACACTTTTGCGAAAATAAATAGAAAGGGATTGAATGAGGAAATTAGAATGGAAAGGTATAGGTGAGGGACAACTTACTACAATAGGATGTTTCCAAACCAAAATAGTAGCAGACGGGTTAAGCTTTCAAGTAAATTTTAACGTAGTAAAGGAAAGTGAGTTTGATTACCCAGCGTTGTTAGGGAACGATATATTGGAGCAGGTGTTTAAAAAGAACGAGGCGACATTTCTAGAAAAAACAAAAGAGAAAGAGATAGAATTTTTGAAAGAGTTCAAGGTACTCTGCGCGAACGAGGTTGAAATGGTATCAATAAGTGAGGATATACCGTTGGTGCACCTACAGTCAGAACAGATAGAGAAAGTTAGACATATGATAGATACGTACAAACCCGAGAAAACGATAGAATCTCCAGTCACAATGAAAATCTTACTAGAAGATGATACCCCAGTTTATCAGCATCCGCGTAGGACTTCATATGCAGACAAGTGCTTTATTGAAAAACAAGTGCAGGATTGGTTGGATGAAGGCATAATAGTTCCAAGTTTTTCAGATTATGCCTCACCAGTGGTGTTGGTTAATAAAAAGGACGGGTCTAAGAGATTTTGTTGTGACTACAGGAAACTAAATGAAAGAATTGTTAGAGACCGATTCCCAATGACTCTGATAGACGATGTTTTTGAAGGGCTTCAAATAGCTAGAGTCTTTACGACATTAGATCTTAGGAACGGATTTTTTCACGTACCAATTGAACCAGAGTCAAGGAAGTTTACGTCGTTCGTCACTCATAATGGTCAATATGAATTTACCCATGTTCCTTTTGGAATTTCAAATTCACCTGCAGTTTTCTGTCGATACGTTGAGACAACATTAAGGGAGCTGGTACATAGAGGAATAGTAAAAGTTTACAAGGACGACATAGTAATTCTATCGGCAACTGTAGAAGAAGGTATAGAAAGATTGAAAACCTTCTTGGAAGCAGCACAGAAAGCAGGTTTTCGAATTAAATGGAAGAAATGTCAATTTTTGAAAGAATCCATAAAGTTTTTAGGTTTTGTTATCACAAATGGAACTATTTCAGTTTCTGATGACAAAATTAAGGCGGTTCACGATTTTCCTAAACCGCACACAAAGAAATAATTGGAAAGATTTTTGGGGTTAACATCATACCTTAGGCGATTTGTGAAAGAATATGCTCTCATCGCTAAACCATTGACAGTTTTGTTGAAAAGCGCCAGATCGACGAACAAAACTGAACCGTTTGTTCTTAACGAAGAACAATGCCTAGCGATTGAGGAATTCAAAAGTAAACTAGTAAATTCACCAATTTTGAAACTGTTCAATCCTAACGCCCAAACGGAAGTCCATTCAGATGCCTCTAAGCACGAGTATGGAGCCGTCTTGATGCAGAAGGACAGTGAAGATCAGCTATTTCACCCCGTACAGTACATGAGTAGGAAAACAACGGACACTGAGGAAAAATACTGTGCATACGAGAGAGAAGTACTAGCAATTATAAACGCGTTGAAAAAATGGCGAGTATATTTGCTAGGAACACACAGACTGTAACGCATTCACGATGACAATGAGGAAAAGTGAGGTTCCAGTTCGAGTAGCACGTTGGGCGATGTATTTACAAGATTATGATTATGAAATCGAACACAGATCTGATTCTCCGGTCCACCTTGCATAGATTTAGCAATGCGTGTAACTTGGCTTTGCAATCATTTGTCTTATCGATATGCTTTGTGACAAATATTTCAAATCTTTTAACCATTCAAATGCATGTTTCCTTGGAACGGGTATTTTGTTCTTGGAGATGTTTTTTGATGCAAAAAGGTTATTGATGTTGGTTTATTAAATTATTGCCTGGATTCATGAAACCAAAGTTATTGATGGCGATTATGGGAAATTTCCAAAGTCACATGCAATGGACGGTGTAAAATTGGACACACATGTGGATTGGGGAGACCACATAAGGAAAAACGCGCTACTTACTCTACCGCAGTGGTGGTGTAGAAAAGAGTCTCTACAAACTTCGGTTATGCAACTATAATATTTTAAAATAATAATTTCCTTTAAACAATGCAGTGATTGCACTTTATTAATATAGCAACTAAAGATTAATAAAAATATACTATAAAGCTGGAACAAATATTACACTACTATTTCATAAATGTATAAAATATTGAAAATTAAAGTAATTTCTATGCATACATATTTATTTTATATTTTCAAGTGTTCTAATATACACGCATTATGCTTTCTCATGACATGGCAACACTCTCTTATACGCAAAATCACCAATGCTTTGTTTTAAGCTACGCTTTCCGTATAAAAAAGATTGGCCATATAGGACATCCATTCTTGTGTATTTTCCCCAAGACCCACAAATCAGAAAATAAAAATTTCATTTCAAATCTGATTGGCTTTTGCAGTGGACACACACACACTAATATTATTCATAGGAATGTGGAAACAACAACAATAGCCATATGTTTGATCAAGAACGATTGATAAATACTCACGGCTGCTTCGTGAAATTGCAGATGATTTTTCTAATGTGGTTGCCATAAACTTCAATATCAAGAATGATAAAATAAAAGATTACGCCTTGCGTAGGTCCGCTATTCCTCCCTTGACAAAAACTCAGCACAGCTGATTGGCTGTGACGTCCTAAGGCGCTCTAAAATATTGTTGTACATATATGAAAAATGCATGTGCAATGAGGCAATAATTTATAAATTAAAAGGATTTTAATTATTTTTAATAATATATAACTAAACAAATGCACTTGCAAGTAAACGAGTACAAATTATTGAAAAGCTCGTTCGATAAAAAGTACTTAAGCAGCAGGATTAAGTGGATTTTCATGTACCAAGAAAGGAAAAGTGAATTTGTGTAGTGATTTAATAAATATACATATATTAATATTATATAAACATACATATATTTATTAAATATACATAGATTAGAATTTCATTTCCTATAATTATTTAATTTTATATTCCCATTATCGCACCAAAACAGGAAATAATAACTTGGCTAAACACCGTTCTGACAACATTCAAGAAACGACACAACTGTCAAAACCCACTAATCAACTATTGAAACTCTAGAAGAAGCAACTAAAAATAAATTCAATACACCAACTGACCAAGTAAACGAAACTAATGTAATTCACACTGAGATAGCAAAAACTTCGACCTCCAACGGAAACCCCATTCTTAACTCGTCAGTCAACAAAATTCCTCAATCCAAAACCAACAACAATTTTAAAAACATCTCCACTCCAACTACAATAAACCGAGAAACCACAAAAGAACAAATAAAATACAACGAGAGTCCGCTCTCAAAAAACAATACAACCATATTTCAACAAAACATTCTCGAAAGTACACTCAGTTTACAAATATAAAGAAAGCATTTATAGACTCGCTCAGCTCCGATTCAGAACGGGATATCGACATGCAATAATCTCTCTTAATCGTATAATACTATACGATATTTGATGAAATATCATTACTCTATTTAAATTATGGTCCTAAGATTACTTCAGTGGATTCTAAATGGATACCGAAATAGTTACAATGAGCTTTGTCTACTGATACATAATCAGAATGCTAAAATAATCGCAATTCAAGAAACCCATCTCAAATCAAATCCACACCATAGCATTATTCCTAAAAACTATTCCTATTATGGTGAAAACGA
Organism: Clusia tigrina; assembly: GCA_920105625.2. Classification (NCBI taxonomy): domain Eukaryota; kingdom Metazoa; phylum Arthropoda; class Insecta; order Diptera; family Clusiidae; genus Clusia; species Clusia tigrina. The sequence goes on from OV050032.1 coordinate 155,991,815, forward strand.
CATTGAACATAACGCTCCAGCTAAGAGAGGAGTTGCTCTTATAATCTCCAACTCAATTCAACATGAAACTATAAACGTCAATTCTCCAATTCTAGCAATAGCAGCCAAAATCCAAACTCACGCACCCTTTTACTATAGTTAACATATATAGTTCTCCTTCAGATATCCTGTCGGAAAACTACTTACATAACGTGCTATCCAACATTAACCCACCGATACTACTTCTTGGAGATTGCAACGCCTGAAGTCCACTACGGGGATCAATAAACTTTCATAAAAAAGGGAGAGAAGTTTCAAAATATATACAAAACAACAACAGTTTTATTATATTAAACAAGTCACCCACACACTTCTCCACACATTCAACTCTAACACATGTGGATCTAACTAAAACCAAACTGCCTTTAAGCCTGGAAGAGGAACACTAGATGCACTGCTTCCTCTAGAGGAACATATTTGTAACTGCATCTCAACAAAAAACCACCTTTTGATAGATACAATGGATATGGAAAAAGCCTTCGGCAGAGTCGGTATCTCACAAAAAACACTCTCACATAATTCAGACAACAAATTAACTCAATTTATTCCGTAACTTATTCATATATTAGTATATATATTTTATATCTACAGTATAAAATATTATTTATACATTTTATTAATAAGTTTTCTCATCGCCTCGTATAACCAATCCATAAGTTCTTTTAGCAACACTATGTTTAAAATATAATAATGGAACATACGTGGTTTCTTCAACAATTACAAAGAGTTTCAAATCCTCATTAAAGAACACTCTCCTTGCTTCATTTCCTTACAAGAAATCCGGCAAACACTTCCGCTGTAGTGCCAAAACAATACTGCAGCTATTTCACTAACTTACCTCAAAACCCACAAGCTTATCTTATCTTGTCACTATAGCAATAGAAGTAGCTCTTGAATTCAAATTCACTACTATTTCTATGTACATGCCCTCACAGCAAACGTTTAATTCTATAGAAGTCATTAGTATTCTCCGTCAATCTCTACGCCCATTATAATCTTAGGCGACTTTCATTCCTGGTCCCCTTTTTGGGGCTCCCCTCTCCTCAACACAAGAGGTAAGACCCTCTCGAATGTTATTCTATCTGAAGACCTCATAGTCCTAAACGATGGGTCACCCACCCACTTTTCATCCCACAGCACCTTTTCACATCTGGATCTTGCTCTTTAATCCTCATTACACAGCAGCGATTATTTCCCCATAATATCCGATTTAACGTTCACCCAGTGTAGAAACAAAATGGTTCCAAAACCTAAATTCATTCTGGAAAACGCTGACTGGTCCGAGTTTCAACTAGTCAGTTGCAAAACCTGTTAAATTCTTGCGCTGTGCACAACATCGATAAAGAAGCCGCAATCCTCCACAAAAATATTCGTCCAGCATCCCACTGCGCTATACCTCAAACCAGTAAGCGTCCACTAAAAACTTTTGTCCCGGGTAGAATACTGATCTCACTAGATTAAGAGTAAAGAAGCAAATCTTTTGGTGGGTCTTTAAACCTGAACGCTCACAAACCAATTTTATACAATTCAAGAAGGCTTACGCTCTGTTCAGGAAGGAGTTGAGAATGGCAAAAAGATCCAGTCTAGTAAAATTTACAGAATCAATCATCCCAACAACATCTCCCGAAAAAGAGTGATATAAAAAAGTTTAATGTCCCTTTACTCGATTCCACAGACATAGCAAACCACTTTGCTGGTCCACTTTCTCACAAGATTCAAATGTATATATAATACCTTTACAAACAATAAAAACCAATCTCTCAGTGCCACCTATCAACACAGAATTCCTTCTTTATCCGCTCAATATATAGAATCCAAAATAAAGAGACTCGATTCAAATTTCCACACTTTTATAAGCAATCAAAACCAATCTCTCAGTGGCACCTATCAAAACCTAATTACATCTTTATCAGCTCGATATATAGCATCCAATAATACGAGACTCGAGTTTGACAATACCATATCATCCATGTCGGGTAAAATACCTGGATTGGATAGGGTATCATATGTTAAAACACTTGTCTGGAAATTTTAAAGATAGATTGATCAACATCTACAACGCCATTCTAAACCAGGGCGTATATCCACAAACATGGAAAATAACCCTCGTGGTTCCCGTCCCAAAACCAAAACTTACACAAGAAAATCTCATGCAAAAATCATGTATCAATGTTAAGTCTAGACTTCGCTCAACCATTTGATCGTACAGGAGCTCATGTTGTTTTGCTGCAGCTGAATAAATGGAAAGTCGGTCACAGAATATACAAACTTTGTAAGAAGTTTTAATCCAACTGTAGGTTTTGCGTTAAAATTAATAATGCTCAGTCTCAAACATACTATCTCCACAACGGAATCCCACATGGCTCTCCCTTGTCAGTCGTCCTATTTATAATTGCTTTCAATGAATTAAGTCGAATAATTACAAAACATAAATATACTTATCACATTATTTTCACCGACGACGTACTAATTTTTTCAAAAAATAACAATAAAAATACGGTAAAGCTAATTTTGAATAATATTCTTTCTGACATAACAAAATGGTCTAAATATAGTGGAGCCAGCCTTTGTTATGACAAATGCAAAACATTTCACATCTGTAAAAAACACAATTGCCCTAATTTTAATTTAGTTTACGATACCATTAATATTAACTGTTCAGATACTCTAAAATTTTTATAGTGTTTTCTTTGACAGGAGATATTGGCATAGAGAAGACAGCAGAACCCCCCAATTCACAGCGGCAGCAACTGAGACACTTACAGAGACGCTGACGGAGGCTGCGACGCCGACTGAGACGCCGACTGAAGTAAATAGGGTTAGATATAGGCATAGAGAAGACAGCAGACCCCCAATAGACAGCGGCAACGACTGAGACGCCTACAGTGGCGCTGACAGAGCCTGCGACGCCGACTGAGACGCCGACTGAGGCAGATCGGGGTAGATATAGGCATAGAGAAGGCAGCAGATCCCCCAATCGACAGCGACAGCGACTGAGACCCCTACAGAGACAGCGACTGAGACCCCTACAGACGATTTTTAGAGAATATTTTACAAGTTAACACTATACCAAAGAACATATAGAATATACAGTTGATATAAAAATACAGTGCACCCCCTTAACTCTAACTATCGTAATTCCTCAATTCAATTAACTTCTCAAAATATCTAAAAACATACAATTTTTTTGATAATTTCTCATTGTCAATGAACTCTCAAGATCCACAAGTCGAAATATTGCAGTTGTGTTTAAGTAAAAAAATTAATTTGATAAACAAAAAAATTTGTTTCGTCATTATTAAAGAAAGAAACACTACCTCTGTTTAATTAAAAGCATAAAGCCGTTAACTTGATTCGTTTAGCTGCATTTTTAACCTATTTTGAAGATTTTTCTGAGATTATTGAAACTGTTGTTATTTATGAGAATACTGTAAAAAGGTTTAATTCCCTTATGACCGGCAATTTCTTAATTTTCGTTTCACTATGCTCCTAATTCCTAAGTTTGGTGTCCCCTGTGCTCTTTCATTCGTTCATGGCCATAGTTAAATATGTACGCAGAGGGGTGTTACTGGGGCAGTCAGACCCCATTTTAATACAAATTATTTTTTATTAATTATTTTAATTATTAGTAGTATAATAGAGGGAGGAACATTGGACCAACCTCGAAGAACGTACTAGACGTAACACTCTACACAAATAATTGTATTATGGTGGAAGACTGGAAAGTGCTTAGTGCACCATCACTTTCTGACCACAAATATATATATATATATATATATATATATATATATATATATATATATATATATATATATATATATATATATATATATATATTACATTCTCGGCTAAATATAAAAATTTAAACTTCAGGAATCCCAGAAACACGAACTGGGATTTGTACAGGAAGATACTAGAAAATAAACGAATGAGACCAAGAAGGTACAACTCGCACGTTGAACTTGAAAAAGGGGTAAATGCACTCACAATTACTCTCATTAAAGCTCATCATAGGTCTTGTCCTCCAACACGGACAAAACGCAAGTCGAACCCTCCCTGGTGGAACAAGGAGCTAGGATTGCAAACGCGAAAGGTACTTGAATTCTTTAAGTTTGCCAAAGTAGCTGACTATGAGTTATGTTGGATTGAGTACAGGGAATTATTAAGGGATTACAAAAAGGAAGTGCGCGTAGCAAAGAGGGAATCTTGGAAAGACTTCTGTAGCAATATAGAAAATACAAACGAAACGGCTAGGCTCTGGAAACTGATTTCTAAGAATCCGACCATGCCCAATTTAATACGTAAAAGCAATGGAGACTGGACTGACAGCTGTGAGGAATCCCTCGAAGACCATGTCAGTACACATTTCCCGGGCTGTACTGACACTGTATATCTCGAACCTATAAGAGATACTGTGAACGACATTCCAACGGATATCATTACAGCAGATAGAATAGAGTGGGCAATAAATTCCTTTGACCCATTTAAATCCCCTGGTCTGGACGGAATCTTCCCAGCCATGCTCCAAAGAGTTTAGCTATATTTTGGTACCATGGCTAAAAATGATAAATACGGGATGTTTGTGGTTCGGCTATGTGCCTGCTGCGTGGAGACAGGCGAGGATTGTGTTTATACCGAAAGAGGGTAAAAGCAACCTTCTCTACTCAAAGGAATACAGGCCCATCAGTTTGACCTCATTCCCACTGAAGGCGTTAGAGAAGATACTAGACACATATATCAGGGACACAATTGCGTCAGACAATATGTCAAAAGCACAACACGCTTGTACTAAAGGCAGATTCACGGAGACTGCACTCCATTCGCTAGTACTGAATATTGAAAGGGTATTCCTAGGTATATCCGGAGCCTTCAATAACGTGACGAAGGATGCTATTTTGAATAGCATGGTAAAAAGTAATGTTAAACCCACTGTTTATCTGTGGATAACGCAGCTTCTAGGTTGCAGAACGATAAGAGCGGAATGGAACGAAGCTAAGGTGACCAAACAGGCAGGCAGAGGTACCCCACAAGGAGGAGTGCTATCGCCGCTTCTGTGGTTACTTGTAGTAAACGAAATACTCAGGGAATTTGATGGGAAGGCACCTAAAGTAGTGGCATATGCAGATGACATAGCAATAGTAGTAACGGGAAAGTACCTAGATACCATCAGTAACATATTGAACAACACTCTTAAAACGATCCATCAGTGGGCGGCTCGAGCAGGCTTGGAGGTAAACGCGGATAAAACGGACTTGATACTCTTTACCAGAAAGTACAAGGTCCCCGCGTGGAACTTCCCGAAGCTAGGTGACAGTGAACTTACTCCCAAATACCACACAAAGTTTCTTGGAGTAATTTTGGACAATAAGCTTATGTGGAGGCGCAATGTTGACGAAAGGGCGAATAAGGCCAGTAACGCGCTATATGCATGTAAAAGAATGCTGGGCGTTACTTGGGGTATTTCTCCCTCGCTGATGCACTGGTGCTACACCGCAATAGTTAGACCAATCTTATTGTATGGTGCTTTAGTGTGGTGGACTGCAACAAAGAAGGCTACATATATAATGCCAATGGGAGAGTCCAGCGCCTCTCTTCACTCTGCATAACAGGCGCACTGAGAACCACTCCAACGGCTGCTCTCGAAACAGTACTCAACATGCCGCCTACCGACCTTGTGGCGGAGAATCTTGCAGCGGGGGAGACTGACGGCTACGGGAGAATTCACATACAGAACCTTCGGGCATAGCTGAATAGGCAGTAGGGGTTTGTGCAACACTGATTACATGACTCCACGTTTTAATTGGGAAAGATGGTATCGAACTACAATCGAAGAGGAGGGGTGGCGTAAGGGCATGACGGCCAGCCGAAAGACCTTTAACTTTTACACGGACGGCACAGAAACGATGGATGCTGTGGGAGCGGGTATCTACTGCTCAGAGTTGGGAATTAGGCAGCCTATAAAGCTGCCTGACCAGAGCAGTATCTTTCAAGCGAAAGTCTTCGCTGTCAGGAAAGTCGCAGAGCTACCATACACCAAGACAGGAAATGACTCAAAAATAAACATATACGTGGACAGCCAGGCAGCGATAAAGGCGATTAACTCATATAGTATAAAATCCAAAAATATCCTACAGAGCAGGGAAGCCATAGATAGCCTAGTCACAAATAGAAGACTACATATCTATTGGGTACCTGGTCATAAGGGCATAGAATTGAATGAAATAGCAGATGAGATTGGAAAGAACGATGTCTATTTACCACTTGAACAAGAAAACGACATACAGAAACCCCTTAAAGAACTATTCAATGAAAGGGACGGACACATGAGTAGGCAGGTGAAAGCAAGGTGGCACAGTTTAAACACCTGCAAAATTGCAAAAGTTATGTGTAAGGTCAACGATAGGAAACAAACGAGATTTATACTCGCGCTCTCACGAAAAGACTGCAGAACAATCATAGGTATAATGACAGGCCATAATGCACACAAGATAGGAATTACGGACAAAGACGAATGTAGGAAATGTAAGGAGGTTGGAGTAAGGGAAACTCTAGAACATCTCCTTTGTATATGTCCTGCGTTATCAAAAACACGCTTAAAATGCTTAGGAGTCCCACAATTTGGGAGATTGGAAGACATCTCAGGAATGGAGCTGCCAACACTGCTTAAATTCGCAAAAAGCGTAGACATCCTACGAGATGTCTACTGGATGGCTGCATAAAGGGCAGACCGCATCTGGTATCGCTAGAGACCAATCGGTCTATGTGTGGCTTTCAGCCAGCTAGGTTAACCTAATCCAACCTAGTATAATATTATGGCAAAAAACCAAAGAATTATTATTCTACAACTTATGATTACTAAGGTGCGCTTACAGTGAACAAAAGTGTAAATGGAAACCAATTAGATCAGATTTTACATTAAGAATAGTTAAAATTTATTAAATGAGCCTGTTAACATTTGATTTTTCAACTCCAAATTAAATAATACAATTTTTTTTGATTAATTATCACCTTTTTTGAGAAGTTTCTCAGTTCGTTATAAAATACAAATGAAATAACCCCCTAAAAGTTTAATTTAAACGTAGCCCTGATTTCTTCTGATTTTTTTCTCCGAATATTCGCTCTTTTAGACAACATCCCAGCAGTGAAACCAACTAGTTAAAATACTAGTAAAACTCATATATATATGTAAAATTCATATATATGTATGTACATAATGTAATAATGTGTACTCGACATGTAAAATAATTTTTGTGCATAAATGAGGAGTGTATTAATTCATCATGTTAATTCATGGTGCGCCATTTCCACTTTTCTTTGCGAACACTTTGCGGATATTTTAAAACACGCGTTAACTTGAAGATTTATCTCTAAAATGAGGAATTACAAAAAGTGGTTGAAATTATAAAAATAACAGTTTTTCTTCAAATTCCAATTTTTGTCTTTACTTCTTTTTTTATTAAATTGACAAGAAAGGAAAAATTTAATATACACGGCAATGAAGTGCCGCAGAAGTCTGTAACTGGTTAACTTATAGATAAGTTTTGAACTAGTAGATTAACCACTTGTTTTTTTACTATTAAATTTAGTAGTACATTTTGAAGACTGCCTATAATTTTCACTACAGGGATATGGTACACCAAACACAATAAATTCACATACACTATACGTGTGGCCAAAAGAAAATGGTCGAAACGGTAAATAAAAATGGAGGGAATTGAGTGTCTTTTCTTATTTTTCTTTGGAATCGGTGTGAAACACTACGTGTGGGCCACGAACTCGTCGTGGCATTTTTGAGAGTCCCTAATTTAAAGTAACTAAAAATCAATCAGCTTATTCAAATATACCCCTTGCCTCACTGCTCTTTTGGCATTATGTTTTGCTATGTAACATACCCGCACTCACCACTTGAATGCCGTGGCGAAAAGCGATCAACGCTAAAATGGGCGAGATATTTTGAGAGCCTCTATTGATATAGGTTTCAAATGTAGGATCTATTCCAAGTCCTTGGACCAAAGTTAATACGAACCTCAATTATAGTCAGCTCACGGTACTCTACCAAAATTGGCTATAGATATGCTGTTAATAACTGAATAAAACATTGTCATTGCTTGATTCGAACGCACATGGAAGGTAAAGGGTATTTGGAAGTCGGTCTTACCTGATGTCAGACTTCTTTACTCGTTTATTAAAATATTCTTGCATTTTTACAAATTTACAATTTTGTTTTATATAGTTTTCCTTACTCTTTCACACTTTTGGAGCTAGTCCATATTAATATATAGCGGAAATTTGCTTTCGAGATTTTTATGAAGTATATTATTATTTTACAACAGAATAACAAAATATTTTCAATAAAAAAAAAATACAGACTGAATTGTATTTTAAGCAGAATCTGTTACCATGTTGTTACGCAGAAAAATTTTCTCGAATCCTTGAATTGCATTAAGTAATCAAAAACACTTTATTTGAATTCGATTTGATTAAAGTATTTTAAACGCAATTTACTTAAAACGAGTAAATTTTGGTACCCGCAACCTTGCTGTGAAATTTCGTTGATAATCTTAAATAAGAACCTAGTAATGATTTTTTGTCAATTGTGGGCGTGGCAGTAGTATTAGGATCTCCATATCCTGCACACACACTATTGTGGACCCCATGTATATTTCCCCAAATTTTGTGGCATCAATACGACGATAGGTAGGCTAATTTTAATTTTAGACCCGAAAGTTCCTTATAAAGGTCAGGTTACGTTAGGTTAGGTTAATGTGGCAGCCAGTTCAAGGACCAGCTCACTCAGACTACCATGGGTCCATTGTGATACCACTGCGCCACAACGCACCTTCGATTCACTCGTCGAACCATTTAGAAGCCCTAATAAAGCGCAGGATTTGTTTGATCTTCGCGCTAGACACCTCTGTAAGAGAGCTAAAAGCGTATTTGCCTAAAGAGCCCGCTCTGCTTCTGGCCAGAGCGGGGCAACTACAAAAGAGATGTTCCACAGTCTCCTCCTCCTCCTCTTCCCACAGCTTCTGCAGTATTCATGAGAGAATACTCCCAGCCTAAGAGCATGTCTGCCGAAAAGCCAGTGAACAGTTATACATGCCACGACCTTAGAAATATTCTCTCTCGGCAGGGCAAGCAAGTCTCTAGTTTTCCTACTATTAAGTTCCGGCCACATTAGCCTAGTCGTTAAGCCAGTGCCCTCTTGTGCCCAAGACCCATTGGTCTCACGCACGACCCTATCCTTCAGCATCAGTTTACAGGTGGCAACAGGTATTCCAATCTCACATCTGTCCGTGCCTAAAGGAAGGTTGGTACCCCGTCTGGCTAAGTCATCAGCCCTACAGTTTCCCGCAATATCTCCATTCCCCGGAACCCATATAAGGCGTACCTTGAAAGCGGTACTGATATCATTTAGGGCTGCTCGGCAGTCCTGAGCAACCTTTGATTTCAGTGCCACCGAATTCATTGACAAGATGGCCGCCTGGCTATCCGAGTAGATATTTATAATATTTCTTGTTACGGCATGTCTATTTAAGTAGACGGCTACCTCCTTTATGGCTAGGACCTCTGCTTGATAAACACTGCAGTGGTCGGGGAGACGGAAAGAAAGTTCCAGTCCCAATTCTTGTGAGAAAACTCCAAAACCGATTCTATCGTCAAGTTTGGATCCGTCAGTGTAGAAATTAAGTTCCCCCCTTCTCCATGGCATTGGTGTTTGCCACTCTCTTCTAGACGGAATATATGTCTCAAAGTGCCTATCGAAGTTCAGATTAGGTATAGAGTGGTCAATGTGTTGGATAGAACTACTCCAGGTATGCGCAATAGTCGAGTGACCAATCTGCCGATCATGCCATAACGCCGCACATTTCAGCCTTAGTGCTGATGTGGCGGCCACTTGTTTCCCTACCAACTCTAATGTAGGTAGGTTGAGTATTACTTCTAAAGCTTTAGTAGGCGTGGTCCTTAAGGCACCAGAGATACATAAAAAAGCCGTTCTTTGGACCTTGCTCAGAAGCTTCAAATAGCTTTGTTTCTGAGTGGCCGGCCACCATACCAGTATTCCATATAGCAATATGGGTCTGACCACCGAAATGTATAGCCAGTGCATAATTCGTGGGGATAGCCCCCACCTGATTCCGACCGCTTTTTTACATGTGTACAAAGCAATATTGGCCTTCCTGACTCTTTCTTTAATATTGGGTTTCCAGGTAAGTTTTCTATCTAGTACTAGTCCCAAATATCTAACTGTCTCCTTCATCGGAATTTCCACACCTTTGTATGTTAGCGGGGTGACCTCAGGAGATCTATTTTTCTTAGAAAAGAGGATTAATTCCATTTTCTCAGGGTTTAACCCTAATCCCCTTCTTCCCGTCCAACCAGTAAGCGTGGCCATGCTAGAGCGCAAAAGATCCATAAGAGTGTTTGGATATTTCCCTCTGATCACAATTGCCAAGACATCAGCGTAGGCGACGACATGGCAACCCTCCCTATCTAGGGCTAGCAGTAATGAATTTACCGCCAAATTCCAGAGCAGGGGGGAGAGGACTCCTCCCTGAGGAGAGCTTCTGCAGACCTGTCTCCTTAAGGTGTGTGAACCTAAGCTGGCAGTTACCTTTCTACTGATGAGTATCATTTCTACCATCGCTACCATATTAGGATCGACGCCCAGAGCTTCTAACGCTCCCGTAATGGCATTCGCATTTATGTTGTTTAAAGCACCTTCTATGTCAATGAACGCCGCTAGTGCGAAATCTTTCTGCTGGATGGCTTTTTCCACTATACCAATTATTACGTGTAACGCCGTCTCTGTCGATTTGCCCTTCGTGTATGCATGTTGTGCCGAGGAGATTATACCAGTTGGTATAGCTTCCCGTAAGTGTGCATCCACCAATCTCTTCAGTGTTTTTAGGAGGAAAGACGTTTGACTGATTGGTCTGAAGTCTTTAGGATTTACATGAGAGGACCTGCCTGCCTTGGGTATGAAGGAAACCTTCATTTCTCTCCATCTCAGCGGAATATAGCCCATGTTTAGACAGCTTCTAATTGCAGTCACAACCCAGGGCGTAATTATGTCCCGTGATTGTTGCAGTTCAGCTGGATAGATTCCATCCGGACCCGGAGATTTATATGGCCCACTGAACTTTCTCGACTGTAACTATCGCATTCCCTATCTCAGACTGCCTGCCCTAGGTGTCGGGTTATCACCCTCCACTGTGCTACTGCCTGGAAAATGCGTATCTAAGAGAAGAACCAAAGATTCCTTGCTCGATTCACTCCACACATCACCCGGACCTTTAAGGTAGCCCAGGTTGTGTGGTGTCCTCGCTAGGATTCTTCTTAGTCTAGCTGCTTCCGATGTTTCTTCCACATCCCTACAATAATTCTGCCAGGACTGTCGCTGCGCAGCTCTGGTTTCTCTCTTGTATATTTTTAGCTCAGCCTTGTAGGCTTCCCAGTCCGCGGGCAGAACCGAAGTTTTAGCCCAGTTAACCAGCCGCCTGTTGGACTTCCGGAGAAGGCCTAGATCCATTGACCACCAAGGTTGTTTGTCCTTGCCTCTCAGTTTTACAACCGGGCACCCGGCTGTCAGTGAACTACTCAGGGCCGTGGTTACCTGATTGATCAGCTCGTCTAATTCCACAGGATTTATTGGCAGCGAGGTCCTGAGAGTTTTCCTATACTTCCCCCAGTCCGTTCTCCATATATTTCTAAAGGTCTTAACTGGAGCTACTGGGAAGTTCACTTCGTATTCTATATAGCGATGGTCAGAGTAGGAATTTTCATTCGACACTCTCCATCTTTTTATATTGTTAGCGAAGTTATCGAAGGTCAGGGTAATATCTAACACTTCCCTTCTATTTTGTGTTATAAACGTCGGCTCTGAACCTAAATTTATCCCCCTAAGCTTATTCTCTATAATGAAGTCTAAAACTGACTCACCTCTTGCGTTAGTATTTGAACTTCCCCACAATGTGTTGTGTGCGTTCACGTCACTGGAGACAACCAAGTTCCTTTTGGCTGCGGCTGCCTCCATGACCAATATCCGAACCTCCTCCGGTGGAGCGTCCTTGTCGTGAGGCATATATGCGGAGGCTACCCAGAGACTGCTATTTTGCAGCTCAATGCTTGCCGCCACCGTATCGCCATTACTTAACTGTGGGAGCAAAAAGATGTTAATGTTATCCTTTGCAACTATACAAGCACGAGGCTTACCTGTGATCTCAGCGGCCATCATCTTGGAGCCTCTCATCTTCAAACCGCGGATTTTGTTGCCGCATAACCACGGCTCTTGGATGAGGGCCACGTCAAAACCACCGGAACCCAGGCGGACCATCAAGTTCGCAGAGGCGAGTTTACAATGGTGGAGGTTGATTTGGATCAGCTTCATAAGGATCTGTCCTTCTTACCTCCACCATCGTAACGTCCGCGTCCTCCTCATCTTCGGTGTAGTCAAGCAGGTCGTCCTCCTCAAAGAGCTGCCCGACCCCGGTCAGCTGCTCTGAGTCGGTCGACCTTTGGCTGCTGGACAACCCTTCTTCACCACCGCCAGCCTCGCTAGCCTTGTCACCCTGTATCTCCTCCGGTTCCAAAACTTGCTCGTCGCTGCGATAGATCCGAACGGTCGCGTCAACGAACCCGAATCTCACTACCCCGTTTCTCTCTGCCAGTGGGGCAGGGACTCAGCGTTGAGTATCAGCAACACCTGCCTCCTACCTTCCACTGGCTCCTCGAGCTTCGCTACCTTCCAGTTATGGGTTGGCAGCTCCCTGTTGCACGATCGAAAGATCGCCACTATTCTCTCCGGTTCAGCTGGCTTAGCCGGTATCCAGACCCGGGCTCTGGGTCTGCTGGGAACTTCTTCCCTGCTGACGGCTTCTAGCTTGGCTCCCGGCCAGATCTCACCAACCTTGCTTACCGCGATCTTGTAAAGGTTGGCTGACCTGCTGTCATCGCATGCGATAAGCTTGGCCCTGCTCTGATACCAGCCCGCATCATGACAGAAAGGGGGGGGGTCCAGGGTTTTCCTCTAAGACTTGGAGGTAGACTTCGGCAATCGCTTGCTCCACCCACCCCCACTTCTCTTTGGGTATTACCCCTTCCTCCTCCTTCCGGTCAATGATGGCCAGCATCTCACCCCCACCTTTGACAACGTCGCTATAGGATGGGTATTTCTGGCCGCCGACTTTTCGTCTTTTAGCGACCTCACCCGCCTCTTCAGCCGAACGTTGTCTCTTTGGGGCTGTACCCGCCGGTTTGCCCAAGCCGGATAGCACCCCCCTTGCCCACTCTACCGATTTGGCCTGCTCCTCAGTGAGCTGGTCTGTGGGTAGTGCCTCATGTTTGGCCATGACCCTCATGGCCGCCTTCCTATCATAATAGGCCTGCTTAGACGGACGCACGGGTTTAAACGCCCCCCCCCCCCTGGCCTACCCCAGCAACCTTCTTTGAGCTGCTGGGCCCCTCTACTATCTGCTGCCGAAAGATCCCCGGGGTAGCCCCCCGCCCCGTGACCGCAGTCAGCGTTTGGGTTTTTACCACCTCCTCCGGGTTTCTTCCTTCAGCACCCCTTTGAAAGAGACGAGAGACCGGTTTTCCCAAGCCTCCCCGTCCCCTACTACCAGCACTCGTGCTGGGACCAGCCCTAACGCTTAAGCCCCTTCTGCCTCCTGCTGCTATCGATCTGTCTGCCACCCTTATATTAGCGGTAGACAGGATCGCCACTGTCAGTTTTTTGGGAGGACCGCCCTCCTTTGATTTTGGATTTGATTGTAAAATTAAAGACATATGTGGTCCCACGAGTATCGGACAAGAGAGGTCCGCTCGCGCAGAGGTCCTTGTGCGCGAGTGAGGCTAGATAGAACCGGAGGACTGCAAGTATCCGGAGCACTCCGTTAGAGACTGGGCTATTTTTTGACCTGGGTCCCCAGCCAGGCTGAGCATCGACACGGGTCGTATGACATCTTACTCCAACCCAGAGGTTTTTTATAGAGGTTTGCTCCTCCACACCCTGTATCCGGGGAGGTGTTTATTGACTCCTCAGTCTAGATCCATAGTGTTCTGTTATAAATAGCAGGGTTACCTCGTGCAGGATGTGACTCTTCGCCACGCACTATCGGTCTAGATGGAATAGAGGCTAATGTTCCTAAAACTATAATCGCATATTCCCATCCTGCGAAAATTTACGTTTCAACGAAACTTACGCTCCAACGAAAACTGACGCTTCAACCCCTTATATAAAAAGTGGTCGTGTCTTTTTCCTGATCAGCCCTATTTGTTGCAGATAGCTTTATAATGTCCACATGTTCCTTCCTGTAAAATTTTGTCCGTAAATCTCTACCGGATCTTAAGTTATTAATATTGGTTAATAGTGGACGTGGCATTCATATATACCGCCCACTTTTGCGTAGTGTTTAGTAGGACACACATCTCCATAACTGCCAAATAATGTCACGATTCCGTCAATTGGACCGAAGTTACAGTCATTTTAAAAAAGGTGAGAAAAGTTCCTTATATGGGAGGTAGGTGTGGTCTTTATCCAAATCGGCCCAATCTAGTTCTCTATATTTGTTCAGACTATACTTTTCGAAAATTTCATTAAGATAGCTCTAAGGGTGTAGAAAAAAAGTGGCCACAGACGGACAGACGGACGGACAACATAAAAATAGCTTAGAAAGTTATTCTGATCATAAAGCACAAAATTAGTATACCTTTTTTAACTTTTTTAAAGGTAAAGGATGTAAATATGTGACAACAATCAATTCAGCACAACAGAGTAAGAAATTTCTCTTTTTCTATCTAAATCTGTTTTCAGGACACGATTGGCTTTTTTTTCGCTGTATGTACACTTTTGCTTATTTCGTTTCCTTTTGAGGTCATTACTCATTTCAGAATTAAGTTAATTACTTTGAAAGAGAGAATCAACCTGAATCGAATATTCTTCAAATTCAAATTGAATGTGATGTTTATTACATGAATATAGAATTTCTATTATTTGCGTTTCTAAGTTTATAATGAAATGAGCAAAGTCTGAAGTCGGGCCAGACTGACTTCGAAATTCATTTTACCTTTCCCTAAGCATACGAGTTAAACAATGGAAATGTTTTCTTCATAAATCATCATTAGGAGCACATCTACGGTAATTTTTGGATGGGTACTCTGAGTTGATTATAGTGGAGGGAGGCATTCATATGATCGTCCCCATTTCGTATGAATGGTTTCGCAACCGCAATATACTGATTCATAAAATATTTGGTCCAAAAAATTGGCTTACGTTTTAAGTTTTAAGCATATATGAATAGAGGGCGTGACTCCCACAATGTACCACCAATATTTTGGTCTGTGTTTTACACTAGCTAGTCTGAACCTTCGTATGAAGTTGCGTTGATGAATCTTGCCCAAAAACTTAATATTGGTAAATTCTGGGCATGGCAGTAGTAATAGCCTCCCCATATTTTGCATACATGCTAGTACGGACCTAGTATATACTGCTAGCAATTTGTATTAAGATATCATCATTAGAAGCATAGATGGGGTAATTTTAAGTAGGACCCTAAAGATCATTCTATCGGAAGGAGGCGTTAACTTTATCTGATCCACCCCATTTGTGGTGTATGGCTTTGTAGCGTTAATATCCGTCCTAAAAGCTTCTACTAATTTCGCCCAAAAATATTGTGTAGGTCGTAAGTTATAAAAATATGTTAATAGTTGGCGTGGTTGTGAAAGTAACCCGCCTATTTTTTATGTGGTGTTTAATGTTAGTGTCCGCAATCTTCAAATAAAATTTCGTTCATAAATCTTCAATAGGAACCTAGTAATTATTTTTTGTTAATTGTGGGCGTGGCAGTAGTATGATCCTCATAGTTTGCATACACACTATTATTCCCGTAGCATCAATACGAGCATAGGTAAGCTATTTTTAATTTTGACTCGAAAGTTTCGTATAAGTATGCGTGTCCTTTCTCTCGGTTCTTCCAGTTTGCTTTATAATGTCTACATGAAACTTCTCGTAAAATTTCGTCCATAAATCGCTTATAGATCTTAAGTTATTAATATATGTTAATATATGTTCGTTGTATCGACTTTATCTATCATATCCTGACCGTACCAATAAGTTTTCTTGTATTTATAAATTGACATATGTACATATATCATATTCAATCGTTAACAAACTAGGATCCTGAGCACCAATTAAGGAACAATTTAAGTAGTTTCCCTGAAAATTTGGATACAAACTTTTAAAATTTAAACACATAGCATAAGAAGCTGTACCATGATCAGGGATATCCATAATAGCAACACGTGCTGCAGTCTGAATGAAGCAATGTACATTTTATAGCTGAATATTTCTGACAAATAACATAAAGCCTTTAATTGACACTAACAACCCGCGCTAGCATTTTTAATAAGCGGCATTGTTTTATCTGAAATCATACAGCATATATGACTCTGTAAGTTCCTTTTCTAGTTATTATTTATTTGTGTTTTATTGTAAATGTGATTCTGAACAAATATCCAATAAAACGTTCCATTCAAATGAAATTGCTTTCGCAGGCATTCTCTTATTCATAATGCTGCGATATGTGTAATTTTTGCCGCTGTTAGTTCTCTGATATCGTATTGTAGTCAATCTTTTCATAAATATTTGACATTTGTGTTTTGATGGGGTGAGCAATCTCTTGCCGTACACTTTGCTCATCATTTCGAGAAAAGAGACACGTACACAGAGAAGATGTCAATCATTTGTGATTATCACAGATAGATACCAGCTACTGGCTTAAATGTCGTTTAAGCGTATGTCCCTACGGGAATAGTTGTTGACATTTTGATCAGCGACTGCAGCGACAACTGATATGATCACTTGTCACATTTTAACTTACGGTCTCATTAAACAGATTGTACCGCCACGATTGCAATATGATACAGATTGTGTATTGTGGAAAAGCGAGCTATAAATTTAGTAACAAAAGCCGCGATGGCACTCGCTGCCACCTTTGAGCCAATAAAAAAAATTATTACTGTAGTTTGTAAGTAGTAGCAGTAGTTTTGCACCCTTTACCATTAAAAAGGGAAAAATGTATATACTAAGTTTATACGGTGAAGCGGTGTTTCAACTACCAGAAGGGGGCAGAGCTTGCATGGACATACGATGATCATAATCACTTTCGAAACAAATTTGATTTTGTGAGTCTGTCTGTCCGTATGTGGCCACTTTTCTTTCACATCGTAAGGCCTTACACACAGTGCAGCTGTGCGCAAACCGGTGCTGAAAGCGCTCGACATGTTTGAAACCGCACGCATATAATGAAATGAGAGTGTGCATAGTGAAGCGAAACTGTTTGCGGAGCGGAAGCGTATTCGCAAGCGGCCAGCTTTGAAACTGTTCGGTTTCTTAATACAACTTTGCAAAAGTATAATTTGAACCAAAACGCAGAACCAACTTGCTATATGAAACGAAATGGACCAAACCCCGCCTACCTCCTATATATGAAACTTTAGGTACCTTTGTTTATAAAGACTATAATTTCCGGCCAATTGATAGCATAGTGACGCAATGAGACAGAACCGTAGATGTGAGTCCTACTAAACAATATCCAAAATATAGGCGATATATACGAGGGCGGATTGATATAGAAGCTACCTAAGTAAGAAAAAAACATTTTTTTTTTCAAAAACCATTGATTTCTCAACATAGTTTGTTGAATGTTTTTCGTTGGCACCACTAGACTATGGAACTCTTTACCTAATGATTTAAAAAATATTGTGAGTCATAACAACTTCAAGCATCTTATTTATCTTTATTTTCGTAGTAACTCCTGACGCTTTATTTCTTCTCTTTCCTTCCTAGTTCTACTACCCTCTTTCTTTTTAATTTTTTATATATTTTTCTTGTTTTTTGTTATATTTGTTTGTTGTTTTCTAAAAAATTGTCAATAGTATTCATTTTAATTTTAATTTTAGCTTTAAGTTTTTAATTTAAGTTACAATTGTGGCTAAGTTAAATGTACAGCATAAGTTTTTAAAACTTATTGTATGATTAAATAAATTAAATTAAATTAAAAAAATTAAATGTAATAGCTGCCACTTCTGCTTCTGGTAAAATTGTATTGGTTGGCGAAGATGAAAATTCTCGGAGAGAACAACGAATTGCAGCATGATAAGGTGGACAAATAACCCTGATGGTCCTTTTTTCACAGTGACCATAAATAGACAGACTATAGTCTATTATTTATAGTATTAAATATTTAATAATAATAAAGCCTGACATCTATTGATTTTCTTACATATGTGAGATAATTTTGTTACGATTTTATCTTGATTTGATTTTTGAATCAAATTATGTTTATTTATTTTCAATATATCGGTTATTTTTGTTTCAGGGTTTATTCTAAATTTTCCACGTTCTTCACCATCCTGCTTTTTAGTCTGTTCTCTCCGGAAAACAACTACCATCCAACATTCGCTACTTCTCTCTGTTACCACGCTTTTTATCGCCTCAAACCGGAAACATCTGGTCTCGAACGTTCGCGATTAACTGAGCGCATTCAGAGTATAGTGTTAACTGACTGCATTCAGAGTATAGTGCTAACTCCTCCCCCTGTTAAATTTTGTTTACGCTGAAAGCCGTTTTCACTCTGTCTTTTTCATACAAGTACAATGTGATGCAAACCAGATATCAAATCCAATATTGTAAAGTACTTTGACTTTATTAAGATATGATTAATATACAAATGAAGTGACCCCCTAAAAGTTTAATTTAAACGTAGCCCTGATTTCTTCTGATTTTTTTCTCCGAATATTCGCTATTTTAGACAGCATCCCAGCAGTGAAACCAACTAGTTAAAGTACTAGTAAAACTCATATTATATGTAAAATTCATATATACATATTAAAATAATGTGTACTCGACATGTAAAATACTAGTAAAACTCATAATTATATGTAAAATTCATATATATGTATGTATGTACATAATATAATAATGTGTACTCGACATTAATGCACCATGTCAATTCATGGTGCCGCATTTCCACTTTTCTTTGCGAAACTTTGCAGATATTTTAAAACACGCGTTAACTTGAAGATTTATCTCTAAAATGAGGAATTACAAAAAGTGGTTGCAATTATAAAAGAACTGTTTTTCGTCAAATTCCAATGTTTGTCTTTACTTCCTTTTTTATTAAATTGACAAGAAAGGAAAAATTTAGTATACATGGCAATGAAGTGCCGCAAAAGTCAGTAACTGGATAACTTATAAATAAGTTTTGAACTAGTAAATTAACCACTTGATTTTTTACTATTAAATTTAGTAGTACATTTTGAAGACTGCCTATAATTTTCACTACAGGGATATGGAATATTTTTACAACAAACACAATAAATTCACATACACTATACTTGTGACCAAAAAAAATTGTCGGAACGGTAAATAAGTTTGGAGATAATTGAATGTCTTTTCTTTGTCTTCTTTGGCTAAACTCCCCTGGCAGTATGAACAAGTTATCTCTAAGGTGGGTACCAGGTCACATAGGAGTAGAGGGAAATGCGAAGGCTGATAGTTTAGCTAGGAAGGCTGCGGCCACTCACTTCAATGGCCCTGAACCCTTCTGTTGACTATCATCCAATACCATTGGAGGTTTGCTGAAGAAGTGTACAGATGCAAAAAGAAGTCAAACCTGGAAAACTCTTCCGGGATTAAGACAGTCCAAAGCTCTTCTGGGAGATTTTAATCCTAAAAGAGCTAAGGAGTTAATAAATATGCCTAGGGGTAAATTAAGAATCATCACAGGCATTTTAAGCGGATATTGTAGACTCAACTACCATTTGAACAAGTTGGGTATATCTTCAGATGCCATCTGGCGATTCTGTGGAGAAAGTGACGAAACCTCACTGCACCTGATCACAGACTGCGGACCATTGACATATAATAGACTCAGGTGTTTTGGAAAATATATCTTAGATATGAGCAAGATCCCTCATCTTGATTTCTCCAAAATATATGAATTCCTGTCGAAAATTAACCTGACAGAAGATTTATAGATGAGACTATCCTCATCTTTCAAATAAATAGGGGCATCACAATAGATCTTTCAGTTCGCAGTGTATAACACCCTTAAATATATCTATCTAGAGGTCACTTCATTTGTATTTTAAAACGAACTGCGAAACTTCTAAAAAAAAGGTGATAATAAATCCAAAAAAATTGTATAATATAATTTGGAGTTGAAAACTCAAATGTTAATTATAACTATTCTTAATGTAAAATTTCTTCCAATTGCTTTCCACTTACACTTTTGTTCACTGTAAACGCACCATAGTAATCATAAGTTGTGGAATCAAATTTCTTTGGTTTTTTGGCATAATATTATACTACTAATAATTAAAATAATTAATAAAAAATAATTTGTATTAAAATGGGGTCTGACTGCCCCAGTAACACCCCTCTGCGTACATATTTAACTATGGCCATGAACGAATGAAAGAGCACAGGGGACACCAAACTTAGGAATTAGGAGCATAGTGAAACGAAAATTAAGAAATTGCCGGTCATAAGGGAATTAAACCTTTTTACAGTATTCTCATAAATAACAACAGTTTCAATAATCTCAAAAAAATCTTCAAAATAGGTTAAAAATGCAGCTAAACGAATCAAGTTAACGACTTTACGCTTTTAATTAAACAGAGGTAGTGTTTCTTTCTTTAATAATGACGAAACAAAATTTTTTTGTTTATCAAATTAATTTTTTTACTTAAACACAAATGCAATATTTCGAATTGTGGATCTTGAGAGTTCATTGACAATGAGAAATTATCAAAAAAATTGTATGTTTTTAGATATTTTGAGAAGTTAATTGAATTGAGGAATTACGATAGTTAGAGTTAAGGGGGTGCACTGTATTTTTACCACTACATATCAACTGTATATTCTATATGTTCTTTGGTATAGTGTTAACTTGTAAAATATTCTCTAAAAATCGTCTGTAGGGGTCTCAGTCGCTGTCTCTGTAGGGGTCTCAGTCGCTGTCGCTGTCGATTGGGGGATCTGCTGCCTTCTCTATGCCTTTATCTACCCCGATCTGCCTCAGTCGGCGTCTCAGTCGGCGTCACAGGCTCTGCCAGCGCCACTGTAGGCGTCTCAGACGTTGCCGCTGTCTATTGGGGGTCTGCTGTCTTCTCTATACCTATATCTAACCCTATTTACTTCAGTCGGCGTCTCAGTCGGCGCCGCAGCCTCCGTCAGCGTCTCTGTAAGTGTCTCAGTTGCTGCCGCTGTGAATTGGGGGGTTCTGCTGTCTTCTCTATGCCAATATCTCCTGTCAAAGAACACACTATAAAAATTTTAGAGTATCTGAACAGTTAATATTAATGGTATCGTAAACTAAATTAAAATTAGGGCAATTGTGTTTTTTACAGATGTGAAATGTTTTGCATTTGTCATAACAAAGGCTGGCTCCACTATATTTAGACCATTTTGTTATGTCAGAAAGAATATTATTCAAAATTAGCTTTACCGTATTTTTATTGTTATTTTTTGAAAAAATTAGTACGTCGTCGGTGAAAATAATGTGATAAGTATATTTATGTTTTGTAATTATTCGACTTAATTCATTGAAAGCAATTATAAATAGGACGACTGACAAGGGAGAGCCATGTGGGATTCCGTTGTGGAGATAGTATGTTTGAGACTGAGCATTATTAATTTTAACGCAAAACCTACAGTTGGATTAAAACTTCTTACAAAGTTTGTATATTCTGTGACCGACTTTCCATTTATTCAGCTGCAGCAAAACAACATGAGCTCCTGCACGATCAAATGGTTGAGCGAAGTCTAGACTTAACATTGATATATGATTTTTGCATGAGATTTTCTTGTGTAAGTTTTGGTTTTGGGACGGGAACCACGAGGGTTATTTTCCATGTTTGTGGATATACGCCCTGGTTTAGAATGGCGTTGTAGATGTTGATCAATCTATCTTTAAAATTTCCAGACAAGTGTTTTAACATATGATACCCTATCCAATCCAGGTATTTTACCCGACATGGATGATATGGTATTGTCAAACTCGAGTCTCGTATTATTGGATGCTATATATCGAGCTGATAAAGATGTAATTAGGTTTTGATAGGTGCCACTGAGAGATTGGTTTTGATTGTTTATAAAAGTGTGGAAATTTGAATCGAGTCTCTTTATTTTGGATTCTATATATTGAGCGGATAAAGAAGGAATTCTGTGTTGATAGGTGGCACTGAGAGATTGGTTTTTATTGTTTGTAAAGGTATTATATATACATTTGAATCTTGTGAGAAAGTGGACCAGCAAAGTGGTTTGCTATGTCTGTGGAATCGAGTAAAGGGACATTAAACTTTTTTATATCACTCTTTTTCGGGAGATGTTGTTGGGATGATTGATTCTGTAAATTTTACTAGACTGGATCTTTTTGCCATTCTCAACTCCTTCCTGAACAGAGCGTAAGCCTTCTTGAATTGTATAAAATTGGTTTGTGAGCGTTCAGGTTTAAAGACCCACCAAAAGATTTGCTTCTTTACTCTTAATCTAGTGAGATCAGTATTCTACCCGGGACAAAAGTTTTTAGTGGACGCTTACTGGTTTGAGGTATAGCGCAGTGGGATGCTGGACGAATATTTTTGTGGAGGATTGCGGCTTCTTTATCGATGTTGTGCACAGCGCAAGAATTTAACAGGTTTTGCAACTGACTAGTTGAAACTCGGACCAGTCAGCGTTTTCCAGAATGAATTTAGGTTTTGGAACCATTTTGTTTCTACACTGGGTGAACGTTAAATCGGATATTATGGGGAAATAATCGCTGCTGTGTAATGAGGATTAAAGAGCAAGATCCAGATGTGAAAAGGTGCTGTGGGATGAAAAGTGGGTGGGTGACCCATCGTTTAGGACTATGAGGTCTTCAGATAGAATAACATTCGAGAGGGTCTTACCTCTTGTGTTGAGGAGAGGGGAGCCCCAAAAAGGGGACCAGGAATGAAAGTCGCCTAAGATTATAATGGGCGTAGAGATTGACGGAGAATACTAATGACTTCTATAGAATTAAACGTTTGCTGTGAGGGAATGTACATAGAAATAGTAGTGAATTTGAATTCAAGAGCTACTTCTATTGCTATAGTGACAAGATAAGATAAGCTTGTGGGTTTTGAGGTAAGTTAGTGAAATAGCTGCAGTATTGTTTTGGCACTACAGCGGAAGTGTTTGCCGGATTTCTTGTAAGGAAATGAAGCAAGGAGAGTGTTCTTTAATGAGGATTTGAAACTCTTTGTAATTGTTGAAGAAACCACGTATGTTCCATTATTATATTTTAAACATAGTGTTGCTAAAAGAACTTATGGATTGGTTATACGAGGCGATGAGAAAACTTATTAATAAAATGTATAAATAATATTTTATACTGTAGATATAAAATATATATACTAATATATGAATAAGTTACGGAATAAATTGAGTTAATTTGTTGTCTGAATTATGTGAGAGTGTTTTTTGTGAGATACCGACTCTGCCGAAGGCTTTTTCCATATCCATTGTATCTATCAAAAGGTGGTTTTTTGTTGAGATGCAGTTACAAATATGTTCCTCTAGAGGAAGCAGTGCATCTAGTGTTCCTCTTCCAGGCTTAAAGGCAGTTTGGTTTTAGTTAGATCCACATGTGTTAGAGTTGAATGTGTGGAGAAGTGTGTGGGTGACTTGTTTAATATAATAAAACTGTTGTTGTTTTGTATATATTTTGAAACTTCTCTCCCTTTTTTATGAAAGTTTATTGATCCCCGTAGTGGACTTCAGGCGTTGCAATCTCCAAGAAGTAGTATCGGTGGGTTAATGTTGGATAGCACGTTATGTAAGTAGTTTTCCGACAGGATATCTGAAGGAGAACTATATATGTTAACTATAGTAAAAGGGTGCGTGAGTTTGGATTTTGGCTGCTATTGCTAGAATTGGAGAATTGACGTTTATAGTTTCATGTTGAATTGAGTTGGAGATTATAAGAGCAACTCCTCTCTTAGCTGGAGCGTTATGTTCAATGTCGTTTTCACCATAATAGGAATAGTTTTTAGGAATAATGCTATGGTGTGGATTTGATTTGAGATGGGTTTCTTGAATTGCGATTATTTTAGCATTCTGATTATGTATCAGTAGACAAAGCTCATTGTAACTATTTCGGTATCCATTTAGAATCCACTGAAGTAATCTTAGGACCATAATTTAACTAGAGTAATGATATTTCATCAAATATCGTATAGTATTATACGATTAAGAGAGATTATTGCATGTCGATATCCCGTTCTGAATCGGAGCTGAGCGAGTCTATAAATGCTTTCTTTATATTTGTAAACTGAGTGTACTTTCGAGAATGTTTTGTTGAAATATGGTTGTATTGTTTTTTGAGAGCGGACTCTCGTTGTATTTTATTTGTTCTTTTGTGGTTTCTCGGTTTATTGTAGTTGGAGTGGAGATGTTTTTAAAATTGTTGTTGGTTTTGGATTGAGGAATTTTGTTGACTGACGAGTTAAGAATGGGGTTTCCGTTGGAGGTCGAAGTTTTTGCTATCTCAGTGTGAATTACATTAGTTTCGTTTACTTGGTCAGTTGGTGTATTGAATTTATTTTTAGTTGCTTCTTCTAGAGTTTCAATAGTTGATTAGTGGGTTTTGACAGTTGTGTCGTTTCTTGAATGTTGTCAGAACGGTGTTTAGCCAAGTTATTATTTCCTGTTTTGGTGCGATAATGGGAATATAAAATGAAATAATTATAGGAAATGAAATTCTAATCTATGTATATTTATTAAATATATGTATATTTATATAATATTAATATATGTATATTTATTAAATCACTACACAAATTCACTTTTCCTTTCTTGGTACATGAAAATCCACTTAATCCTGCTGCTTAAGTACTTTTTATCGAACGAGCTTTTCAATAATTTGTACTCGTTTACTTGCAAGTGCATTTGTTTAGTTATATATTATTAAAAATAATTAAAATCCTTTTAATTTATAAATTATTGCCATTGCACATGCATTTTTCATATATGTACAACAATATTTTAGAGCGCCTTAGGACGTCACAGCCAATCAGCTGTGCTGAGTTTTTGTCAAGGGAGGAATAGCGGACCTACGCAAGGCGTAATCTTTTATTTTATCATTCTTGATATTGAAGTTTATGGCAACCACATTAGAAAAATCATCTGCAATTTCACGAAGCAGCCGTGAGTATTTAGCAATCGTTCTTGATCAAACATATGGCTATTGTTGTTGTTTGCACATTCCTATGAATAATATTAGTGTGTGTGTGTCCACTGCAAAAGCCAATCAGATTTGAAATGAAATTTTTATTTTCTGATTTGTGGGTCTTGGGGAAAATACACAAGAATGGATGTCCTATATGGCCAATCTTTTTTATACGGAAAGCGTAGCTTAAAACAAAGCATTGGTGATTTTGCGTATAAGAGAGTGTTGCCATGTCATGAGAAAGCATAATGCGTGTATATTAGAACACTTGAAAATATAAAATAAATATGTATGCATAGAAATTACTTTAATTTTCAATATTTTATACATTTATGAAATAGTAGTGTAATATTTGTTCCAGCTTTATAGTATATTTTTATTAATCTTTAGTTGCTATATTAATAAAGTGCAATCACTGCATTGTTTAAAGGAAATTATTATTTTAAAATATTATAGTTGCATAACCGAAGTTTGTAGAGACTCTTTTCTACACCACCACTGCGGTAGAGTAAGTAGCGCGTTTTTCCTTATGTGGTCTCCCCAATCCACATGTGTGTCCAATTTTACACCGTCCATTGCATGTGACTTTGGAAATTTCCCATAATCGCCATCAATAACTTTGGTTTCATGAATCCAGGCAATAATTTAATAAACCAACATCAATAACCTTTTTGCATCAAAAAACATCTCCAAGAACAAAATACCCGTTCCAAAGGAAACATGCATTTGAATGGTTAAAAGATTTGAAATATTTGTCACAAAGCATATCGATAAGACAAATGATTGCAAAGCCAAGTTACACGCATTGCTAAATCTATGCAAGGTGGACCGGAGAATCAGATCTGTGTTCGATTTCATAATCATAATCTTGTAAATACATCGCCCAACGTGCTACTCGAACTGGAACCTCACTTTTCTTCATTGTCATCGTGAATGCGTTACAGTCTGTGACGATTTTGAACTTCGTTCCTAGCAAATATACTCGCCATTTTTTCAACGCGTTTATAATTGCTAGTACTTCTCTCTCGTATGCACAGTATTTTTCCTCAGTGTCCGTTGTTTTCCTACTCATGTACTGTACGGGGTGAAATAGCTGATCTTCACTGTCCTTCTGCATCAAGACGGCTCCATACTCGTGCTTAGAGGCATCTGAATGGACTTCCGTTTGGGCGTTAGGATTGAACAGTTTCAAAATTGGTGAATTTACTAGTTTACTTTTCAATTCCTCAATCGCTAGGTATTGTTCTTTTTTAAGAACAAACAGTTCAGTTTTGTTCGTCGATCTGACGCTTTTCAACAAGTCTGTCAATGGTTTAGCGATGAGAGCATATTCTTTCACAAATCGCCTAAGGTATGATGTTAACCCCAAAAATCTTTTCAATGATTTCTTTGTCTGCGGTTTAGGAAAATCTTGAACCGCCTTAATTTTGTCATCTGAAACTGAAATAGTTCCATTTGTGGTAACAAAACCTAAAAACTTTATGGATTCTTTCAAAAATCAACATTTCTTCCATTTAATTCGAAAACCTGCTTTCTTTGCTGCTTCCAAGAAGGTTTTCAATCTTTCTATACCTTCTTCTACAGTTGCCGATAGAATTACTATGTCGTCCTTGTAAACTTTTACTATTCCTCTATGTACCAACTCCCTTAATATTGTCTCAACGTATCGACAGAAAACTGCAGGTGAATTTGAAATTCCAAAAGGAACATGGGTAAATTCATATTGACCATTATGAGTGACGAACGACGTAAACTTCCTTGACTCTGGTTCAATTGGTACGTGAAAAAATCCGTTCCTAAGATCTAATGTCAAAAAGACTCTAGCCATTTGAAGCCCTTCAAAAACATCGTCTATCAGAGTCATTGGGAATCGGTCTCTAACAATTCTTTCATTTAGTTTCCTGTAGTCACAACAAAATCTCTTAGACCCGTCCTTTTTATTAACCAACACCACTGGTGAGGCATAATCTGAAAAACTTGGAACTATTATGCCTTCATCCAACCAATCCTGCACTTGTTTTTCAATAAAGCACTTGTCTGCATATGAAGTCCTACGCGGATGCTGATAAACTGGGGTATCATCTTCTAGTAAGATTTTCATTGTGACTGGAGATTCTATCGTTTTCTCGGGTTTGTGCGTATCTATCATATGTCTAACTTTCTCTATCTGCTCTGACTGTAGGTGCACCAACGGTATATCCTCACTTATTGATACCGTTTCAACCTCGTTCGCGCAGAGTAGCTTGAACTCACTCTTAATATCTTAAAGTCATTCGTACTTCTCTTAAAAATCTTATGTATATTAAAAAATTTTCTTTGCACTTATAGAAAAAATTTTATTTTATATGCTTAAAAGAAAATATATATATTTTATTCATTTCATTATTATATATATATTGATTGTAACGTCGTATACTGTTCAGGTGTGCCGTCGTTGTTTTGTCGTTTTCGTCTTTTATTGTACAATTATTCCTATCATCTAAACTCATTACTGTAAATGGTCCCTTATATAAATTATGTAATTTATAACTTACTTGCTTCACTAACACAAAATCTGCTATTTCTATTTCTATGCTATTTATATTTTTCTCATATAGTAGTTTTTCCTTACGCTTATTATTTTCAATTAGTTGTTTAGCTCTATTATGAGCTACTTGTAATCTTTGTGTGCACCAACGGTATATCCTCACTTATTGATACCGTTTCAACCTCGTTCGCGCAGAGTAGCTTGAACTCTCTCTTAATATCTTAAATTCATTCGTACTTCTCTTAAAAATCTTATGTATATTAAAAAATTTTCTTTGCACTTATAGAAAAAATTTTATTTTATATGCTTAAAAGAAAATATATATATTTTATTCATTTCATTATTATATATATATTGATTGTAACGTCGTATACTGTTCAGGTGTATCGTCGTTGTTTTGTCGTTTTCGTCTTTTATTGTACAATTATTCCTATCATCTAAACTCATTACTGTAAATGGTCCCTTATATAAATTATGTAATTTATAACTTACTTGCTTCACTAACACTAAATCTGCTATTTCTATTTCTCTGCTATTTATATTTTTCTCATATAGTAGCTTTTCCTTACGCTTATTATTTTCAATTAGTTGTTTAGCTCTATTATGAGCTACTTGTCATCTTTGTTTTACTTCCTTCTCATATGTATCTACATGCGGTAGAGTAAGTAGCGCGTTTTTCCTTATGTGGTCTCCCCAATCCACATGTGTGCCCAATTTCACACCGTCCATTGCATGTGACTTTGGAAATTTCCCATAATCGCCATCAATAACTTTGGTTTCATGAATCCAGGCAATAATTTAATAAACCAACATCAATAACCTTTTTGCATCAAAAAACATCTCCAAGAACAAAATACCCGTTTCAAAGGAAACATGCATTTGAATGGTTAAAAGATTTGAAATATTTGTTACAAAGCATATCGATAAGACAAATGATTGCAAAGCCAAGTTACACGCATTGCTAAATCTATGCAAGGTGGACCGGAGAATCAGAGGGAAATAGTGTACCGATATAGAAATGGTTACCTAAATTGTAACATAATTTTCACAAAAATAATTCAAATTAGGTTCGGTAATTTTTCATTTGGAGTTATACTTTATAGCATAGCTATATTTTACTGTAAGGGAGAATCAATTGACCGAATTTCATAGTTTATATTAAATTAAAAAAAAAAAAACAATCGAAAATTTAATAAAATTTTAATATGGAATCGGTTATGAAGAAGCAAACTAGATGAAGGCATCACTGCAGTGTGAGCAACAGTACTGCAGTAATGAAAGTATTGACAAAATTCTAAATAGCATATATATTCAGCAAAACACAATTTATAGCATCACTCATTGAAATACTTCGACCTGTAATAATAAACCTGTGGAGTCCTACAAATAATTGCAGAGAGTTAGGAAAGTAAGTGAACTAAATAACTTGTAGGAAGTATAACATACAATACCATAATAATTAGAGGAATATGCTATTCTTATATTTATGATAAGAAATAAGGAGGCCAAAAACTAAATACCAATAAGAATCTAATCTATGTATACAATAATTAACTCCTAATTCTATTTACATAAAGTACAAAAGTTTTAGCCAGACACATCCCTATATTCTAATAAAATTAAGTTCCTACGCTATACAAGCCATAGCCAACAGCTCCAATTATCTTAAGATGTGCACAAGGAATTTAATTCTCACTGCACATAATATACTCAAACGAAATGCAAGCTAGCTGATGGCTTCAGACTTATGACATGGACCTCAATATGACGAGATCCCAAATTTGGCAAATTTATTATTTGTTGTTGTCAGAAGTTCAATTGCACAGTTTTTGATGCCTGATCTTGGTCAAATGGTCTTGAAGGATTCATCGGCAGTGCTTTCTAAGTAACACCACTATCAGAAATTTCAGGACCTCCAGTCTACATGTGCCGCATATTCCATGCGAAATCCAATATGGATATTTTTTATTAGTTTCGGTTACAAAAGAGACAACTATTTGTTGATTTAAATGATTTAGATGGATGGAAATAGGTTTCCAAATACTTTAAAATGTATTTGGGAGATCTGGAAAAATATATTTGAAGGATTTGTAAAAAGATTTGTGTGTAGTTTTTTTCTTAATCAATCTACCGGTATCCCTGTGCAAAGAGCCCCCTTTTGCCAAAGTCAGGTTGCAGTTTGCGCAGTTAAACTTGTTAAGTCTAGCCTGCAAACTGTAACCCGCAAAGTAACGCGAAGTAGCAGCTTTTGTATTATCCCCAACCCCATTTTTAGTACTATTGTCAATAAATTCCATTTTGTCGTGAATATCAGAATTGTCTAAGTTTTCCGGAAGTATGCATAACTTATCAACAATATTGTCGTACGATACAGAATTAGCATCCGATGTCAGGAAGAAGTTCCAGTCCAGATTAGTATCATGATCATCGTTGCAGTTAATATTCAATAAGATTGACTGTATGACGATTTTCATAGATAATAATCTAGCCCTCAAATATTTTATTTCTCGTACTGAGGGATTAACATTGTTTATATCTCAAAACGGAAAATAAATTTTCTATACAGTTCTTATTCATCTTACCAAACATAACATAATTAATTGACTCGTCGGTAAACGAATCATTGCAGAGTGCTCGCATACTGCATAGGGTATAGTGTAATCCGTGAATGCAAAGTATTGTAACATGGGAAAGCGCTTTCAAACTCTGGATAAACTCAATAAAGTAGTTTGTCCAGTTGCCCATTAGTTCTGGAGACTGGCCATTTATTGGGGTTACTCGACGGAATGTAATTCCATCGCAAATGTAGCTGATATACTCGGTTTTTGGGGATGCCTTCCGTATAAATACGAACGCATTTGCACACACTGCATTTGCCAATTAAACTTTTCAATTTTTGTCTTATATTTGGGAAGTAAAAATTTTCCAGAATTTGATTATAATTTTCTATGTGATCTTTCATGCGTATTTATTATTATTTCGGAATCTTGATCATTCCCATTTCTTAAATCTATAACTAATTTGTCTGCGAAAAGTTTTTTAATATGATCAAAATTATTTGTTAAAATATTTCTCATAAATGGTTTATATTCAGCTTCAACCATACTTTCGTTGGTGAGTTTAGGATTTAATATTTTTTTAAGATGTCCTATTAAGTGGTTTCGGTCATTAAAACATACAATGTGTCTAAATTGTGTTTGAAATATTTTTTCAGTAATTAATGTCTATTCTTTTTTCTCTTAATATAATTTTATTTTTAAAACAATTTAATGGCTTTTGAACTGATTTG
Organism: Clusia tigrina; assembly: GCA_920105625.2. NCBI lineage: Eukaryota > Metazoa > Arthropoda > Insecta > Diptera > Clusiidae > Clusia > Clusia tigrina. The sequence goes on from OV050032.1 coordinate 156,022,926, forward strand.
ATCACATTTTCTGGTGATGAATCTATACTGTGTTGGCTGCTTTCAGAATTTGATAAAGTATTAATATATTGACGTCTGCTACTATATTTTCTTTTCCTTGTTTATATATTTTAGGTGAAAATTCTTCAATAAATGCTTTCCATCATTAGAGTTTTGTGTTTAGATTTGTATCAGACATTGCAAATGTTAATGGTTCCGTATATATTTTCAAATCTTTATTTACATAGAAATCATTTTTAAAATTCTGTGGTGTCCATACTATGGCTAATAATTCTCTTTCGTTTGTAGCATAATTTTCCTCGACTTTACTTAATGTTCTACTAATAATAGTGATTGGCCTTCCTCCTTGGTCTAGGGCTGCACCTATGGCAAAGTTACTTGCGTCAGTAGAAAGCTGAAAACTTTTGATAAAATTTTGTTCTGTTAATAATACAACATTTTTTAATAATCCTTTTACTTTATTAAAAGCATTTCTTGCTTCTTCATCAAAAGTATATGAAATCTGCTTTGACTTATTATTACCTTTATTACCATGCTCTCCTCTTAAATATTTTGTTAAATTTTTTGTTATTGTTAGATAATGTTTCACGAATTGCCTTTAATATCCAGCCAGTCCTAAAAAAGGTTCTTAATTGTATTAATGTTTTTGTTTCTTAGTTTCATTATTAAGAAACTTACTTTTCTCTTTGCTAATACGCATGTCAGCTTTCAAGAGTGCTCTTATTATTAACTTAAGATGTTCTAAGTGTTATTTTATGGATATAGATGATAAAATGGTGCAAAATAAGGTCAGAGAATATCGTCTTTTCCTCTTTGAAAAACACTTGGTCCATTTTTCAATCCAAATTGCATCCATTCAATCCATTTGCAAAATATATTTCTCTCATAAGTGTTTGATGTAGAAAAATATACTTTTGTTCCTAAATTTGATAAGAGTACTGAGGGTTCTAATATTGGATATCTATCGAGTTTTGTATGCTGATTTAATTTTCTGTAATCTATAACTAACCTTTGCCTTGGAGTACTATCTGCATATACTCCTTTTTCTGAAACTACACAGACTGGTGAGTTATAAGGAGATCTTTATGGTTTATTTATATCTTGATTTAATAATTTCTTAATTTCACTATTCACAAATTCATTTGCGCTAAATCCATAAGGGTAACTTTTCGACCATATTGCGTCTGTAGTATCTAATTATATTGATGCTTTGATATGAGTATTGTAGGGTGTACCTTTTATGTGTTTCTCCAAAAACTATTTAATTTACTTTTCTTCCGATATTTTAATATTTGGTTCAATTCTTAGTTCATTTATTTCTTTTTTTCCTGGTAAATGCATTTTTTGAAGTAATTTATTATTTTTCGTATCAATTATTCCTTGATTCTTATATATAAAACAAAGTGGCAACAAGTGTCTGTTTCCCCCTGCTGCCCGTAATTTTCAACCAATTTAGTTGTTTTTTTTTTAGATGTAGATAATTACGGTACGAAGGTAATAGGTAAAAATGTAGCATATAAAAACATAGAAAAACATTTAAAAAAAGCGAAGGAGAAATTAAATAAAACTACGCTCACGCTTATGTATGAACAAGAGAGAATGTACTTATCAGAGAACACAGATAAGCGACACTTAAACAAAGACAATATACAACAAGACTATGCAAATCGCTCTTTAGCAAACAGGAGACATGCAACGCATGGAATCGCCGTGGAACTGTTGTCAAAATTTAACATTTTTATGCTAAAAATCATTATAACAGCGGCAAGTGAATTTAATAAGATTATTGAAAAAATTTAATTTCAACCAAAAAATTTATAAAATTTCTAAATTTTTAAAATGTTTTTTTTTTGGAACAAATATTTATTGCGATTTACAATATATCTTTTAATAAATTAATTATTAATTCTATTAGTTTTATTAATAGAATATTTTGTTAAATTTTTTAATTTCATCATCCTACTTCGCCACCAGTGCTTTTCTATAGCAGTCATGAAAAATGTTATTATAGTGCCAATAACGATGGATAATTTATGGAAAATAAATATCAAAAATTTAAATACATCTGCAAAATGCTTGCTTTTACTACCATAACAATAAAATCCAATCAAACAATTTGCTTGTACGGAAATGTAACAACTTCCTAAAATTGCACATATTCATTGACGAACGAAATGTTTGATAGGATTAAATTTTGTGAGATTTATGAGCTTCTTCAGACGAAATGCACAAAAGCACCACAAAACTAAAATCAACAAGTCTATTGAAATCGTACAAACACACACAATTTCATGCGCACATGAATTAAGAATCACCGGTATGACTTTTTTAGAAAATATAAATTTCATTGCTGCAGTGTTCTACTATAGCAGCACCAATAAGGTTCTGCAAAATTATTTAATACTGGATAAAATTTGTAAATTTTTTGCAAATTAATATTAATATTTATATTAATTTACTAATTACAAATACAATATACTATACAATTCATTCAATAAGTTAACACACTCAGAAGCATGAAGCAGTAAGAAGTTTTTGCACTATTTTACTAGTCTCCATAACCCAAATCTCCACGCCAAGGCGAGTGATGTGTTGAGTTGCCGGTTGTAGTATTTCGAATGGCGTTTGTGAAAAAACATGCAAGCAAGTCGACTTGGGTAAGCCCTGCACATAGACATTTTTTTAAGAAAATGTCAAATGTAATGCGCAAAGAGATGTTCTAATGTAAATTTGAAATTTCTTGAATTTTTAAACATTTGAAATAATTTTTTATAATTTTTTGATTATAATAATTTTCGATTATGAGGGGGTTTATTATGCGTTAGAATACAATTATGGTTGAACTACATTTTTCCATAGGAAATAAATGTTTATATATAGGTTATTGCTTTATATACGGTTTTATATACAAAACTTTTTAAATCAATTTAAAACATGCATTTATTACTAGATATGCATTTATTACTAGATATTCATAAAATTTACTTCAAACATGAACATATCATATACTAAGTTAATTCGGAAAATCAGTGTCCATAGATATGTATGTACATATTCATGGTATAATTGTGGTATAATTTGTAATATAATGTGGTTGTAGTATTTCAATCGGATCTGACAAAGTAACAAAAACTTTTAAACAAGTTGACTCTGTTGACTTTACAATTAATTTAAAAATAGTTTAGGTAAATTTTCTAATGGAATAGGCAACAGACAGAATATTAAAAGATTATCATTAATTTTAGCAAAATTGGTCTTTTGTGCATAATTATTCTTTCTTCGGATAGACTCAAAAAATGTTTGATTCACATGCTGCTAATGCGAAAATATGAAATATAAAATTGAAAGAATAAACTGTGCTGAATCTGAAAATGTATAAATGTGGGAACTGTTTTTCCCTAAACAGTGGCAACGCTGTTTTAGAGGCGGTCAACGAGCTGTCAACGAGCTGGGCAGTCAGTCGAAAACGGACCGCGAGTGATACAAGACCTCTTTTGTTCCTTACTTATTTTTAATAAACTGTTTCTTACTTATTTTTAATAAACTGTATCTTACTTATTTTTAATAAGCTGTACCATAAATTTGGGGGCTCGTCCGGGAAAAGAATAAAATACGCGTCGCGAAAAGAAAATAAAACGTGTGTAAGTTTGTGCGGGATTTTTTGAGCCAAAACGGAGATAAAGAAATATATATTTTAAAAAAAAATTTATATATAAAATGCGTTCTTTACAAGAATTCGAGAAAATTCGCAGAAACATCCGTTACGCCAGTAAAGTGAATATTACGGCGTTGCATAAATACATATTTGAAAGAGAAGGCGATAGACGTAATCGGCAGAGGCTGAGAGAGTTTAGCGGTTTTGGTTTCGACATTGACGACGAACAATACGAGAGGAAAGCAGCGTACATTGATTCAAATCTAACGGCGGCTGATTTGGCGGTGATATGCTCGATTCTGGGAATCAAGCACTCAGTTGACGACGTAAAGGCGCACATCTTTCAATTTCTTCATAACTTCGAGAGCGAAGAAAACGGCGATGAAGAAACAGAGGATGAAAACGACGATGACGACGAAGCAAGCAATGACGACGAGATAACTGAGAGCGAAGCAACTGAAGAGCGAGAGACAAACGAAGAAGACGGCGATCAGACGGTACGATGGAACGACAGGAATGTTGAAGCTAACGACGGTAAAGATACAAAAACAAAAAAATCAGAGCGCAAGCGCAGCGACAAACGAACAAATCAGAAAAAAGAGAGAGAGGTAAATCGCGAGAGAGGCGACTACGTAAATCAACCACCAAAATTTGTAATGAGTTTTAGAGACATTGAAGACTCCATACGCTTATTTGACGGCAGCGCAAATATTTCTATTGAAGCATGGGTGACAGAATTCGAAGGGACAGCTACGCTCATGAATTGGGACGAATTGCAAAAGTTTGTATTTGCAAAAAAGTCAGTTAGAGGGCTAGCAAAGACATTTCTTTGCAGTGAGAAAAGTTTATCTTCGTGGAATAATTTAAAAGGAGCTCTCTTATCAGAATTTGGAACGACAGTCAACAGTGCTGTGCTGCATAAACAACTTGTGGAACGTAAAATGCAAAAAGAAGAAGGTGTAAGAGAATATTTTTTTCAAATGAAAGACATTGCGGGTCGCGGTAATATAGAAGATCGTGCTTTAATTCAATATGTTATTGACGGTATTAATGATTTAAACATAAACAAAACAATTTTGTACGGTGCGAAAGACTTAGCGGAGTTTAAAGAAAAATTAAAATATTACGAAATATTACGCGCGAATAATGAGAAAAGTGCGAACATAAAGAATGACAAAAAACAAAACATAAATATAAAATTTTCTAATGAGAATGGGAAAAAGAGTGTCGATAAGTGCTTTAATTGCGGCGAAAAAGGGCACAAAGCAACCGAGTGCAAAAACAAAGAGAAAGGAACAAAATGTTTTGCATGTAATAAATTCGGCCATATTTCTAAGAATTGTCCGAATAAGAAAGCAAACGAAGCAAAAGTAAATGTAAACATTATAAATGATTTTAAAAACCGAATGATAAAGCAAATTAACATTAATGGTTTCGAAACAAGTGCATTACTCGATACTGGTAGTAAGTTTAACGTTTTAAAAGAAAGTGTTTTCAAACGTTTGGAAAACTGTAAAAAGTCTGACTCAAACGTATACTTAATCGGTTTCGGTAATTCGGAGGCAAATAAAATAAAATCGGTCGGTCGCGTATTGATTAATTTTAATATAGACGATGAAAACTTTGAGATGCCATTTGAAATTGTTCCTTCTGATTGTTTAAATATTCCAGTTGTTATTGGTTGTGAAATATGTTCACAAGCTGAAATAAACATTAATCCAACGAGTCTAACGATTAAAAAACTTAAAAATAATGATGAAAATGACTTACAAAATATGATGAAAATAAATGCAACAGACGATTTCGAAAATAATTTTGAATTTGATGAAACTCTAAATAAAAATTTAAAACGTAAAGTCGTTGAAATTGTTAAAAATTATAAACCCAACAAAACTAAAACAACGAATGTTGAAATGAAAATTTTCCTGAAAGATGATAATCCAATTTCATCGAGACCACGTAGATTGCCTATGGCTGAAAGAATCATTGTCGAACAGCAGATAGACGAATGGTTGAGAGACGGTATCATCGAAGAATCGGAGTCGGAGTACAGTAGCCCTGTAGTTTTGGTACGCAAGCGTGATGGCACACCAAGACTCTGTGTCGATTATCGACGAATAAATAAGGTGATTTTGAAGGATCGTTTCCCATTGCCACTAATTGAGGATCAATTGGACCGATTACAAAGCGCAAAACTTTTCAGTACCATAGATCTGAAGAACGGCTTTTTTCATGTCAACGTAGCGAGCGATAGCCAGAGATACACATCTTTCGTGACACATAATGGTCAGTTCCAATTCAAGAAGGTTCCGTTTGGACTATGCAACTCACCCAGTGTATTTCAGAGGTACGTAAACTCAATTTTTCGTGATTTGACTCGAAGAGGCATAGCCCTACCGTATATTGATGATATTATTATACCTGCCGATAATGAAGACGAAGCAATACAGCGTCTAGAAGAAGTGTTTTTGCTGTGCAGAGATTATGGCCTAGAGATCAATATGAAAAAATGCCAATTTTTGAGAAAACGTGTCGAATTTTTGGGACATGTCATAGAGAAGCACACGATTTCACCTACGCCAGCCAAAATCGAAGCAATAAAGAAATTCAAGTTACCAGAAAATTTGAAAGAGTTGGAAAGTTTCATCGGACTGGCTAGCTATTTCCGAAAGTTCGTTCAAGGATTTTCAACGATGGCTAAACCACTAACAGATTTAAAAAAGAAAGACAAAAGATTTGAAATGGGAAAAGAACAGATTTCTTCATTCAACGCGATAAAACATGCTTTATGCAATAAGCCGACGCTGAGGATATTCAATCAGAATTCGGAAACTGAGGTTCACACGGATGCTTCGATGCATGGATATGGAGCCGTACTGTTGCAAAGGGCATTTGATGATGGCAACCTGCATCCGGTGTACTTTATGAGCAAAAAAACCACTGAAGCTGAGAAAAAGTACTCGAGTTATGAGCTGGAGGTGTTGGCAGTAGTCGAAGCAGTGAAGAAGTTCCGTATATATCTTCTTGGCCTACATTTCAAGCTCGTCACCGATTGTAACGCGTTTACGAAGACCTTAACAAAAAAGGATTTGTGTACAAGAGTAGCGCGATGGGTTTTGCTGCTTGAGGAATACGATTATACTGTGGAACACCGATCAGGATCCCAGATGCGACATGTCGACGCTTTAAGTCGATATCCGATTATGATGATTAACGAATCAAATATTTTATGTGAAATTAGAAACGCTCAAAGCAGAGATGACAAATTGATTGCAATAAGAGAAATTCTTCGTGACAAGCCAAATTATGATGGATATTTTTTGAAAGGCGACGTTATTCATAAGCTAAAGGATGAACGAGAACTTGTTGTCATACCTGAAGAGATGCAAACCAATATTATTCGGCAAGTACATGACAAAGGACACTTTGCGGTGAAGAAGACAAAGGAACTCGTATCAAGAGATTTCTATATACCGAGGCTTGAAGAGAAGATACAAGGAGTAATATCTTGTTGTATTCATTGTATTCTATGTAATCGAAAACGTGGCAAAATGGAAGGAGAACTTCATCCTATCAGTAAAGGCGAAACTCCGTTGCAGACGTACCATGTGGATTTTCTTGGGCCACTTGAGTCGACGAACAAACTTTACAATCACATATTAGCAGTTGTGGATGCTTTCACAAAATTTATTTGGTTGTATCCCACAAAAACGACGTCAGCGAAAGATTTGATTCAAAAACTTCAAACGCAAAGCCAAATATTTGGGAATCCAGTCAGCATCGTATCTGATCGAGGCTCTGCGTTCACCAGTGAAGATTTCAAGAACTATTGTAGCGAACAAAACATCAAGCATTTTCTGATAACGACTGGCCTACCACGCGTCAATGGACAAATTGAAAGAATGAATGCCGTGATCGCTAACGTCCTTGCGAAACTTAGTCTTGGGGAACCAACGAAATGGTACAAACACGTGCAGGCGGTACAGCAGCTAATGAATGCTTCATTTTCACGAAGTACGCACGCAACACCCTTTGAGCTAATGACCGGTGTGAAAATGCGGATGAAAGACGACTTGCATATCAAAGAGCTTATCGAAGCTGAAATTGTGAAGCAATTTGATGACCAACGAAACAAACTACGTCAGCAGGCAAAAGAGCACATCCTGCAAATCCAAGCAGAAAGTAAGAAGTCATACGATCGTAAGCGGAAACCAGCACGAAAATATAAAGTTGGTGATCTGGTAGCCATCAAAAGGACTCAACTGGGCGGTGGTTTGAAGCTCAAACCAAAATATTTGGGGCCTTATGAGGTAACACGGGTTAAACTAAAAAATTCTTATGATTTAATTCGAACAGGTAATTGCTACGAGGGTCCCATGAAAACATCTAGTTGTGCTGAATTTATGAAGCCTTGGGTTCAATACGAAGACGATGATAGCGATGACACATTCGAGGCGAATGAAAATCAGAATGGCCGAGTTGTGGGAACTGTTTTTCCCTAAACAGTGGCAACGCTGTTTTAGAGGCGGTCAACGAGCTGTCAACGAGCTGGGCAGTCAGTCGAAAACGGACCGCGAGTGATACAAGACCTCTTTTGTTCCTTACTTATTTTTAATAAACTGTTTCTTACTTATTTTTAATAAACTGTATCTTACTTATTTTTAATAAGCTGTACCATATAAATATCCATAATTTCATGACAAATTGAATTCTGCTGCACTCTATATTTATTATTATTATTATATCTTACACCATAATTAATTATATGTGTAAGGTGTTGGGGGAATGAGTACTAACTAAAGAGGCCTTCGACTCGAAGAGAAATGGACTTTGTAGAAAGAAGAATTTTGGCGACCAAGCCCGTGGCAGTATTTGACCACAGAGGGCGGCTTCACTTTATATTTAAAGAAGCCATACCGCACATCATAAAACAAAAACTCCAATCGAGACATGCGCTTTATTTTAATTTCATGCTTCTTATGGCACAATTCGCTACCTGCCAAAATGATGAAAAGACAAATATGTACATATGTATGAATGTATGTATATGAGTTGTCAAGATTGAATTTTGATAATACTATATAATTTTGATAATACTACTACACCGTTTCCAGTCTTCTTCTATATCAGATATTAAATAATTCTGCTCTAGTTTTGGTCCAATAGAATGATATAATAATAGTGGTAAATTTATGGAAAATAGTAAAATACATTTATTAATACTTATAAAAATTTTTGTTAATTTAAAAAAAAAAATTTGATAAAACACAGCAGCCTTTTGCTGGGCTCGAACCCTATGTCACAAAAAATATATACCAACGCGCAAACCATTGAGCCTCAGCTTTGTTGATTGTTGTTTATATTGTCAATTTATTTACTGGTGCAATTCTGAATTACTCGTAGCTACAATTCTGTAAATAACATTCCGCAAAATATCACTTCAGTCTTCTGCTGTGCAGCCGTGAAGTTTTACTGTGCAATTCGATGGTGGCTTTTTTTTAAATAAAGAAATAAATTAAATAAATATATGTATGATTAAATTTATTTATTAATTTTATACCAATTTTTTTTTTACAAATTTATAATGTAAATTTTAAAAGTATTCCCATAGTTATTTATATAAATATTCATGCCTACTTACATACATATGTATGTATATAATGTTTCTAAAGAAAGTATTTTTTTTTTAAATGTATTGTAAATTGTATTAAATGTTTGTGCTGAATAACATATTTGGAATATATAAAATTTTTTATAATTTTTACAAATTTTTGTTTGAAATGAAATTCTTAGAAATTTCTGTAATAAATCGTTTTAGCAGTGGAAATGCTAACTTTAACATTTTTTCAGCGACTCCACAGCTATAGCCATGAACAAAGAATATTGTTTAGATTTGATATTATTCTCTTATTAATTTAAATTGTTTTAACTTTTATTTTATCAATATACTGTACCATTGGCAATTTAGCGCTTCGAGCTGAGCGCTGCCAATGGTGGTTGTTGTTAAGAATAGTGCTTCGAACAGAGCGCTTAAAAAAGGAAGACCAAGTTGGTTAGTGGTTGAAGTTCATACTGAATTTTATTAATGATTGATCAAGAATGCAGCGCACACACACACACATACTAACACGCGCCAGTAAAGTTATGCTGTTGAAGGTCTCATTTATGCTGAGCCAGCGATACTCGTAATTACGGCGTAGCAAAGTGGCCTGGCTCATACGTAGATGCAATAGAACACCATTCATGAGCGAGTTCAATGTAATTGTATGGCAACAAAGTAGTGTAGTATTTATGCTCAATAATATTTACTGTATAAGTAGACGCTACACCTCCCTTTTATAAAAAAAGGATTAATATCTTAAATTTATTCGTACTTCTATAATGTATATTAAAAAATTTTCTTTGCACTTATAGAAAAAATTTTATTTTATATGCTTAAAAGAAAATATATATATTTTATTCATTTCATTATTATATATTATTGATTGTAAGGTCGTATACTGTTCAGGTGTACCGTCGTTGTTTTGTCGTTTTCGTCTTTTATTGTACAATTATTCCTATCATCTAAACTTATTACTGTAAATGGTCCCTTATATAAATTATGTAATTTATAACTTACTTGATTCACTAACACTAAATCTGCTATTTCTATTTCTATGCTATTTATATTTTTCTCATATAGTAGTTTTTCCTTACGCTTATTATTTTCAATTAGTTGTTTAGCTCTATTATGAGCTACTTGTCATCTTTGTTTTACTTCCTTCTCATATGTATCTACATGCGGTAGAGTAAGTAGCGCGTTTTTCCTTATGTGGTCTCCCCAATCCACATGTGTGCCCAATTTCACACCGTCCATTGCATGTGACTTTGGAAATTTCCCATAATCGCCATCAATAACTTTGGTTTCATGAATCCAGGCAATAATTTAATAAACCAACATCAATAACATTTTTGCATCAAAAAACATCTCCAAGAACAAAATACCCGTTTCAAAGGAAACATGCATTTGAATGGTTAAAAGATTTGAAATATTTGTTACAAAGCATATCGATAAGACAAATGATTGCAAAGCCAAGTTACACGCATTGCTAAATCTATGCAAGGTGGACCGGAGAATCAGAGGGAAATAGTGTACCGATATAGAAATGGTTACCTAAATTGTAACATAATTTTCACAAAAATAATTCAAATTAGGTTCGGTAATTTTTCATTTGGAGTTATACTTAATAGCATAGCTATATTTTACTGCAATTGACCGAATTTCATAGTTTATATTAAATTTTAAAAAAAACAATAGAAAATTTAATAAAATTTTGATATGGAATCGGTTATGAAGAAGCAAACTAGATGAAGGCATCACTGCAGTGTGAGCAACAGTACTGCAGTAATGAAAGTATTGACAAAATTCTAAATAGCATATATATTCAGCAAAACACAATTTATAGCATCACTCATTGAAATACTTCGACCTGTAATAATAAACCTGTGGAGTCCTACAAATAATTGCAAAGAGTTAGGAAAGTAAGTGAACTAAATAACTTGTAGGAAGTATAACATACAATACCATAATAATTAGAGGAATATGCTATTCTTATATTTATGATAAGAAATAAGGAGGCCAAAAACTAAATACCAATAAGAATCTAATCTATGTATACAATAATTAACTCCTAATTCTATTTACATAAAGTACAAAAGTTTTAGCCAGACACATCCCTATATTCTAATAAAATTAAGTTCCTACGCTATACAAGCCATAGCCAACAGCTCCAATTATCTTAAGATGTGCACAAGGAATTTAATTCTCACTGCACATAATATACTCAAACGAAATTCAAGCTGGCTGATGGCTTCAGACTTATGACATGGACCTCAATATGACGAGATCCCAAATTTGGCAAATTTATTATTTGTTGTTGGCAGAAGTTCAATTGCACAGTTTTTGATGCCTGTAAACGAATCATTGCAGAGTGCTCGCATACTGCATAGGGTATAGTGTAATCCGTGAATGCAAAGTATTGTAACATGGGAAAGCGCTTTCAAACTCTGGATAAACTCAATAAAGTAGTTTGTCCAGTTGCCCATTAGTTCTGGAGACTGGCCATTTATTGGGGTTACTCGACGGAATGTAATTCCATCGCAAATGTAGCTGATATACTCGGTTTTTGGGGATGCGTTTCGTATAAATACGAACGCATTTGCACACACTGCATTTGCCAATTAAACTTTTCAATTTTTGTCTTATATTTGGGAAGTAAAAATTTTCCAGAATTTGATTATAATTTTCTATGTGATCTTTCATGCGTATTTATTATTATTTCGGAATCTTGATCATTCCCATTTCTTAAATCTATAACTAACTTGTCTGCGAAAAGTGTTTTAATATGATCAAAATTATTTGTTAAAATATTTCTCATAAATGGTTTATATTCAGCTTCAACCATACTTTCGTTGGTGAGTTTAGGATTTAATATTTTTTTAAGAAGTCCTATTAAGTGGTTTCGGTCATTAAAGCATACAATGTGTCTAAATTGTGTTTGAAATATTTTTTCAGTAATTAATGTCTCTATTCTTTTTTCTCTTAATATAATTTTATTTTTAAAACAATTTATTGGCTTTTTAACTGATTTGATCACATTTTCTGGTGATGAATCTATACTGTGTTGGCTGCTTTCAGAATTTGATAAAGTATTAATATATTGACGTCTGCTACTATATTTTCTTTTCCTTGTTTATATATTTTAGGTGAAAATTCTTCAATGCTTTCCATCATTAGAGTTTTGTGTTTAGATTTGTATCAGACATTGCAAATGTTAATGGTTCCGTATATATTTTCAAATCTTTATTTACATAGAAATCATTTTTAAAATTCTGTGGTGTCCATACTATGGCTAATAATTCTCTTTCGTTTGTAGCATAATTTTCCTCGACTTTACTTAATGTTCTACTAATAATAGTGATTGGCCTTCCTCCTTGGTCTAGGGCTGCACCTATGGCAAAGTTACTTGCGTCAGTAGAAAGCTGAAAACTTTTGATAAAATTTTGTTCTGTTAATAATACAACATTTTTTAATAATCCTTTTACTTTATTAAAAGCATTTCTTGCTTCTTCATCAAAAGTATATGAAATCTGCTTTGACTTATTATTACCTTTATTACCATGCTCTCCTCTTAAATATTTTGTTAAATTTTTTGTTATTGTTAGATAATGTTTCACGAATTGCCTTTAATATCCAGCCAGTCCTAAAAAAGGTTCTTAATTGTATTAATGTTTTTGTTTCTTAGTTTCATTATTAAGAAACTTACTTTTCTCTTTGCTAATACGCATGTCAGCTTTCAAGAGTGCTCTTATTATTAACTTAAGATGTTCTAAGTGTTATTTTATGGATATAGATGATAAAATGTTGCAAAATAAGGTCAGAGAATATCGTCTTTTCCTCTTTGAAAAACACTTGGTCCATTTTTCAATCCAAATTGCATCCATTCAATCCATTTGCAAAATATATTTCTCTCATAAGTGTTTGATGTAGAAAAATATACTTTTGTTCCTAAATTTGATAAGAGTACTGAGGGTTCTAATATTGGATATCTATCGAGTTTTGTATGCTGATTTAATTTTCTGTAATCTATAACTAACCTTTGCCTTGGAGTACTATCTGCATATACTCCTTTTTCTGAAACTACACAGACTGGTGAGTTATAAGGAGATCTTTATGGTTTATTTATATCTTGATTTAATAATTTCTTAATTTCACTATTCACAAATTCATTTGCGCTAAATCCATAAGGGTAACTTTTCGACCATATTGCGTCTGTAGTATCTAATTATATTGATGCTTTGATATGAGTATTGTAGGGTGTACCTTTTATGTGTTTCTCCAAAAACTATTTAATTTACTTTTCTTCCGATATTTTAATATTTGGTTCAATTCTTAGTTCATTTATTTCTTTTTTTCCTGGTAAATGCATTTTTTGAAGTAATTTATTATTTTTCGTATCAATTATTCCTTGATTCTTATATATAAAACAAAGTGGCAACAAGTGTCTGTTTCCCCCTGCTGCCCGTAATTTTCAACCAATTTAGTTGTTTTTTTTTTAGATGTAGATAATTACGGTACGAAGGTAATAGGTAAAAATGTAGCATATAAAAACATAGAAAAACATTTAAAAAAAGCGAAGGAGAAATTAAATAAAACTACGCTCACGCTTATGTATGAACAAGAGAGAATGTACTTATCAGAGAACACAGATAAGCGACACTTAAACAAAGACAATATACAACAAGACTATGCAAATCGCTCTTTAGCAAACAGGAGACATGCAACGCATGGAATCGCCGTGGAACTGTTGTCAAAATTTAACATTTTTATGCTAAAAATCATTATAACAGCGGCAAGTGAATTTAATAAGATTATTGAAAAAATTTAATTTCAACCAAAAAATTTATAAAATTTCTAAATTTTTAAAATGTTTTTTTTTGGAACAAATATTTATTGCGATTTACAATATATCTTTTAATAAATTAATTATTAATTCTATTAGTTTTATTAATAGAATATTTTGTTAAATTTTTTAATTTCATCATCCTACTTCGCCACCAGTGCTTTTCTATAGCAGTCATGAAATATGTTATTATAGTGCCAATAACGATGGATAATTTATGGAAAATAAATATCAAAAATTTAAATACATCTGCAAAATGCTTGCTTTTACTACCATAACAATAAAATCCAATCAAACAATTTGCTTGTACGGAAATGTAACAACTTCCTAAAATTGCACATATTCATTGACGAACGAAATGTTTGATAGGATTAAATTTTGTGAGATTTATGAGCTTCTTCAGACGAAATGCACAAAAGCACCACAAAACTAAAATCAACAAGTCTATTGAAATCGTACAAACACACACAATTTCATGCGCACATGAATTAAGAATCACCGGTATGACTTTTTTAGAAAATATAAATTTCATTGCTGCAGTGTTCTACTATAGCAGCACCAATAAGGTTCTGCAAAATTATTTAATACTGGATAAAATATGTAAATTTTTTGCAAATTAATATTAATATTTATATTAATTTACTAATTACAAATACAATATACTATACAATTCATTCAATAAGTTAACACAGTCAGAAGCATGAAGCAGTAAGAAGTTTTTGCACTATTTTACTAGTCTCCATAACCCAAATCTCCACACCAAGGCGAGTGATGTGTTGAGTTGCCGGTTGTAGTATTTCGAATGGCGTTTGTGAAAAAACATGCAAGCAAGTCGACTTGGGTAAGCCCTGCACATAGACATTTTTTTAAGAAAATGTCAAATGTAATGCGCAAAGAGATGTTCTAATGTAAATTTGAAATTTCTTGAATTTTTAAACATTTGAAATAATTTTTTATAATTTTTTGATTATAATAATTTTCGATTATGAGGGGGTTTATTATGCGTTAGAATACAATTATGGTTGAACTACATTTTTCCATAGGAAATAAATGTTTATATATAGGTTATTGCTTTATATACGGTTTTATATACAAAACTTTTTAAATCAATTTAAAACATGCATTTATTACTAGATATGCATTTATTACTAGATATTCATAAAATTTACTTCAAACATGTACTAAGTTAATTCGGAAAATCAGTGTCCATAGATATGTATGTACATATTCATGGTATAATTGTGGTATAATTTGTAATATAATGTGGTTGTAGTATTTCAATCGGATCTGACAAAGTAACAAAAACTTTTAAACAAGTTGACTCTGTTGACTTTACAATTAATTTAAAAATAGTTTAGGTAAATTTTCTAATGGAATAGGCAACAGACAGAATATTAAAAGATTATCATTAATTTTAGCAAAATTGGTCTTTTGTGCATAATTATTCTTTCTTCGGATAGACTCAAAAAATATTTGATTCACATGCTTCTAATGCGAAAATATGAAATATAAAATTGAAAGAATAAACTGTGCTGAATCTGAAAATGTTTAAATATCCATAATTTCATGACAAATTGAATTCTGCTGCACTCTATATTTATTATTATTATTGTGTATATGTGTAAGGTGTTGGGGGAATGAGTACTAACTAAAGAGGCCTTCGACTCGAAGAGAAATGGACTTTGTAGAAAGAAGAATTTTGGCGACCAAGCCCGTGGCAGTATTTGACCACAGAGGGCGGCTTCACTTTATATTTAAAGAAGCCATACCGCACATCATAAAACAAAAACTCCAATCGAGACATGCGCTTTATTTTAATTTCATGCTTCTTATGGCACAATTCGCTACCTGCCAAAATGATGAAAAGACAAATATGTACATATGTATGAATGTATGTATATGAGTTGTCAAGATTGAATTTTGATAATACTATATAATTTTGATAATACTACTACACCGTTTCCAGTCTTCTTCTATATCAGATATTAAATAATTCTGCTCTAGTTTTGGTCCAATAGAATGATATAATAATAGTGGTAAATTTATGGAAAATAGTAAAATACATTTATTAATACTTATAAAAATTTTTGTTAATTTAAAAAAAAATATTTGATAAAACACAGCAGCCTTTTGCTGGGCTCGAACCCTATGTCACAAAAAATATATACCAACGCGCAAACCATTGAGCCTCAGCTTTGTTGATTGTTGTTTATATTGTCAAATTATTTACTGGTACAATTCTGAATTACTCGTAGCTACAATTCTGTAAATAACATTCCGCAAAAGATCACTTCAGTCTTCTGCTGTGCAGCCGTGAAGTTTTGCTGTGCAATTCGATGGTGGCTTTTTTTTAAATAAAGAAATAAATTAAATAAATATATGTATGATTAAATTTATTTATTAATTTTATACCAATTTTTTTTTTTACAAATTTACAATGTAAATTTTAAAAGTATTCCCATAGTTATTTATATAAATATTCATGCCTACTTACATACATATGTATGTATATAATGTTTCTAAAGAAAGTAATTTTTTTTTAAATGTATTGTAAATTGTATTAAATGTTTGTGCTGAATAACATATTTGGAATATATAAAATTTTTTATAATTTTTACAAATTTTTGTTTGAAATGAAATTCTTAGAAATTTCTGTAATAAATCGTTTTAGCAGTGGAAATGCTAACTTTAACATTTTTTCAGCGACTCCACAGCTATAGCCATGAACAAAGAATATTGTTTAGATTTGATATTATTCTCTTATTAATTTAAATTGTTTTAACTTTTATTTTATCAATATACTGTACCATTGGCAATTTAGCGCTTCGAGCTGAGCGCTGCCAATGGTGGTTCTTGTTAAGAATAGTGCTTCGAACAGAGCGCTTAAAAAAGGAAGACCAAGTTGGTTAGTGGTTGAAGTTCATACTGAATTTTATTAATGATTGATCAAGAATGCAGCGCACACACACACACATGCTAACACGCGCCAGTAAAGTTATGCTGTTGAAGGTCTCATTTATGCTGAGCCAGCGATACTCGTAATTACGGCGTAGCAAAGTGGCCTGGCTCATACGTTGATGCAATAGAACACCATTCATGAGCGAGTTCAATGTAATTGTATGGCAACAAAGTAGTGTAGTATTTATGCTCAATAATATTTACTGTATAAGTAGACGCTACACCTCCCTTTTACAAAAAAAAGGATTAATATCTTAAATTTATTCGTACTTCTCTTAAAAATCTTATGTATATTAAAAAATTTTCTTTGCACTTATAGAAAAAATTTTATTTTATATGCTTAAAAGAAAATATATATATTTTATTCATTTCATTATTATATATTATTGATTGTAAGGTCGTATACTGTTCAGGTGTACCGTCGTTGTTTTGTCGTTTTCGTCTTTTATTGTACAATTATTCCTATCATCTAAACTTATTACTGTAAATGGTCCCTTATATAAATTATGTAATTTATAACTTACTTGATTCACTAACACTAAATCTGCTATTTCTATTTCTATGCTATTTATATTTTTCTCATATAGTAGTTTTTCCTTACGCTTATTATTTTCAATTAGTTGTTTAGCTCTATTATGAGCTACTTGTCATCTTTGTTTTACTTCCTTCTCATATGTATCTACATGCGGTAGAGTAAGTAGCGCGTTTTTCCTTATGTGGTCTCCCCAATCCACATGTGTACCCAATTTCACACCGTCCATTGCATGTGACTTTGGAAATTTCCCATAATCGCCATCAATAACTTTGGTTTCATGAATCCAGGCAATAATTTAATAAACCAACATCAATAACCTTTTTGCATCAAAAAACATCTCCAAGAACAAAATACCCGTTTCAAAGGAAACATGCATTTGAATGGTTAAAAGATTTGAAATATTTGTTACAAAGCATATCGATAAGACAAATGATTGCAAAGCCAAGTTACACGCATTGCTAAATCTATGCAAGGTGGACCGGAGAATCAGAGGGAAATAGTGTACCGATATAGAAATGGTTACCTAAATTGTAACATAATTTTCACAAAAATAATTCAAATTAGGTTCGGTAATTTTTCATTTGGAGTTATACTTTATAGCATAGCTATATTTTACTGTAAGGGAGAATCTATTGACCGAATTTCATAGTTTATATTAAATTTAAAAAAAAAAACAATAGAAAATGTAATAAAATTTTAATATGGAATCGGTTATGAAGAAGCAAACTAGATGAAGGCATCACTGCAGTGTGAGCAACAGTACTGCAGTAATGAAAGTATTGACAAAATTCTAAATAGCATATATATTCAGCAAAACACAATTTATAGCATCACTCATTGAAATACTTCGACCTGTAATAATAAACCTGTGGAGTCCTACAAATAATTGCAAAGAGTTAGGAAAGTAAGTGAACTAAATAACTTGTAGGAAGTATAACATACAATACCATACTAATTAGAGGAATGTGCTATTCTTATATTTATGGTAAGAAATAAGGAGGCCAACAACTAAATACCAATAAAAATCTAATCTATGTATACAAGAATTAACTCCTAATTCTATTTACACAAAGTACAAAAGTTTTAGCCAGACACATCCCTATATTCTAATAAAATTAAGTTCCTACGCTATACAAGCCATACATAGCCAACAGCTCCAATTATCTGAAAATGTGCACAAGGAATTTAATTCTCACTGCTCAAACGAAATTCAAACGAAATTCAAGCTGGCTGATGGCTTCAGACTTATGACATGGACCTCAATATGACGAGATCCCAAATTTGGCAAATTTATTATTTGTTGTTGTCAGAAGTTCAATTGCACAGTTTTTGATGCCTGATCTTGGTCAAATGGTCTTGAAGGATTCATCGGCAGTGCTTTCTAAGTAACACCACTATCAGAAATTTCAGGACCTCCAGTCTACATGTGCCGCATATTCCATGCGAAATCCAATATGGATGTTTTTTATTAGTTTCGGTTACAAAAGAGACAACTATTTGTTGATTTAAATGATTTAGATGGATGGAAATAGGTTTCCAAATACTTTAAAATGTATTTGGGAGATCTGGAAAAATATATTTGAAGGATTTGTAAAAAGATTTGTGTGTAGTTTTTTTCTTAATCAATCTACCGGTATCCAAGTGCAAAGAGCCCCCTTTTGCCAAAGTCAGGTTGCAGTTTGCGCAGTTAAACTTGTTAAGTCTAGCCTGCAAACTGTAACCCGCAAAGTAACGCGAAGTAGCAGCTTTTGTATTATCCCCAACCCCATTTTTAGTACTTTTGTCAATAAATTCCATTTTGTCGTGAATATCAGAATTGTCTAAATTTTCCGGAAGTATGCATAACTTATCAACAATATTGTCGTACGATACAGAATTAGCATCCGATGTCAGGAAGAAGTTCCAGTCCAGATTAGTATCATGATCATCGTTGCAGTTAATATTCAATAAGATTGACTGTATGACGATTTTCATAGATAATAATCTAGCCCTCAAATATTTTATTTCTCGTACTGAGGGATTAACATTGTTTATATCTCAATACGGAAAATAAATTTTCTATACAGTTCTTATTCATCTTACCAAACATAACATAATTAATTGACTCGTCGGTAAACGAATCATTGCAGAGTGCTCGCATACTGCATAGGGTATAGTGTAATCCGTGAATGCAAAGTATTGTAACATGGGAAAGCGCTTTCAAACTCTGGATAAACTCAATAAAGTAGTTTGTCCAGTTGCCCATTAGTTCTGGAGACTGGCCATTTATTGGGGTTACTCGACGGAATGTAATTCCATCGCAAATGTAGCTGATATACTCGGTTTTTGGGGATGCCTTTCGTATAAATACGAACGCATTTGCACACACTGCATTTGCCAATTAAACTTTTCAATTTTTGTCTTATATTTGGGAAGTAAAAATTTTCCAGAATTTGATTATAATTTTCTATGTGATCTTTCATGCGTATTTATTATTATTTCGGAATCTTGATCATTCCCATTTCTTAAATCTATAACTAATTTGTCTGCGAAAAGTGTTTTAATATGATCAAAATTATTTGTTAAAATATATCTCATAAATGGTTTATATTCAGCTGCAACCATACTTTCGTTGGTGAGTTTAGGATTTAATATTTTTTTAAGAAGTCCTATTAAGTGGTTTCGGTCATTAAAACATACAATGTGTCTAAATTGTGTTTGAAATATTTTTTCAGTAATTAATGTCTATTCTTTTTTCTCTTAATATAATTTTATTTTTAAAACAATTTAATGGCTTTTGAACTGATTTGATCACATTTTCTGGTGATGAATCTATACTGTGTTGGCTGCTTTCAGAATTTGATAAAGTATTAATATATTGACGTCTGCTACTATATTTTCTTTTCCTTGTTTATATATTTTAGGTGAAAATTCTTCAATAAATGCTTTCCATCATTAGAGTTTTGTGTTTAGATTTGTATCAGACATTGCAAATGTTAATGGTTCCGTATATATTTTCAAATCTTTATTTACATAGAAATCATTTTTAAAATTCTGTGGTGTCCATACTATGGCTAATAATTCTCTTTCGTTTGTAGCATAATTTTCCTCGACTTTACTTAATGTTCTACTAATAATAGTGATTGGCCTTCCTCCTTGGTCTAGGGCTGCACCTATGGCAAAGTTACTTGCGTCAGTAGAAAGCTGAAAACTTTTGATAAAATTTTGTTCTGTTAATAATACAACATTTTTTAATAATCCTTTTACTTTATTAAAAGCATTTCTTGCTTCTTCATCAAAAGTATATGAAATCTACTTTGACTTATTATTACCTTTATTACCATGCTCTCCTCTTAAATATTTTGTTAAATTTTTTGTTATTGTTAGATAATGTTTCACGAATTGCCTTTAATATCCAGCCAGTCCTAAAAAAGGTTCTTAATTGTATTAATGTTTTTGTTTCTTAGTTTCATTATTAAGAAACTTACTTTTCTCTTTGCTAATACGCATGTCAGCTTTCAAGAGTGCTCTTATTATTAACTTAAGATGTTCTAAGTGTTATTTTATGGATATAGATGATAAAATGTTGCAAAATAAGGTCAGAGAATATCGTCTTTTCCTCTTTGAAAAACACTTGGTCCATTTTTCAATCCAAATTGCATCCATTCAATCCATTTGCAAAATATATTTCTCTCATAAGTGTTTGATGTAGAAAAATATACTTTTGTTCCTAAATTTGATAAGAGTACTGAGGGTTCTAATATTGGATATCTATCGAGTTTTGTATGCTGATTTAATTTTCTGTAATCTATAACTAACCTTTGCCTTGGAGTACTATCTGCATATACTCCTTTTTCTGAAACTACACAGACTGGTGAGTTATAAGGAGATCTTTATGGTTTATTTATATCTTGATTTAATAATTTCTTAATTTCACTATTCACAAATTCATTTGCGCTAAATCCATAAGGGTAACTTTTCGACCATATTGCGTCTGTAGTATCTAATTATATTGATGCTTTGATATGAGTATTGTAGGGTGTACCTTTTATGTGTTTCTCCAAAAACTATTTAATTTACTTTTCTTCCGATATTTTAATATTTGGTTCAATTCTTAGTTCATTTATTTCTTTTTTTCCTGGTAAATGCATTTTTTGAAGTAATTTATTATTTTTCGTATCAATTATTCCTTGATTCTTATATATAAAACAAAGTGGCAACAAGTGTCTGTTTCCCCCTGCTGCCCGTAATTTTCAACCAATTTAGTTGTTTTTTTTTTAGATGTAGATAATTACGGTACGAAGGTAATAGGTAAAAATGTAGCATATAAAAACATAGAAAAACATTTAAAAAAAGCGAAGGAGAAATTAAATAAAACTACGCTCACGCTTATGTATGAACAAGAGAGAATGTACTTATCAGAGAACACAGATAAGCGACACTTAAACAAAGACAATATACAACAAGACTATGCAAATCGCTCTTTAGCAAACAGGAGACATGCAACGCATGGAATCGCCGTGGAACTGTTGTCAAAATTTAACATTTTTATGCTAAAAATCATTATAACAGCGGCAAGTGAATTTAATAAGATTATTGAAAAAATTTAATTTCAACCAAAAAATTTATAAAATTTCTAAATTTTTAAAATGTTTTTTTTTTGGAACAAATATTTATTGCGATTTACAATATATCTTTTAATAAATTAATTATTAATTCTATTAGTTTTATTAATAGAATATTTTGTTAAATTTTTTAATTTCATCATCCTACTTCGCCACCAGTGCTTTTCTATAGCAGTCATGAAAAATGTTATTATAGTGCCAATAACGATGGATAATTTATGGAAAATAAATATCAAAAATTTAAATACATCTGCAAAATGCTTGCTTTTACTACCATAACAATAAAATCCAATCAAACAATTTGCTTGTACGGAAATGTAACAACTTCCTAAAATTGCACATATTCATTGACGAACGAAATGTTTGATAGGATTAAATTTTGTGAGATTTATGAGCTTCTTCAGACGAAATGCACAAAAGCACCACAAAACTAAAATCAACAAGTCTATTGAAATCGTACAAACACACACAATTTCATGCGCACATGGATTAAGAATCACCGGTATGACTTTTTTAGAAAATATAAATTTCATTGCTGCAGTGTTCTACTATAGCAGCACCAATAAGGTTCTGCAAAATTATTTAATACTGGATAAAATATGTAAATTTTTTGCAAATTAATATTAATATTTATATTAATTTACTAATTACAAATACAATATACTATACAATTCATTCAATAAGTTAACACACTCAGAAGCATGAAGCAGTGAGAAGTTTTTGCACTATTTTACTAGTCTCCATAACCCAAATCTCCACGCCAAGGCGAGTGATGTGTTGAGTTGCCGGTTGTAGTATTTCGAATGGCGTTTGTGAAAAAACATGCAAGCAAGTCGACTTGGGTAAGCCCTGCACATAGACATTTTTTTAAGAAAATGTCAAATGTAATGCGCAAAGAGATGTTCTAATGTAAATTTGAAATTTCTTGAATTTTTAAACATTTGAAATAATTTTTATAATTTTTTGATTATAATAATTTTCGATTATGAGGGGGTTTATTATGCGTTAGAATACAATTATGGTTGAACTACATTTTTCCATAGGAAATAAATGTTTATATATAGGTTATTGCTTTATATACGGTTTTATATACAAAACTTTTTAAATCAATTTAAAACATGCATTTATTACTAGATATGCATTTATTACTAGATATTCATAAAATTTACTTCAAACATGTACTAAGTTAATTCGGAAAATCAGTGTCCATAGATATGTATGTACATATTCATGGTATAATTCTGGTATAATTTGTAATATAATGTGGTTGTAGTATTTCAGTCGGATCTGACAAAGTAACAAAAACTTTTAAACAAGTTGACTCTGTTCACTTTACAATTAATTTAAAAATAGTTTAGGTAAATTTTCTAATGGAATAGGCAACAGACAGAATATTAAAAGATTATCATTAATTTTAGCAAAATTGGTCTTTTGTGCATAATTATTCTTTCTTCGGATAGACTCAAAAAATATTTGATTCACATGCTTCTAATGCGAAAATATGAAATATAAAATTGAAAGAATAAACTGTGCTGAATCTGAAAATGTATAAATATCCATAATTTCATGACAAATTGAATTCTGCTGCACTCTATATTTATTATTATTATTATATCTTACACCATAATTAATTATATGTGTAAGGTGTTGGGGGAATGAGTACTAACTAAAGAGGCCTTCGACTCGAAGAGAAATGGACTTTGTAGAAAGAAGAATTTTGGCGACCAAGCCCGTGGCAGTATTTGACCACAGAGGGCGGCTTCACTTTATATTTAAAGAAGCCATACCGCACATCATAAAACAAAAACTCCAATCGAGACATGCGCTTTATTTTAATTTCATGCTTCTTATGGCACAATTCGCTACCTGCCAAAATGATGAAAAGACAAATATGTACATATGTATGAATGTATGTATATGAGTTGTCAAGATTGAATTTTGATAATACTATATAATTTTGATAATACTACTACACCGTTTCCAGTCTTCTTCTATATCATATATTAAATAATTCTGCTCTAGTTTTGGTCCAATAGAATGATATAATAATAGTGGTAAATTTATGGAAAATAGTAAAATACATTTATTAATACTTATAAAAATTTTTGTTAATTTAAAAAAAAATATTTGATAAAACACAGCAGCCTTTTGCTGGGCTCGAACCCTATGTCACAAAAAATATATACCAACGCGCAAACCATTGAGCCTCAGCTTTGTTGATTGTTGTTTATATTGTCAAATTATTTACTGGTGCAATTCTGAATTACTCGTAGCTACAATTCTGTAAATAACATTCCGCAAAAGATCACTTCAGTCTTCTGCTGTGCAGCCGTGAAGTTTTGCTGTGCAATTCGATGGTGGCTTTTTTTTAAATAAAGAAATAAATTAAATAAATATATGTATGATTAAATTTATTTATTAATTTTATACCAATTTTTTTTTTTACAAATTTACAATGTAAATTTTAAAAGTATTCCCATAGTTATTTATATAAATATTCATGCCTACTTACATACATATGTATATATATAATGTTTCTAAAGAAAGTAATTTTTTTTTAAATGTATTGTAAATTGTATTAAATGTTTGTGCTGAATAACATATTGTGAATATATAAAATTTTTTATAATTTTTACAAATTTTTGTTTGAAATGAAATTCTTAGAAATTTCTGTAATAAATCGTTTTAGCAGTGGAAATGCTAACTTTAACATTTTTTCAGCGACTCCACAGCTATAGCCATGAACAAAGAATATTGTTTAGATTTGATATTATTCTCTTATTAATTTTAATTTGTTTTAACTTTTATTTTATCAATATACTGTACCATAGGCAATTTAGCGCTTCGAGCTGAGCGCTGCCAATGGTGGTTCTTGTTAAGAATAGTGCTTCGAACAGAGCGCTTAAAAAAGGAAGACCAAGTTGGTTAGTGGTTGAAGTTCATACTGAATTTTATTAATGATTGATCAAGAATGCAGCGCACACACACACACATGCTAACACGCGCCAGTAAAGTTATGCTGTTGAAGGTCTCATTTATGCTGAGCCAGCGATACTCGTAATTACGGCGTAGCAAAGTGGCCTGGCTCATACGTTGATGCAATAGAACACCATTCATGAGCGAGTTCAATGTAATTGTATGGCAACAAAGTAGTGTAGTATTTATGCTCAATAATATTTACTGTATAAGTAGACGCTACACCTCCCTTTTATAAAAAAAGGATTAATATCTTAAATTTATTCGTACTTCTATAATGTATATTAAAAAATTTTCTTTGCACTTATAGAAAAAATTTTATTTTATATGCTTAAAAGAAAATATATATATTTTATTCATTTCATTATTATATATTATTGATTGTAAGGTCGTATACTGTTCAGGTGTACCGTCGTTGTTTTGTCGTTTTCGTCTTTTATTGTACAATTATTCCTATCATCTAAACTTATTACTGTAAATGGTCCCTTATATAAATTATGTAATTTATAACTTACTTGATTCACTAACACTAAATCTGCTATTTCTATTTCTATGCTATTTATATTTTTCTCATATAGTAGTTTTTCCTTACGCTTATTATTTTCAATTAGTTGTTTAGCTCTATTATGAGCTACTTGTCATCTTTGTTTTACTTCCTTCTCATATGTATCTACATGCGGTAGAGTAAGTAGCGCGTTTTTCCTTATGTGGTCTCCCCAATCCACATGTGTACCCAATTTCACACCGTCCATTGCATGTGACTTTGGAAATTTCCCATAATCGCCATCAATAACTTTGGTTTCATGAATCCAGGCAATAATTTAATAAACCAACATCAATAACCTTTTTGCATCAAAAAACATCTCCAAGAACAAAATACCCGTTTCAAAGGAAACATGCATTTGAATGGTTAAAAGATTTGAAATATTTGTTACAAAGCATATCGATAAGACAAATGATTGCAAAGCCAAGTTACACGCATTGCTAAATCTATGCAAGGTGGACCGGAGAATCAGAGGGAAATAGTGTACCGATAT
The DNA here is from genome assembly GCA_920105625.2 of Clusia tigrina. Lineage (NCBI taxonomy): Eukaryota > Metazoa > Arthropoda > Insecta > Diptera > Clusiidae > Clusia > Clusia tigrina. The sequence continues at coordinate 156,049,133 of OV050032.1, forward strand.
AGAAATGGTTACCTAAATTGTAACATAATTTTCACAAAAATAATTCAAATTAGGTTGGGTAATTTTTCATTTGGAGTTATACTTAATAGCATAGCTATATTTTACTGCAATTGACCGAATTTCATAGTTTATATTAAATTTAAAAAAAAACAATAGAAAATTTAATAAAATTTTGATATGGAATCGGTTATGAAGAAGCAAACTAGATGAAGGCATCACTGCAGTGTGAGCAACAGTACTGCAGTAATGAAAGTATTGACAAAATTCTAAATAGCATATATATTCAGCAAAACACAATTTATAGCATCACTCATTGAAATACTTCGACCTGTAATAATAAACCTGTGGAGTCCTACAAATAATTGCAAAGAGTTAGGAAAGTAAGTGAACTAAATAACTTGTAGGAAGTATAACATACAATACCATAATAATTAGAGGAATATGCTATTCTTATATTTATGATAAGAAATAAGGAGGCCAAAAACTAAATACCAATAAGAATCTAATCTATGTATACAATAATTAACTCCTAATTCTATTTACATAAAGTACAAAAGTTTTAGCCAGACACATCCCTATATTCTAATAAAATTAAGTTCCTACGCTATACAAGCCATAGCCAACAGCTCCAATTATCTTAAGATGTGCACAAGGAATTTAATTCTCACTGCACATAATATACTCAAACGAAATTCAAGCTGGCTGATGGCTTCAGACTTATGACATGGACCTCAATATGACGAGATCCCAAATTTGGCAAATTTATTATTTGTTGTTGGCAGAAGTTCAATTGCACAGTTTTTGATGCCTGTAAACGAATCATTGCAGAGTGCTCGCATACTGCATAGGGTATAGTGTAATCCGTGAATGCAAAGTATTGTAACATGGGAAAGCGCTTTCAAACTCTGGATAAACTCAATAAAGTAGCTTGTCCAGTTGCCCATTAGTTCTGGAGACTGGCCATTTATTGGGGTTACTCGACGGAATGTAATTCCATCGCAAATGTAGCTGATATACTCGGTTTTTGGGGATGCGTTTCGTATAAATACGAACGCATTTGCACACACTGCATTTGCCAATTAAACTTTTCAATTTTTGTCTTATATTTGGGAAGTAAAAATTTTCCAGAATTTGATTATAATTTTCTATGTGATCTTTCATGCGTATTTATTATTATTTCGGAATCTTGATCATTCCCATTTCTTAAATCTATAACTAACTTGTCTGCGAAAAGTGTTTTAATATGATCAAAATTATTTGTTAAAATATTTCTCATAAATGGTTTATATTCAGCTTCAACCATACTTTCGTTGGTGAGTTTAGGATTTAATATTTTTTTAAGAAGTCCTATTAAGTGGTTTCGGTCATTAAAGCATACAATGTGTCTAAATTGTGTTTGAAATATTTTTTCAGTAATTAATGTCTCTATTCTTTTTTCTCTTAATATAATTTTATTTTTAAAACAATTTATTGGCTTTTTAACTGATTTGATCACATTTTCTGGTGATGAATCTATACTGTGTTGGCTGCTTTCAGAATATGATAAAGTATTAATATATTGACGTCTGCTACTATATTTTCTTTTCCTTGTTTATATATTTTAGGTGAAAATTCTTCAATGCTTTCCATCATTAGAGTTTTGTGTTTAGATTTGTATCAGACATTGCAAATGTTAATGGTTCCGTATATATTTTCAAATCTTTATTTACATAGAAATCATTTTTAAAATTCTGTGGTGTCCATACTATGGCTAATAATTCTCTTTCGTTTGTAGCATAATTTTCCTCGACTTTACTTAATGTTCTACTAATAATAGTGATTGGCCTTCCTCCTTGGTCTAGGGCTGCACCTATGGCAAAGTTACTTGCGTCAGTAGAAAGCTGAAAACTTTTGATAAAATTTTGTTCTGTTAATAATACAACATTTTTTAATAATCCTTTTACTTTATTAAAAGCATTTCTTGCTTCTTCATCAAAAGTATATGAAATCTGCTTTGACTTATTATTACCTTTATTACCATGCTCTCCTCTTAAATATTTTGTTAAATTTTTTGTTATTGTTAGATAATGTTTCACGAATTGCCTTTAATATCCAGCCAGTCCTAAAAAAGGTTCTTAATTGTATTAATGTTTTTGTTTCTTAGTTTCATTATTAAGAAACTTACTTTTCTCTTTGCTAATACGCATGTCAGCTTTCAAGAGTGCTCTTATTATTAACTTAAGATGTTCTAAGTGTTATTTTATGGATATAGATGATAAAATGTTGCAAAATAAGGTCAGAGAATATCGTCTTTTCCTCTTTGAAAAACACTTGGTCCATTTTTCAATCCAAATTGCATCCATTCAATCCATTTGCAAAATATATTTCTCTCATAAGTGTTTGATGTAGAAAAATATACTTTTGTTCCTAAATTTGATAAGAGTACTGAGGGTTCTAATATTGGATATCTATCGAGTTTTGTATGCTGATTTAATTTTCTGTAATCTATAACTAACCTTTGCCTTGGAGTACTATCTGCATATACTCCTTTTTCTGAAACTACACAGACTGGTGAGTTATAAGGAGATCTTTATGGTTTATTTATATCTTGATTTAATAATTTCTTAATTTCACTATTCACAAATTCATTTGCGCTAAATCCATAAGGGTAACTTTTCGACCATATTGCGTCTGTAGTATCTAATTATATTGATGCTTTGATATGAGTATTGTAGGGTGTACCTTTTATGTGTTTCTCCAAAAACTATTTAATTTACTTTTCTTCCGATATTTTAATATTTGGTTCAATTCTTAGTTCATTTATTTCTTTTTTTCCTGGTAAATGCATTTTTTGAAGTAATTTATTATTTTTCGTATCAATTATTCCTTGATTCTTATATATAAAACAAAGTGGCAACAAGTGTCTGTTTCCCCCTGCTGCCCGTAATTTTCAACCAATTTAGTTGTTTTTTTTTTAGATGTAGATAATTACGGTACGAAGGTAATAGGTAAAAATGTAGCATATAAAAACATAGAAAAACATTTAAAAAAAGCGAAGGAGAAATTAAATAAAACTACGCTCACGCTTATGTATGAACAAGAGAGAATGTACTTATCAGAGAACACAGATAAGCGACACTTAAACAAAGACAATATACAACAAGACTATGCAAATCGCTCTTTAGCAAACAGGAGACATGCAACGCATGGAATCGCCGTGGAACTGTTGTCAAAATTTAACATTTTTATGCTAAAAATCATTATAACAGCGGCAAGTGAATTTAATAAGATTATTGAAAAAATTTAATTTCAACCAAAAAATTTATAAAATTTCTAAATTTTTAAAATGTTTTTTTTTGGAACAAATATTTATTGCGATTTACAATATATCTTTTAATAAATTAATTATTAATTCTATTAGTTTTATTAATAGAATATTTTGTTAAATTTTTTAATTTCATCATCCTACTTCGCCACCAGTGCTTTTCTATAGCAGTCATGAAATATGTTATTATAGTGCCAATAACGATGGATAATTTATGGAAAATAAATATCAAAAATTTAAATACATCTGCAAAATGCTTGCTTTTACTACCATAACAATAAAATCCAATCAAACAATTTGCTTGTACGGAAATGTAACAACTTCCTAAAATTGCACATATTCATTGACGAACGAAATGTTTGATAGGATTAAATTTTGTGAGATTTATGAGCTTCTTCAGACGAAATGCACAAAAGCACCACAAAACTAAAATCAACAAGTCTATTGAAATCGTACAAACACACACAATTTCATGCGCACATGAATTAAGAATCACCGGTATGACTTTTTTAGAAAATATAAATTTCATTGCTGCAGTGTTCTACTATAGCAGCACCAATAAGGTTCTGCAAAATTATTTAATACTGGATAAAATATGTAAATTTTTTGCAAATTAATATTAATATTTATATTAATTTACTAATTACAAATACAATATACTATACAATTCATTCAATAAGTTAACACAGTCAGAAGCATGAAGCAGTAAGAAGTTTTTGCACTATTTTACTAGTCTCCATAACCCAAATCTCCACGCCAAGGCGAGTGATGTGTTGAGTTGCCGGTTGTAGTATTTCGAATGGCGTTTGTGAAAAAACATGCAAGCAAGTCGACTTGGGTAAGCCCTGCACATAGACATTTTTTTAAGAAAATGTCAAATGTAATGCGCAAAGAGATGTTCTAATGTAAATTTGAAATTTCTTGAATTTTTAAACATTTGAAATAATTTTTTATAATTTTTTGATTATAATAATTTTCGATTATGAGGGGGTTTATTATGCGTTAGAATACAATTATGGTTGAACTACATTTTTCCATAGGAAATAAATGTTTATATATAGGTTATTGCTTTATATACGGTTTTATATACAAAACTTTTTAAATCAATTTAAAACATGCATTTATTACTAGATATGCATTTATTACTAGATATTCATAAAATTTACTTCAAACATGTACTAAGTTAATTCGGAAAATCAGTGTCCATAGATATGTATGTACATATTCATGGTATAATTGTGGTATAATTTGTAATATAATGTGGTTGTAGTATTTCAATCGGATCTGACAAAGTAACAAAAACTTTTAAACAAGTTGACTCTGTTGACTTTACAATTAATTTAAAAATAGTTTAGGTAAATTTTCTAATGGAATAGGCAACAGACAGAATATTAAAAGATTATCATTAATTTTAGCAAAATTGGTCTTTTGTGCATAATTATTCTTTCTTCGGATAGACTCAAAAAATATTTGATTCACATGCTTCTAATGCGAAAATATGAAATATAAAATTGAAAGAATAAACTGTGCTGAATCTGAAAATGTTTAAATATCCATAATTTCATGACAAATTGAATTCTGCTGCACTCTATATTTATTATTATTATTGTGTATATGTGTAAGGTGTTGGGGGAATGAGTACTAACTAAAGAGGCCTTCGACTCGAAGAGAAATGGACTTTGTAGAAAGAAGAATTTTGGCGACCAAGCCCGTGGCAGTATTTGACCACAGAGGGCGGCTTCACTTTATATTTAAAGAAGCCATACCGCACATCATAAAACAAAAACTCCAATCGAGACATGCGCTTTATTTTAATTTCATGCTTCTTATGGCACAATTCGCTACCTGCCAAAATGATGAAAAGACAAATATGTACATATGTATGAATGTATGTATATGAGTTGTCAAGATTGAATTTTGATAATACTATATAATTTTGATAATACTACTACACCGTTTCCAGTCTTCTTCTATATCAGATATTAAATAATTCTGCTCTAGTTTTGGTCCAATAGAATGATATAATAATAGTGGTAAATTTATGGAAAATAGTAAAATACATTTATTAATACTTATAAAAATTTTTGTTAATTTAAAAAAAAAAATTTGATAAAACACAGCAGCCTTTTGCTGGGCTCGAACCCTATGTCACAAAAAATATATACCAACGCGCAAACCATTGAGCCTCAGCTTTGTTGATTGTTGTTTATATTGTCAAATTATTTACTGGTACAATTCTGAATTACTCGTAGCTACAATTCTGTAAATAACATTCCGCAAAAGATCACTTCAGTCTTCTGCTGTGCAGCCGTGAAGTTTTGCTGTGCAATTCGATGGTGGCTTTTTTTTAAATAAAGAAATAAATTAAATAAATATATGTATGATTAAATTTATTTATTAATTTTATACCAATTTTTTTTTTTACAAATTTACAATGTAAATTTTAAAAGTATTCCCATAGTTATTTATATAAATATTCATGCCTACTTACATACATATGTATGTATATAATGTTTCTAAAGAAAGTAATTTTTTTTTAAATGTATTGTAAATTGTATTAAATGTTTGTGCTGAATAACATATTTGGAATATATAAAATTTTTTATAATTTTTACAAATTTTTGTTTGAAATGAAATTCTTAGAAATTTCTGTAATAAATCGTTTTAGCAGTGGAAATGCTAACTTTAACATTTTTTCAGCGACTCCACAGCTATAGCCATGAACAAAGAATATTGTTTAGATTTGATATTATTCTCTTATTAATTTAAATTGTTTTAACTTTTATTTTATCAATATACTGTACCATTGGCAATTTAGCGCTTCGAGCTGAGCGCTGCCAATGGTGGTTCTTGTTAAGAATAGTGCTTCGAACAGAGCGCTTAAAAAAGGAAGACCAAGTTGGTTAGTGGTTGAAGTTCATACTGAATTTTATTAATGATTGATCAAGAATGCAGCGCACACACACACACATGCTAACACGCGCCAGTAAAGTTATGCTGTTGAAGGTCTCATTTATGCTGAGCCAGCGATACTCGTAATTACGGCGTAGCAAAGTGGCCTGGCTCATACGTTGATGCAATAGAACACCATTCATGAGCGAGTTCAATGTAATTGTATGGCAACAAAGTAGTGTAGTATTTATGCTCAATAATATTTACTGTATAAGTAGACGCTACACCTCCCTTTTACAAAAAAAAGGATTAATATCTTAAATTTATTCGTACTTCTCTTAAAAATCTTATGTATATTAAAAAATTTTCTTTGCACTTATAGAAAAAATTTTATTTTATATGCTTAAAAGAAAATATATATATTTTATTCATTTCATTATTATATATTATTGATTGTAAGGTCGTATACTGTTCAGGTGTACCGTCGTTGTTTTGTCGTTTTCGTCTTTTATTGTACAATTATTCCTATCATCTAAACTTATTACTGTAAATGGTCCCTTATATAAATTATGTAATTTATAACTTACTTGATTCACTAACACTAAATCTGCTATTTCTATTTCTATGCTATTTATATTTTTCTCATATAGTAGTTTTTCCTTACGCTTATTATTTTCAATTAGTTGTTTAGCTCTATTATGAGCTACTTGTCATCTTTGTTTTACTTCCTTCTCATATGTATCTACATGCGGTAGAGTAAGTAGCGCGTTTTTCCTTATGTGGTCTCCCCAATCCACATGTGTGCCCAATTTCACACCGTCCATTGCATGTGACTTTGGAAATTTCCCATAATCGCCATCAATAACTTTGGTTTCATGAATCCAGGCAATAATTTAATAAACCAACATCAATAACCTTTTTGCATCAAAAAACATCTCCAAGAACAAAATACCCGTTTCAAAGGAAACATGCATTTGAATGGTTAAAAGATTTGAAATATTTGTTACAAAGCATATCGATAAGACAAATGATTGCAAAGCCAAGTTACACGCATTGCTAAATCTATGCAAGGTGGACCGGAGAATCAGAGGGAAATAGTGTACCGATATAGAAATGGTTACCTAAATTGTAACATAATTTTCACAAAAATAATTCAAATTAGGTTGGGTAATTTTTCATTTGGAGTTATACTTTATAGCATAGCTATATTTTACTGTAAGGGAGAATCTATTGACCGAATTTCATAGTTTATATTAAATTTAAAAAAAAAAACAATAGAAAATGTAATAAAATTTTAATATGGAATCGGTTATGAAGAAGCAAACTAGATGAAGGCATCACTGCAGTGTGAGCAACAGTACTGCAGTAATGAAAGTATTGACAAAATTCTAAATAGCATATATATTCAGCAAAACACAATTTATAGCATCACTCATTGAAATACTTCGACCTGTAATAATAAACCTGTGGAGTCCTACAAATAATTGCAAAGAGTTAGGAAAGTAAGTGAACTAAATAACTTGTAGGAAGTATAACATACAATACCATACTAATTAGAGGAATGTGCTATTCTTATATTTATGGTAAGAAATAAGGAGGCCAACAACTAAATACCAATAAAAATCTAATCTATGTATACAAGAATTAACTCCTAATTCTATTTACACAAAGTACAAAAGTTTTAGCCAGACACATCCCTATATTCTAATAAAATTAAGTTCCTACGCTATACAAGCCATACATAGCCAACAGCTCCAATTATCTGAAAATGTGCACAAGGAATTTAATTCTCACTGCTCAAACGAAATTCAAACGAAATTCAAGCTGTCTGATGGCTTCAGACTTATGACATGGACCTCAATATGACGAGATCCCAAATTTGGCAAATTTATTATTTGTTGTTGTCAGAAGTTCAATTGCACAGTTTTTGATGCCTGATCTTGGTCAAATGGTCTTGAAGGATTCATCGGCAGTGCTTTCTAAGTAACACCACTATCAGAAATTTCAGGACCTCCAGTCTACATGTGCCGCATATTCCATGCGAAATCCAATATGGATATTTTTTATTAGTTTCGGTTACAAAAGAGACAACTATTTGTTGATTTAAATGATTTAGATGGATGGAAATAGGTTTCCAAATACTTTAAAATGTATTTGGGAGATCTGGAAAAATATATTTGAAGGATTTGTAAAAAGATTTGTGTGTAGTTTTTTTCTTAATCAATCTACCGGTATCCAAGTGCAAAGAGCCCCCTTTTGCCAAAGTCAGGTTGCAGTTTGCGCAGTTAAACTTGTTAAGTCTAGCCTGCAAACTGTAACCCGCAAAGTAACGCGAAGTAGCAGCTTTTGTATTATCCCCAACCCCATTTTTAGTACTTTTGTCAATAAATTCCATTTTGTCGTGAATATCAGAATTGTCTAAATTTTCCGGAAGTATGCATAACTCATCAACAATATTGTCGTACGATACAGAATTAGCATCCGATGTCAGGAAGAAGTTCCAGTCCAGATTAGTATCATGATCATCGTTGCAGTTAATATTCAATAAGATTGACTGTATGACGATTTTCATAGATAATAATCTAGCCCTCAAATATTTTATTTCTCGTACTGAGGGATTAACATTGTTTATATCTCAATACGGAAAATAAATTTTCTATACAGTTCTTATTCATCTTACCAAACATAACATAATTAATTGACTCGTCGGTAAACGAATCATTGCAGAGTGCTCGCATACTGCATAGGGTATAGTGTAATCCGTGAATGCAAAGTATTGTAACATGGGAAAGCGCTTTCAAACTCTGGATAAACTCAATAAAGTAGTTTGTCCAGTTGCCCATTAGTTCTGGAGACTGGCCATTTATTGGGGTTACTCGACGGAATGTAATTCCATCGCAAATGTAGCTGATATACTCGGTTTTTGGGGATGCCTTTCGTATAAATACGAACGCATTTGCACACACTGCATTTGCCAATTAAACTTTTCAATTTTTGTCTTATATTTGGGAAGTAAAAATTTTCCAGAATTTGATTATAATTTTCTATGTGATCTTTCATGCGTATTTATTATTATTTCGGAATCTTGATCATTCCCATTTCTTAAATCTATAACTAATTTGTCTGCGAAAAGTGTTTTAATATGATCAAAATTATTTGTTAAAATATATCTCATAAATGGTTTATATTCAGCTGCAACCATACTTTCGTTGGTGAGTTTAGGATTTAATATTTTTTTAAGAAGTCCTATTAAGTGGTTTCGGTCATTAAAACATACAATGTGTCTAAATTGTGTTTGAAATATTTTTTCAGTAATTAATGTCTATTCTTTTTTCTCTTAATATAATTTTATTTTTAAAACAATTTAATGGCTTTTGAACTGATTTGATCACATTTTCTGGTGATGAATCTATACTGTGTTGGCTGCTTTCAGAATTTGATAAAGTATTAATATATTGACGTCTGCTACTATATTTTCTTTTCCTTGTTTATATATTTTAGGTGAAAATTCTTCAATAAATGCTTTCCATCATTAGAGTTTTGTGTTTAGATTTGTATCAGACATTGCAAATGTTAATGGTTCCGTATATATTTTCAAATCTTTATTTACATAGAAATCATTTTTAAAATTCTGTGGTGTCCATACTATGGCTAATAATTCTCTTTCGTTTGTAGCATAATTTTCCTCGACTTTACTTAATGTTCTACTAATAATAGTGATTGGCCTTCCTCCTTGGTCTAGGGCTGCACCTATGGCAAAGTTACTTGCGTCAGTAGAAAGCTGAAAACTTTTGATAAAATTTTGTTCTGTTAATAATACAACATTTTTTAATAATCCTTTTACTTTATTAAAAGCATTTCTTGCTTCTTCATCAAAAGTATATGAAATCTGCTTTGACTTATTATTACCTTTATTACCATGCTCTCCTCTTAAATATTTTGTTAAATTTTTTGTTATTGTTAGATAATGTTTCACGAATTGCCTTTAATATCCAGCCAGTCCTAAAAAAGGTTCTTAATTGTATTAATGTTTTTGTTTCTTAGTTTCATTATTAAGAAACTTACTTTTCTCTTTGCTAATACGCATGTCAGCTTTCAAGAGTGCTCTTATTATTAACTTAAGATGTTCTAAGTGTTATTTTATGGATATAGATGATAAAATGTTGCAAAATAAGGTCAGAGAATATCGTCTTTTCCTCTTTGAAAAACACTTGGTCCATTTTTCAATCCAAATTGCATCCATTCAATCCATTTGCAAAATATATTTCTCTCATAAGTGTTTGATGTAGAAAAATATACTTTTGTTCCTAAATTTGATAAGAGTACTGAGGGTTCTAATATTGGATATCTATCGAGTTTTGTATGCTGATTTAATTTTCTGTAATCTATAACTAACCTTTGCCTTGGAGTACTATCTGCATATACTCCTTTTTCTGAAACTACACAGACTGGTGAGTTATAAGGAGATCTTTATGGTTTATTTATATCTTGATTTAATAATTTCTTAATTTCACTATTCACAAATTCATTTGCGCTAAATCCATAAGGGTAACTTTTCGACCATATTGCGTCTGTAGTATCTAATTATATTGATGCTTTGATATGAGTATTGTAGGGTGTACCTTTTATGTGTTTCTCCAAAAACTATTTAATTTACTTTTCTTCCGATATTTTAATATTTGGTTCAATTCTTAGTTCATTTATTTCTTTTTTTCCTGGTAAATGCATTTTTTGAAGTAATTTATTATTTTTCGTATCAATTATTCCTTGATTCTTATATATAAAACAAAGTGGCAACAAGTGTCTGTTTCCCCCTGCTGCCCGTAATTTTCAACCAATTTAGTTGTTTTTTTTTTAGATGTAGATAATTACGGTACGAAGGTAATAGGTAAAAATGTAGCATATAAAAACATAGAAAAACATTTAAAAAAAGCGAAGGAGAAATTAAATAAAACTACGCTCACGCTTATGTATGAACAAGAGAGAATGTACTTATCAGAGAACACAGATAAGCGACACTTAAACAAAGACAATATACAACAAGACTATGCAAATCGCTCTTTAGCAAACAGGAGACATGCAACGCATGGAATCGCCGTGGAACTGTTGTCAAAATTTAACATTTTTATGCTAAAAATCATTATAACAGCGGCAAGTGAATTTAATAAGATTATTGAAAAAATTTAATTTCAACCAAAAAATTTATAAAATTTCTAAATTTTTAAAATGTTTTTTTTTTGGAACAAATATTTATTGCGATTTACAATATATCTTTTAATAAATTAATTATTAATTCTATTAGTTTTATTAATAGAATATTTTGTTAAATTTTTTAATTTCATCATCCTACTTCGCCACCAGTGCTTTTCTATAGCAGTCATGAAAAATGTTATTATAGTGCCAATAACGATGGATAATTTATGGAAAATAAATATCAAAAATTTAAATACATCTGCAAAATGCTTGCTTTTACTACCATAACAATAAAATCCAATCAAACAATTTGCTTGTACGGAAATGTAACAACTTCCTAAAATTGCACATATTCATTGACGAACGAAATGTTTGATAGGATTAAATTTTGTGAGATTTATGAGCTTCTTCAGACGAAATGCACAAAAGCACCACAAAACTAAAATCAACAAGTCTATTGAAATCGTACAAACACACACAATTTCATGCGCACATGGATTAAGAATCACCGGTATGACTTTTTTAGAAAATATAAATTTCATTGCTGCAGTGTTCTACTATAGCAGCACCAATAAGGTTCTGCAAAATTATTTAATACTGGATAAAATATGTAAATTTTTTGCAAATTAATATTAATATTTATATTAATTTACTAATTACAAATACAATATACTATACAATTCATTCAATAAGTTAACACACTCAGAAGCATGAAGCAGTGAGAAGTTTTTGCACTATTTTACTAGTCTCCATAACCCAAATCTCCACGCCAAGGCGAGTGATGTGTTGAGTTGCCGGTTGTAGTATTTCGAATGGCGTTTGTGAAAAAACATGCAAGCAAGTCGACTTGGGTAAGCCCTGCACATAGACATTTTTTTAAGAAAATGTCAAATGTAATGCGCAAAGAGATGTTCTAATGTAAATTTGAAATTTCTTGAATTTTTAAACATTTGAAATAATTTTTATAATTTTTTGATTATAATAATTTTCGATTATGAGGGGGTTTATTATGCGTTAGAATACAATTATGGTTGAACTACATTTTTCCATAGGAAATAAATGTTTATATATAGGTTATTGCTTTATATACGGTTTTATATACAAAACTTTTTAAATCAATTTAAAACATGCATTTATTACTAGATATGCATTTATTACTAGATATTCATAAAATTTACTTCAAACATGTACTAAGTTAATTCGGAAAATCAGTGTCCATAGATATGTATGTACATATTCATGGTATAATTGTGGTATAATTTGTAATATAATGTGGTTGTAGTATTTCAGTCGGATCTGACAAAGTAACAAAAACTTTTAAACAAGTTGACTCTGTTCACTTTACAATTAATTTAAAAATAGTTTAGGTAAATTTTCTAATGGAATAGGCAACAGACAGAATATTAAAAGATTATCATTAATTTTAGCAAAATTGGTCTTTTGTGCATAATTATTCTTTCTTCGGATAGACTCAAAAAATATTTGATTCACATGCTTCTAATGCGAAAATATGAAATATAAAATTGAAAGAATAAACTGTGCTGAATCTGAAAATGTATAAATATCCATAATTTCATGACAAATTGAATTCTGCTGCACTCTATATTTATTATTATTATTATATCTTACACCATAATTAATTATATGTGTAAGGTGTTGGGGGAATGAGTACTAACTAAAGAGGCCTTCGACTCGAAGAGAAATGGACTTTGTAGAAAGAAGAATTTTGGCGACCAAGCCCGTGGCAGTATTTGACCACAGAGGGCGGCTTCACTTTATATTTAAAGAAGCCATACCGCACATCATAAAACAAAAACTCCAATCGAGACATGCGCTTTATTTTAATTTCATGCTTCTTATGGCACAATTCGCTACCTGCCAAAATGATGAAAAGACAAATATGTACATATGTATGAATGTATGTATATGAGTTGTCAAGATTGAATTTTGATAATACTATATAATTTTGATAATACTACTACACCGTTTCCAGTCTTCTTCTATATCATATATTAAATAATTCTGCTCTAGTTTTGGTCCAATAGAATGATATAATAATAGTGGTAAATTTATGGAAAATAGTAAAATACATTTATTAATACTTATAAAAATTTTTGTTAATTTAAAAAAAAATATTTGATATAACACAGCAGCCTTTTGCTGGGCTCGAACCCTATGTCACAAAAAATATATACCAACGCGCAAACCATTGAGCCTCAGCTTTGTTGATTGTTGTTTATATTGTCAAATTATTTACTGGTACAATTCTGAATTACTCGTAGCTACAATTCTGTAAATAACATTCCGCAAAAGATCACTTCAGTCTTCTGCTGTGCAGCCGTGAAGTTTTGCTGTGCAATTCGATGGTGGCTTTTTTTTAAATAAAGAAATAAATTAAATAAATATATGTATGATTAAATTTATTTATTAATTTTATACCAATTTTTTTTTTTACAAATTTACAATGTAAATTTTAAAAGTATTCCCATAGTTATTTATATAAATATTCATGCCTACTTACATACATATGTATATATATAATGTTTCTAAAGAAAGTAATTTTTTTTTAAATGTATTGTAAATTGTATTAAATGTTTGTGCTGAATAACATATTGTGAATATATAAAATTTTTTATAATTTTTACAAATTTTTGTTTGAAATGAAATTCTTAGAAATTTCTGTAATAAATCGTTTTAGCAGTGGAAATGCTAACTTTAACATTTTTTCAGCGACTCCACAGCTATAGCCATGAACAAAGAATATTGTTTAGATTTGATATTATTCTCTTATTAATTTTAATTTGTTTTAACTTTTATTTTATCAATATACTGTACCATAGGCAATTTAGCGCTTCGAGCTGAGCGCTGCCAATGGTGGTTCTTGTTAAGAATAGTGCTTCGAACAGAGCGCTTAAAAAAGGAAGACCAAGTTGGTTAGTGGTTGAAGTTCATACTGAATTTTATTAATGATTGATCAAGAATGCAGCGCACACACACACATGCTAACACGCGCGTCATATATGATGACCACCCACCACCATTAGCCACTGCGGCATCAAATGTAGATTCAGCGACATCCACTAAAATAGCGAACGCAGCTGAAAGCGGCATACAATTCAAAGACTGAGATTTGTTTATGTGAACGAATCCTCAGTTTGTTTATTTAAAGAAATTCCGCAACGCCTGAGATAAGCTCAAGCTATGCGCGTTGGAAATAGCAAGTAAGCATTTTTGTTGTCTTAGAGTTAAGATCTTTGTTCTATGAATTAGAAAACTTCAGTTGCAGACCCACCCTTAAGAAGTATAGTTCTTAACTCGGTTAATAAAGACTTTATTTGAAAGAAAGAATACATCTTGCTTTTTAATAAATATCTTTGTGAATCTCAACTCAAACCTGACGACGAGGATGGGATGTTAAGTGAAAAATAACATCCAGTAATCGAACTACTAAAAAAAATTCTTATTTTGGTTCACAAAATAAGTATTAAATTTGTGAAATTGTGGACAAATTTTTGTAACAAAGGAAAATTTTAAAAATCGCGATCAACAAAATTTGTAATTGTCTCGAGTAATCAGTCGAAAAACTGTGGAAAAATTTTCTTTTATCTCAACAGAAAAAAATAAGTAAATCTTAAAGAAAACATGCAGAAACTGTACTGAAAGAAATAATTGCAATGAATTATATTTGAAGTGAATACTAATTTTAAAAGAAAAACCGTGAAATAGAAGAAAAAAAAAAAAATAAATAAATATATATATATATATATATATATATATATATATATATATATATATATATATATATATTAATATATATATATATATATATATATATATATATATATATATATATATATATATATATATATATCTTTTATAACAAAAGTAAAGTTGAACAAAGAAAAAGAAAACTGAAAAATAATAATAAAAATAAAATAAATAAATAAATAAAAGGTTTATAAAAAGAGGAAAAAATTGAGAAAAGTTTTTGTGAAATACCAGTGAGAAAAGAAAGAAAATTGAGAAAAACAGAAGAAAATAAACAGTTTTGTGACATATCAGTGAAATAAAAAAAATATATATATAAAAAATTGTATAAAATGCTATCTTTATCAGATTGCTTGCGAGAAGCTCGCAGCGTACCACTTTTTAATGGTGAAGACAGTTATACGATACAAAACTTTTTGAGAGACGTCGGGGTAGTTCTGTCGTTGACATCGGAGGAACATAGCGGACCAATAAAAATCATCCTAGCGAATAAAGTACAAGGGAAAGCTTTAAGGATCGTCCAGGGATTAACGGATATGTCATGGGAGAACATCTTGGTGCAGCTAAGGAGGGAGTTCGGGGTAAAGCGATCATATTTCCGCTTAAAAGAAGAAGCAATGAATGTTAAGGCAAGTAGTATTGAAGAACTACATCATAAATTAGATAAAGTATTAAATGTCATGAATCAAAAATTTTGTATCGAAATCGAGAAAAATACCGATTTCAATCCGGATAAAAATACGAAATTAATTTTTGATATTTATCTGAATTTTTTGCCAATACACACAAGAACTCTGTTGCTCCAGAACGATATCAGGAGTATATCGGAGGCACATAGTTATTGTATAGAAAATAATCTAATGGGAGACATTAGATTAAAAACGCAAATTTTTAAAAATAATAATGTTAATTATAATAATCGGTATGAAAACAGAAACGGAAACAATTCGGGAAGCTTTCAAAATCGGCTTGGCAATGAAGTTCAGCCAAATAGACAGAACAGGGCATGCCAAATAGATTCAATAATTCAGGCAATTTTGCAAACAATAGAGGCTATCAACAAGGTTTTGGTAGAAATTTTAATTATTCGGGTAATAGTAGAAATCCCTAACAAAATAGAAACTTTAATAACTCTGGTAATTATCAGAGAAATTTTAACAGTGTTCCAAACAGAGAACGACAACAAGAGCCAATGGATGTGGACGCGGCACAAGTTGAATATTTTCGACTACTGCCTCTGAATATCAATTACCCATAGCGACTCTTACCATAAATTTAACCCAAATTAAGTGTCTTATTGATACAGGTGCTGCCACAACTTTAGGTGATTACAGGGTTTTTGGTCACTTGAAGACACTTAAAAACTTAGATACACCTATTCAATTGAATACATTGTCCGGAAGTTCCGTTATTTCAAAAGAAGTTGGTGTTACTATACCTCAAGAATTTAATTACCCAAATGAAAAAATGTCAGTGAAAATAGCAAATTTCGAAAACAAAAAGTTTGATTGCATAATTGGAAGCAATGTTTTGCAACAAGTGTGTGCTCAAGTAGATTACCTTAACGGTAAATTAATTGTAAATGGATCTGAGATAAATATTTTTAATGATGCACCAGTAATAAAGTATGAGGAAGTTCATTATTTGGAGAGAGAAGAGCTCAAGACAGATGAACTTTTACACAAGGATTTAAATACGCAAGAAAAACATAAATTTTCCATATTTTTCAAAAAACATCGAAAAACTTTTTACACAGAAGGTCAAAATTTAACCACAACAAATGACTTAAAACATAAAATAATTACGAACACTGACAAACCAATTTACTCAAAAATTTACAGATATCCTCAAATTCACGAGAAAGAAATTGAAAGAAAAATTCAAGAAATGCTATCGCAGGGAATAATAAGACCGAGTAAATCACCCTATAATTCACCCTTGTGGATAGTATCAAAGAAAAGTGATAATTCAGGCGAGAAAGTCAAGTGGCGTATAGTCATTGATTACCGCAAATTGAATAATATCACAGTTGATGATAAATTTCCTATTCCAAACATGGATTCTCTTTTTGATAAGTTAGGTCGCGCTCAATATTTTACAACTTTGGATTTAGCCAAAGGTTTTCATCAAATATTAATGGATGAAAAAGATATTGAAAAAACTGCATTTTCAACTCCCATGGGACATTTTGAGTATATTCGAATGCCATTCGGAATAAAGAATGCACCCGCTACTTTTCATCGAATGATGAATCATGTATTAAGAGAGTTTGTTAACAAAATATGTGTTCTTTATGTGGATGACATTTTAGTCTTTTCAACCTCATTGGAGGAACACTTTGAAAATTTTGGAAAAAATATTTGTCAAACTTAATGAATTTAATCTGAAAGTGCAACTAACCAAGTGTAATTTTTTGGCAAAACAAACCGAATTTTTGGGACATATTATTACGACAAATGGAATTAAGCCAAACTCAGAAAAAATCAAAATAATAAACAATTTACGGTTACCCAAAACAGTTCAAGAAATCAAATCTTTCCTTGGAGTAACAGGTTTTTATAGAAAATTTATAAAAAATTATTCACTTATCGAAAATCCGATGGTGAAATATTTAAAGAAAAATACAAAGACTAATATTTCTGATCCCGAATACGTGAGATCATTTAATGAATTGAAAAAATTAATCACTACTTATCCAATCCTGGCTTATCCAGATTTTAGCAAGAAATTTGTTCTTACAACTGATGCAAGTAATGTAGCATTAGGCGCGGTATTAAGTCAAGAAGGCAAGCCAATTGGTTATGCAAGCCGCACTCTGAACGGACATGAAAGAAATTATTTTACAATGGAAAAAGAGTTACTAGCCATTGTATGGGCTATAAAATATTTCAGGCCATACCTTTATGGAAAAAAGTTTTTAGTACAGACAGATCACCATTAAAATGGTTATATTCTTTAAAAGAACCAAACTCAAGAATTATACGATGGAAGTTGATGCTTGGAGAATATGAGTTTGAAGTGGAATATTTAAAAGGGAAAGATGATAAAATAGCAGACTTCCTAAGCAGATTAGAAAAACCTGACAATGACACTGAAATTTTTTTAAAGGATGAGGAAATACCTGGTATAAAATTTTTATTTGAAGTCGAAACCACTCATAGTGCACAAGAAGATTTGAACGAACATTTCAAAATTAGTGAAACAATTGTTAATAAATATAAAACTCAAATTCGAATCATGAAAAGAAAAGAGAAACAAATGGCAATTTTATTTAATAAAAAAAAATTTTGTATATAGCTGAGAATGACTTAAGCAATGACGAATACTTAACAAATTTATTTAGGGAAAACTTAAAGAAAGAAACAATAGGCATCTACTCAGAAATACAAGCTAGCAAATATAACATTATACAAGAAAAGTTGATCAATTTGTTTAGTAATACCCAAAGTTTAAAATTTACGAAATGTTCTAAATTAGCAAAAGACCTTTTAAACGAAGTGCAAGCATTAGAAATTATTGAAAATATACATAAAAACACAAATCACAGGGGGATATTGGAAAACTACGAAGAAATAAAAGATAAATATTTTTGTCTCAATCTAATAAAATACATAAATCGCTTTATAAATAGTTGTAGAATATGTAATGAAAACAAATGTGATAGAAAACCGTTTAAGAAATATTTTAATCATACCGAAACTCCACAAAGACCAAATGAAATTGTTCATATTGACATATTCCAAGTACAAAAAACATATTTTTTAACCTCAATAGACAGATTTACAAAATTAGGTAGCATTCATAAAATACATGACAAAAACATGACTACTGTAAGAGCTAAATTAGAAGAAAGAATTGCATTCTTGGGCAAGCCAACTTTATTGATTATGGACAATGAATTTAACAATTCGCTAATAAACATGTTTTGCAGAGAAAAAGGTATTAAACCACACTTTACAACACCAAATTCGCATACAGGAATTTCAGATATTGAACGATTGCATTCAACGCTATTAGAACATATACGAATATTAAAAAGAGAAGATGAAAACGGCGATATTGAAGAATTAGCAATCAGGGCAATAGGTTTTTATAATGATTCAATTCATTCAACCACAAAATATAAACCAATTGATTTTATTAATCAACTAAACTTAAATCTGAAAACAATAGCACAGGACTCAAATAAAAGAAAAACCAAAGCTATTGACAGACTAAACTCTAAGAGAGAACGGATACCAAATTATAATAATCGTAATATATATATAAAAAATCCAAAAGCCCAAAGCAAAAAGATATTTAAAATACAACTCTAACAACACAAATAAAATAGATATAGCACAAATTAAAAGACCTCTAAAAATATTTTCAGGTAACAATCCTAATAACAATGCTTATAATGTTGTCGGCATCGATTCGTGCGACAGTTTTTGTTGATAAGATTGAAACAGAAGCTGGATACGCAGTTATAAATAATGAACCTATTAAAGTAATAGAAAATTTTTCAAAATTGATACACGTAAATGATCTAGCAGAAATAAGGGATACCATACAAAAATTAAAAATCAGCATATCAAATAGCTTCGAAGTTAAAAACGGATGGTTCATTTTTGGTCTTAATAAAGAAATAAGCGAGCTTGAACACCGAATGACTACAATTTCAATCCACACTAGACACAAGAGAGCTTTATTGAATATAGGAGGAAGAGCAATAAACTGGCTATTTGGAAATTTAGATGACAGAATATTGATGAACATTTTAAAAAGTTAGATATAAATCAATACAATTTAGTCAACAACATGAACAAACAAATTAAAATAAATGATGATTTGCAAACCTATTTAAAAAATATTGGATTAATCCTTGACTCACACAAGGAAATTTTTAATCAGACTTATGCCAAAACGATTGAAGAAAGCTTCGCAATTACTAAGTATAATAACTTTCTGTTAATAATAAATCAGATAAAAGAGAAAATTGAAAAAATTCAGGAAAATATATTAATGTCAAAACACAAAATAATGAATAAATTTTTTCTAACTAATAAAGAAATAGATTTTTATGATTTAAATTGAAATATTAATCCCAAATTTTACTAATCAATATTGTAAAACAAAAACAATTGTACCGATACCCAATACAAATTTTATGCAATTAGATATTAAAATTACAAAAATTGTGAGCATAAAAAATAAAACATATATAGTAAATGATGAAAATGATATTTCAAAAATGGAAAGAGCAAATGTTTGCATATCTAATATATTAAATAACAATTATGAAAGCTGTAAGAAAATAAAATCTACTGAAATGTATTGTTAATAAATGTTGACACCCTTTTTTTTACTGAATGTAATAATTTTTCATACAAATTGAATGGCAATTATTTTGTAAGATTTGAGGGATGTGAAATCTCTATTGAAAATTTTAAATTGAAAAGATATGAAAGCCATTTATGTTATGGTACCAAATTTAAATATATTATCTGAAAATCTAACTGAAATACCAAAACCTCCGAATTTCACTAATTTAGAAGAAATCAAGAACATTGTAGAAGATAAACATGTTAATACAAAATTTTATATATTTTATATTGTACTTACCATAATCATAATATACTTACTTATAAGAAAACTTTTAAAATTTGTAAAATTTCGAAGGGACTCGAAATCTAAGGGGGGCGAGTCATATATGATGACCACCCACCACCATTAGCCACTGCTGCATCAAATGTAGATTCAGCGACATCCGCTAAAATAGCGAACGCAGCTGAAAGCGGCATACAATTCAAATACTGAGATTTGTTTATGTGAACGAATCCTCAGTTTGTTTATTTAAAGAAATTCCGCAACGCCTGAGATAAGCTCAAGCTATGCGCGTTGGAAATAGCAAGTAAGCATTTTTGTTGTCTTAGAGTTAAGATCTTTGTCCTATGAATTAGAAAACTTCAGTTGCAGACCAACCCTTAAGAAGTATAGTTCTTAACTCGGTTAATAAAGAATTTATTTGAAAGAAAGAATACATCTTGCTTTTTAATTAATATCTTTGTGAATCTCAACTCATAACTCGCGCCAGTAAAGTTATGCTGTTGAAGGTCTCATTTATGCTGAGCCAGCGATACTCGTAATTACGGCGTAGCAAAGTTGCCTAGCTCATACGTTGATGCAATAGAACACTGATCATGAGCGAGTTCAATGTAATTGTATGGCAACAAAGTAGTGTAGTATTTATGCTCAATAATATTTACTGTATAAGTACACGCTACACCTCCCTTTTACAAAAAAAAGGATTAATATCTTAAATTTATTCGTACTTCTCTTAAAAATCCTATGTATATTAAAAAATTTTATTTGCACTTATAGAAAAAATTTTATTTTATATGCTTAAAAGAAAATATATATATTTTTTTCATTTCTTTATTATATATTATTGATTGTTACTTTGTATACTGTTCAGGTGTACCGTCGTTGTTTTGTCGTTTTCGTCTTTTATTGTACAATTATTCCTATCATCTAAACTTATTACTGTAAATGGTCCCTTATATAAATTATGTAATTTATAACTTACTTGCTTCACTAACACTAAATCTGCTATTTCTATGCTATTTATATTTTTATCATATAGTAGTTTTTCCTTACGCTTATTATTTTCAATTAGTTGTTTAGCTCTATTATGAGCTACTTGTAATCTTTGTTTTACTTCCTTCTCATATGCATCTACATTATACACAGGGTCAATGTTGTTATTATTACTGAAGTCGTATGAGTTTGCTTACTTTCCGAACACTAGTTCAAATGGGCAATAGTTATGCACCAAAGATGCAGTAGTGTTGTAACAATATGTGAAATTTTGTAGCCATTCATCCCAGTTAGTTTTGTCTATTGATATGTACGATCGGACGTATTCATTAAATGTTCTGTGAATTCTTTCTATAGTTCCTTGTGTTTGATGATGGTAAGCTGTCGAAGTTATATTTTCTATTTTCAGTAATTTACATATTTCATCGAAAATTTGATTTTTGTATTCAGTACCCATGTCAGTAATAATTTTTTTCATGGGACCATAAATTAGTATGAAGTGGTCAACTATTGCTTTTGCTATGGTGTTTGCGGTTTTATTTGGGACTGGTATTGAAATTAAATATTTCGTTAAATCACATATAATATTAACTGCATACACATTGTTATTTTCGGATGTTGGTAATGGTCCAATGGTATCAATTTGCACTATATCGAAGGCAGTAGCAGGTTTTTCTGTAATAATCATTTCTTGTTTTATATTTTTTAGTGGCTTGTTTCTTTTACAATGATCACATTGTTTAACATATTTGGTTATATCTTTGGTCATATTTTTCCAAACATATTTTTGTTTTATTTTCTTAAGTGTACGAGTGATTCCTGGGAGGCCACCCCAGATTGGATCCTCATGGTACTTTTGTAAAATTTTCTATTTTCGTCATCATTTATTACTTTTGTTGTTTTTGGCGTCAGTTCTATTTTAATGTTCTCGAGAATCTTATTTCCTTTTTCTTTATATTCTGTGATCCGGATCTTTTCAAATATATTGTCATTTAATGACTGCTGCAGCTCTTTTTTTATCAACTGCTAATTTTTCAAGCATTGGAAATAACTGATCTAAATCAAATTTTCCATTATTGATAAGATTGTTTACATTTATTGTGATCACTTTATTATTCCTTTGTTTATAGTCGACTTTTTTTTTTTAATATATAAACAGTCGCCATTAATTGCTAGCTTGGCGCTATTTCTATTATTATATGTACTGAACGTTTCATATATTTTTAAACCATTTGATGACTTTTCAATATTTGTAGGGTTGGACTCTACTTGTTTATTTTAAATTCTCTTTTGTAGCCTTGTGGTCACTTTAAGTATTTGATTGGCTTTTTCTTTTATGTTTATTATATCAATGAAATCTATACGCGACACAGCGTCCGCTGTATAGTTCTCTTTACCCCTCAAGTACTCAACGGTGAAGGCATATTCCTCCAAATCAAGTCTCATTCGTGTTAATTTTGAAGATGGATTTTTCATAGCAAATAAGTATGATAGTGGTCTGTGATCAGTTTTGACTAAGAATTTTGTACCATAGATATATGGTCTGAAATGTGTAATAGCCCAATGAATTGCGGCTAACTCCTGTTCAATTGTAGACTTATTATTTTCACCTTTTGTAAAAGATCTTGATGCATATGCAACTAGTGTTCTTGACTGAGTTCTGCACCGCATGCATATTTACTTGCATCACTTGTTATAAAAATTGTTGTTTCAAATCTGGACATTGGAGAATTTGTGAACTTAAGGCATTTTTTAAGTATTTGAATTCTGTGTTCCATTCAAATTTTGTATTTTTTCTACAAAGTCTCGTTAAGAGTCGTGAATGTTCAGCGAAATTCGGAACAAAACGTCTACGAGTATAGTAGAATGCCACAAATCTTTTGGTTTCATTGGAATTTTTAGGTAGTCTAGAATCATTTTGAATTTGCTATTGTCTGGAAGAATGCTTTTATCTGTACATTTATGGCCTAAATAAGTTACTTCGTGACTGAAAAATGAACACCTTTCTCCGTGGAGCTTCAGATTGTATTTTCGACACGTCTCTAATACATCTGTTAAATTTTTGAACATATGTTTTTCTGACGGGCCCAATACAACTAAATCATCCATATAAAGAAAAGCTTGTGCTGGGGATAATCCAGCAAATGCAATTTTCATCATTTTTTGAAATGAATTTGGTGCTATTTTTAGTCCATATAGAAGACGTTTAAAGTGGATTGAACCTCTGTTTGTTGAAAAGGATGTAATATCCCGTGAATTCTTATCCAACTCAATTTGGTTAAAACCTGACATTAAGTCTAGGCAAGAGAGATATTTTGCTCTCCCCAACTGATCAAGGATGTCGTTTATTCTTGGTAGTGGGAATTTATCTGTTATTAGCTTTTTATTGATTCCTTTATAGTCAACTACTAGTCTCCATCTTTTTTCTGTTTACCGGGCAAAGATTTTTTCGGTACCAACAGTAATGGACTGTTGTACTCAGACGCTGATGGTTCTATTATATCATATTTTATTAGTTTATCTACTTGCTTAGTTATCTCTCTCTTTGTGTATATGGTATTCTATAATTTTTTATACAGGTTGGTTCTTTATTTTTTAATCGCAATTTTTGTTTATAAAAATTGTTTACTGATATTTTTTCTGTTTCTAGAGCGAAAATGTCTATATATTCTGTACAAAGTTTTTCTAGACCAATCTTCACAAAGTCAGGAAAATTTTTGGATAATTTTTGCAACTTAATATTGTTATTTTTAGTGCTATTCCATTCTATAGTTTCATAGTCTAGTTTCATAAATATAGTATTGAGAATTGTATTTGAAATGCAACCATAATAATCAAATGAGTTCTCAATACATAGTTGTCATACTTGACAGACAATATTTTTGTAGTACGCTTTTTCCTTCTTCTTAAATAAATTACCAGCGTGGAAAGACGTAAGTTTTTCTAACAATTATATATACTGCGTTTTAATTAACTAATAAAATAACAGGTTATGGGCCCAGGCTCTGGTTAATTGATTTTTTTTTGCCGGTATTTATTTAAGAACAAAAAGAAAGAATTCAATTCCATTGTTAATTTCACAATTTTTTGTTTGCACATTGGACTTTGCAATTTTAACCTTAAAGTTGCAAGCACCGACTGCATGGACAGTAAGATCAAGTCAGAAGAACAACAACAAATATTAGAGCTCGCTACAACGGCAACTGAACAACAGCTAAGAGAACTGCAAACTGTTAAAGAAAAAAAATAATTGGACTGGAATCAAGTTAGAATCCAGTTTTTTGTTTGAGATGGCTGCAGGAATTTTAGCATCAATTGAAAAACTAAAAGGCCGCGAGAATTTTTCTTCGTGGAAATGCTCTATGGAAAACTATTTAGCGTCGGAGGATCTGTCAAAATGTTTAACCGGTGAAGAGACTGATACAAAAAAAATGTGCAAAAGCAAAAGCCGCTATTGCTTTAAGTATTGATAAATCAATTTTTGTCCACGTAAAATCAGAAATAAACGCAAAGAACATTTGGGAAAATTTACAGAAAACATTTGAGGATAGAGGATTGGCGCGACGTATCACACTAATGAGGCGTGTTGTCAGTACAAAGCTGCAAAACTGTGATTCAATGAACACTTATGTTTCTGAAATTATGTCAGCTACGCAGCAGATGTCTGATCTTGGATTTACAGTGACCGACGAGTGGTTAGCTGTGTTTTTATTATGTGGCTTGACAGAGGAGTACCAGCCAATGATAATGGCGTTGGAAGGACTTGACAAGTCACTTTCAAGTGATCTTGTTAAAACAAAATTACTGCAAGAGACGACTGCTTCGATATCAGCAGTTGAAAAGGCACTGTTTGTAAAAAACAAAAAACCATTTCGTAAAATGTCAAGCATAATTTGCTATTCATGCCACCAGAAGGGTCACTTTGCAGCCAATTGTCCACAAAAAACAAAAATTGCGGATACTACGGACAGAAAGTCTTTCAACAGATGTAAGCACAACAACAAGAATGCAGACAAAGTCAATGTGGCATTCAGTGCAGTGTTTTTAACAGGTAAATTTGATACCAGTGATTGGTATATTGATTCTGGCGCTACCAACCACATGACGATGCACAGAGAATGGATTACGGGACAAAAGAAGTATTCATATGCAGGAATTCGAGCGGCAAATAATGATTTGATGGAAGTTGAATTCAGTGGCGAAGTTAATCTCAAAATTGATGTTTCAGGAGAGTGTGTGAAAATTAATGTCAAAGACGTGCTATTTGTGCCAAACTTAACCACAAATTTACTTTCAGTAAGTAAGATCGCAGAAAAGGGTTTATTTGGTAAATTTTACATCTAAGGGTTGCACAATTCATGACAAACACGGAAGTTTGTTGGCAACAGCGTCATCAGTTGGCGGCTTGTTTAAATTGGATGCGATGAAAAACGTGGCACTGACATCAAATAAGTCAGAAAATTCAATGGAGTTATGGCATCGAAGGCTTGATCATTTGAATATGTCTGACTTAAGGAGAATGAAAAATGGTTCTGTGATTGGTGTATCGTTTGTTGATAGTGACAGTGAAGTATGTGTTGCTTGCTGTAAGGGAAAACTCGCACGACGACCATTTCCAAAAGACGGATCGAGAGCGACACACTTGTTGGAGGTTATACACGCGGACTTAGCTGGAAAGATGGAGTGCAGCTCTATTGGTGGAAGTAATGACTGTCTCGTGCTTATCGATGATTTTAGTAGAAAAACTTTTGTGTACATGTTGAAGCATAAGAACGAAACTTATGACAAATTTTGTTCATTTAAGGCGTTGGTTGAAAATCAAACTGGTTTAAAAATTAAAAAGTTCCGGAGTGATAACGGCACCGAGTTTTGTTGCAATAAGTTTAAAGCATTTTTTGACCAGAATGGAATCGAGCATCAAACCAGCATTCCATTTACACCACAACAAAATGGCTTAGCTGAGAGAACAATTCGAACTCTTACGGAAAAAGCGAGGTGTATGTTGCAGGATGCTAATTTACACAAAAGATTTTGGGGAGAAGCACTGAATACCGCAGCCTACATAAAAAATCATACGTCATCAGTAATTTTGGGAGGAAAATCACTTATTGAGATATGGAGCGGAATAAAACCAGACGTAAGTCATTTTAGAGTATTTGGTTCACGTGCAATGGCATTTCTACCCAAAGAAAAGAGGCAGAAGTTTGACGCCAAATCAAAAGAATATCTATTCGTTGGATACTGCGAGGCACAAAAGGGATATCAATTAATGGACAAGGAACCCCATAAGGTGACTATAAGCAGAGATGTGAATTTTATTGAGCATTTCAACTATCTTGGTGAAAAATCTAATAAGAAAATTTTCCAATTTGCTGCGGATATTTTTGAATCAGATAGTTCGGCAAACAGTAGCTCAAATGGCGTGCAACATGTCCAAAACAATGTTGTAAGTGATGTTTTAAATTCAAATGGCGTGCAACATGGCCAAAACAATGTTGTAAGTGATGTTTTAAATTCACATGGCGTGCAACATGGCCAGAACAGTGTTGCAAATAGAGAAGGCGTACAACATGGCCTGAACTATGTTGTAGAACGTGATCAATTTGAAGATCACAATGACAATGTTGATGAAACGATTAGCAGTACAGAAGAATCTCTGTATGATGATGCAGATGACAGCAGATTGGACGTAGGCAATGATAGCGAAGTGCAGATTATTCGGCGTTCAGATAGAGGCACTAGGCCACCAAATTTTTTCGGAGATCGAGTGATGCATCTAGTAATGAATGGGATCGAGTCAGAATATAGCATTTGGAGCCAATCGGAACGTCAACACATTTTGCGAATGTAGCCGTCAATAGCGAAACTACAACAGTCGAGGAAGCTCTAAGTGGGAGTGAAAAATTGCAGTGGACAGCTGCAATGGACGAAGAGTATCGATCGCTTATTGATAATGGGACCTGGAATCTAACACATTTACCTGATGGTCATAAAGCCATCAATTGCAAGTGGGTCTTTAAACGAAAAACTGACTCAAAAGGTGAAATTGTGCGATACAAGGCGCGAGTTGTGGCAATAGGCTATAGTCAGCGTGAAGGCGTCGACTACGTGCATACTTTTTCGCCAGTAGTTCGATATTCATCGATTCGATTGTTAATGGCGATGGCAGTAAAATTTGGCTGGAAAATTGAGCAAATGGACGTCGTGACAGCGTTTTTGCACGGTGATATTCACGAAATACTTTATATGCACCAGCCTGAGGCATATGACGACAAAAGTGGTCGTGTATGCAAATTAAATAAAGCTTTGTATGGTCTGAAGCAGGCCAGCAGACAGTGGAATCTTAAACTCAACGAAGTACTGGAGCGTGCAGGGTATAAGCGTTGTAGAATCGATTCCTGTGTTAATGTACGACACAAAGAAAATTTTATTGTGGTGATTGCTGTGTATGTCGATGATTTATTGATATTTTTTAATAACTCTGCTTGGAAAGATCAACTTAAATCAACATTGAAGAAGCATTTTCGCATGAAGGATCTAGGCACAGCAACGAACGTTCTTGGAATTCGAATAAACTACAATTATGATAAAGGAATCATCAGTCTAGATCAACAAAAGTATACAGAATTGATTCTGCGTAAATTTAAGATGTTTGATTGCGATCCGGTAAAGATACCAAGTGATCCAAATCAAAAACTTACTGCAGAAATGTGTCCCTCGACCCAAGATGAGCTTGAGAAAATGCGGACGATTCCATATCAAGAGGCCATTGGTAGTATTATTTATTTAGCAATGTGCACGCGTCCAGATATTTCGTTCAGTATCACCAATTTAAGTCAGTTTAATAAAAACCCTGGAATGGCGCACTGGAAAGGGGTGAAAAGAGTAATGAGATATTTGAAAGGTACACTAAATATCAAACTTACATATAAAAGGGAAAGTGACAGTCTATGCGGGTATGCTGACTCTGATTGGGGATCAAGCTTCCAGGACTTTAAATCCTGTACTGGCTATGTATTTCTATGGCAGAATGCAGCGATAACAAGGGCAAGTAAAAAGCAGCCAACAGTGGCTCTTAGTACATGCGAAGCAGAGTATATGAGTTTATCAGCAGCGACACAAGAAGCATTGTGGCTTAATCAGTTAAAGGATGAAATAATTAAAGATGGTACGCCGCCACTGGAGTTACACTGTGATAACAAAGGAGCCGTCGACTTAACAGAAACTGGAATGTTTATTCCTAGGGTGAAACACATTGCGATTCGCCATCATTTTATAAGCGATTACATAAGTAAGGGCTTGGTTAAAATTATCAAAATAAGCACTAATGAAATGATTGCAGATAATTTGACTAAAGCCGTGTCAATGGAAAAACATTTATTTTGCATAAAAGAAATGGGGCTTAATCTAGAGTTTTGAATTGTCTAATTTTATATGCTCCATTTTCTATTTGAATTATTCAACTCATTGATTAAGTGGGAGTATTGAGAATTGTATTTGAAATGCAACCATGATAATCAAATGAGTTCTCAATACATAGTTGTCATACTTGACAGACAATATTTTTGTAGTACGCTTTTTCCTTCTTCTTAAATAAATTACCAGCGTGGAAAGACGTAAGTTTTTCTAACAATTATATATACTGCGTTTTAATTAACTAATAAAATAACATATAGTTTCATAGTTTCATAGATCCTGGAAGGCCAGTCAATAAAGAATATTTCCATGAAGAAAAGTCGGAAAGTGAAAAAAAAGAAATTTGTGACATTTCAAGAAAAAGTTTTGAAAAATCAGAAAAAGTTTCGAATAAAAAAGAAATAAGAAATGAAAGTTTAAAAAGAATAAAAGAAGATATAGACAATTTGAAAGAAGAAATTGTCAATAAAATAGAATTAATAGATTTAAAAATAAATACAAATATACCATTTAGAACAGAAACTAACGCAGAAATTCGTACAACTGTTGAAACCCATATATGGTGTAAACAATATCCTTTTTCTGCAAATAAGTTTATTAATATGGAAATATCGAGAATGTTAAAAAAAAAGAATTATAAGACCTAGCAAGAGTCCTTATTTATTATTATTAATTTACGTTCACCTTGGGACATTAAGGCAAAACCTTGTAAGATTGTGTCCCAATAACATGAAATGATACATTTAGTACAATAATCCGGACATAATTTAACTTATACTATAAAATACAATAGCTCACAAAGTACAAAAACAGAACATTACAATATGCATTTCAACAATTCTTCTTTCAATTCATCAATACAATACAGCTTTCAATCAATAAAAATGTACAGCTTTAAATTTGTTATTAGTCACAAAAGGATACATACATATAAACAGTGTACGCGGTCACACACAATCCACAGCGCAACTCAATTCAGCTCATAAATTCATTGCCCCTGGAAGTGTTTATTAAGCTCAATTTTGAATAGATTAGCATTGCCAATATCTTGTATCCGTACAGGCAGTGAATTCCAAAGTCTCACAGCATTAACGAAAAATTGACGATCAGACATAAGTGAGGAATGTCTTAACGAGACAAGCCGATTAGTACGGCCAGAGCGAGTAAATTTAAGACGCCTAAACAAATATGGAGGCTCCTGAGTGCAAATAATCTTATGCAACAATAGAATACTTCGAGTGTTAACAAGCTGGTCGAATGTTATATGAAAAAGTTCCATTGCGCGCCCAGACACATGATCTCTTCGACTTAAACCATAAATGTGCCTCGTTATAGTGTTAAATAACACATTGAGTTTTCGCTTACTTACTGCATCACAATTCCCAAATATTTCAAAACCATAGAACATAGTTGGGAGAAGGTAGGACTTGGCTAGAATCATTCTAATCCTGAAAGGAGTAAAATATTGCGTAGCCCATAGGGATCGTGGCATACCATAGACTTTACCAACCGTTACTGCAATATGATTATTCCACGATAGAGCACCATCAAATATGACCCCCAAATTTTTAGTCACATTTACAGAATTAATTGCCGATGAATGCATAAATATCCCAGGGAGGCCCGTGGTTACGAAGTATTTCTTATAGATCACCAAACACTTAGATTTAGTCGGATTAAGACACAAACCATTCCTTCCTGCCCTTTATTCATTTTGGTGACACAGTCGGCAACTTCGTTCGGTGTACAACTGATGTAAATTTGAACATCATCAGCATACATTTGAATATTACAATATTGTAGGACAGTCGGCAGGTCATTTATGTATATGCAAAAGAGAAGTGGACCCAAAATGGAGCCCTGTGGCACACCTCGAGCCACAGAAAGAAAATTAGATGGCACAACAGTACTGCTACACGGTTGGTAAACCGCCTGCGTTCTATCTGTGAGGTACGATTTTGATAACTTTTTCGCAGTGGGTGAGAAGTTATACATTTTCGATAGTTTTGTACATAAAATATCATGGTCAACACAGTCAAACGCTTAAGAATGGTCCAACAGTGTCAAGAAACACATCCTATTAGAGTCAAGTGTCACCCGAATATCTTCCACTACATCAATTAGGGCCGTTATGCAGCTCCGCCTTGGTGTAAAACCAGATTGTCTGTCAGTGATAATCCCATTTCCGGATAAAAATTTCTTCATTTGTTTAGCCATAAGTAATTCAAATACTTTATACAAATATGGCAAAATAGCAGTTGGTCGATAGTCATTGTCAGACTTTGGTGTGGGCAGAATTTTTGCTACCTTCCAACCTGTTGGAAATGTTGATCTCATTATCGCTGTATTAAAAATATGGGTAATGACCGGAAGCAGCCCAGGAAGAAGTGCCTTAACAAAAACGGGATGAATCTCATCAGTACCACAAGCATTCGACTTTACACTCAAAAAACACTCCAACACATCCGACTCTTCCACACCACCAAAACCAAACACTCAGAAGACACAAGACTAGAAGAATCTAAATAACTATTCCCATGCACTGGTTCGATCGGGAGGTTAACAAACCTCTGATTCAGCTCGTTAAGGTCAGAATCAATATTTGGAAGTGCACCACTCTTCCCCAAGCCACGTCTGATTGCTACTTACAGCATTAGAGAATTTACCCTCATAATATTTACATTTAGCAATCCTAACCTCCTTTATGACCTGTCTTCTAAAGTTTCTATATGTTTCGTGAAAAAGAGGTATCTTGTAACGTTTCCATCGTTTATATGCTGCGTCACGTAAGTCTATTAATGTCTTTATTTTATTGTTAAACCTAGGCCGCACTCCATGCCGGAACAAATTCATCGAAAAGTTGCTTAATGTTAGAATGCAGGTACTCCACTTTGTCATTTATTGAGGTCATCAGAAGGATTAAATCCCAATCGACACTGTCGAGCTTAGTACATAAATGTTGGTAGTCAATATTATTGAAGTCACGATAACTTATAATATTTGGCGTAATTTTAAGTTTAAAATCAATTGTCAGAAAAATGTAGTCATGTTTACAGAAACAAGTGGCTGAGAGCTGTTCATACAGCTCAACCTTCCCTCTATCGTCAACAAAATATAAATCCAACAGTGAACTGTTGGATTTATATTAATAATAGTTAATAGAAGATAAAACTAAACTAGATGAAAAAGTTTTAGAAGTACTTCAGGGTTTTCCAGAAATTGAAAATTTGACAATAGATAATGAACCAGGTTTCACTACACCTCAATTTAAATCATTAATGGAAAGATTAAAAATAAACGTATACTACTGCGATCCAGGTCATAGCACAGCTAATGGACAAATTGAAAGAGTTCATTCTACAATTATAGAGATTGCAAGATGTTTAAAAGAAGAATACAAATTAATAAGTGATTTACAATCTATATATAGATGAGTTCAAGAGTATAATATATCTATATATTCAGTCATAGATAAGAAACCATTTGAGGTATTGTTTAACAAAGTAAATCATGATGATATTCCCGATAAATTCTCAAAAGCACAAAATGATATGTTTAACAGAAATAATGCAAAAATAACAATGAGAGAATTTGAAAAAGAGCAAATAATATTTGAAAAAGTCGTAGGTGAAAGGAATCAGTTAAAACCCAGATATAGAAAACAAGAAGTAAATGTTGATCTAAAAAATAGGGTTAAAGTAAAAAAGAACGAGTAAAGAAGTCTGAAGTCGGGTTAGACCGACTTCGAAATACCCTTTACCTTTTCTTGTGCGTGCGAGTTCAACAATTGGTATATTATCTTCACAAATCATCCTTAGGAGCATATCTACGATAATTTTCGGTAGGGTACCTAGAATTGATTATATCGACCCCATTTCCTGTGTATGACTTTGTAGTGTCAATATAACCACTAATATATAATTTCGTCCAAAAATATTGTACAGGTCGTAAGTTATAATAATATGTCAATAGTGGGCGTGGCTGTATCAATAACACGCCCATTTTTTGTGCGCTGTTTAATGTTAGTACCCGCAACATTCCTGTGGAATTTCGTTGATAAATCTTTAATAGGAACCTAGTAACGATTTTTGGTTAATTGTGGGCGTGGCAGTAACAATAATATGTCCATATTAGGAATGCATTTTAGTACAGACCCATTGTATACAACTATCAATTTGTATTCATATATCATTACTAGAAGCATAGATACGATAATTGTCTTTAATTGGGGTTCCCAAAGTTCATTATATGGGAGGGAGGCGTATCCTTTATCTGATCGACCCCGAGTCTTGTATATGGTTTTGTAGGTTCCATATACGTACTAATATTAAATTTCGTCCAAAAATATTATATAGGTCGTAAGTTATAATAATATGTGAATAGTGGGCGTGGCTGTAGAAATAGCACGCCCTTTTTTGTGTGGTGTTTAATGCAACCTTCCTGTGAAATTTAGCTGATAAATCTTTATTAGGAACATAGTAATGATTTTTGGCTAATTGTGGGCGTGGCAGTTGTATTATTATCTCCATA
The DNA here is from genome assembly GCA_920105625.2 of Clusia tigrina. Taxonomy (NCBI): domain Eukaryota; kingdom Metazoa; phylum Arthropoda; class Insecta; order Diptera; family Clusiidae; genus Clusia; species Clusia tigrina. The sequence continues at coordinate 156,082,815 of OV050032.1, forward strand.
TTCTGCACACTCACTATTATGGACCCCATGTAAATTTCTGCCAATTTTTATTCCGCTGGCATCAATACGAGCACAGGTAGGCTAATTTTAATTTTAGACCCAAAAGTTCCTTATATCAAAAATTTCGTTCGTAAGTCTCCACCAGAACTTAAGTTATTAATATTTGTTAATAGTTGGCATGGCACTTAATATATACCGCCGACTTTTTACATAGTGTGTAGTAGGATCCACATCTCCATAACTGCCAAATTGCGTCACAATTCCATCAATCGGACCGAAGTTATAGTCTTTTTAAAAAAGGTGAAAAAAGTTCCTTAATGGGAGGTAGGCGTGGTCTTTGTCCAAATCGCCCCATATAGCAATCTGGTTCTGTATCTTTGTCCAGACTATACTTTTGCTAAATTTCATTAAGATAGTTCTAAAGGTGTAGAAAAAAAGTGGCCACAGACGGACAGACGGACGGACAAAATAAAAATTCCATGTGTGTACAATTCAAAATTCTGTAGTTTTCATGATTCTGTAGTTATCAAGATTTGTCGCCCACTCACCCACGTAACATGAAGAGAAAATCAAATATTTTGTTCTTCTTCTTTAGAGGACTTCTTATTACATTGATATTCTTTGGTACAACGCACACAGCGAACACAAGATAATCGAGAACGCAGTGCGTGGTCCCGTTCTCGGTTACAAGAGCAAGGAACACTGATAATCAAGCACGTATAAATTACAATCGTGCTACATTCAACTATGATAGTTAAGTGGATTATATTTCACACAAATCAGTGACCGTTGGTTTAATGAATAAAGTTTCTGAACATTGCACGACACTCAAATTCAGCCTGGAACACCAGGATTGTGCTGTGCAAATGGGAAAGTCAAATTGCCGGCATTGAATTGCCCACCAGAACCATTGCATTCCTTGGATTATGGAACGTCACCAGAATCAAACCATTTCTTGAAGAATATTCAGGCATACGATTCATGCGTTCAAATGACTTCGTTTGATGCAACAAATATTATCAGAGATAATTTCATGCCATCATTTAAGGTAATCGAAGAAATAAACGACAATTGGAATGTTTACAAAAAGTTTAACTTGACATTTTTTGATATCAAGATTCAAGATCAGCTATACCAGAGAGTCGGATCAATATTGCCATTTGTAGATGGTTCTCATCAGTTTTTGGAAATTTTTTTTCTTGGAAATTCCAATTATGAAATTGATCAACGGTGTCCTTTTTCTCCGAACGTAAGTAGAGAAATAATTGCTGTCTTACAAGATTATTTTCATCAGCACAATGAATTGGTGACTTTGTTTAAAACGGCATTGGACAAGAGGCCGCCGGATAGTAATAGAATTGTCATTAGAGCTGACAAAACGCCCGCTGTATAGCACGCCAGAGGATACAATGTACCAACAATAGACGATGTAGCAGTGGTAAACGTTGGAGAAGAATTTAATACACGCGATATCGTTCTTCATCGTAGAAATGATCAACTTAAACTTGTCTCTGAACTTCATCGCCCTTATGATGCTTTGCAATATCTGATTTTGTTTTCGCAAGGTTAGCTAAATTTATTCACACAAATGGTTGACACTATTTTTACAAAAGTTTGAAATTCAATTACGGATGTGGAAATGCCAAATAAAACTGTCAGCGCATTGAATTATTTTGCTGTTGGGGTATTGTCCTTGTTTGACGGGGGAAGTCCTTCTGCTGTGCGCGTGTATCTGAAAACCCTAAATCACTCTTTGGAAAAATCACTACATTACACTTTTAGTTTTTAAATCACAAGCCTTTATTTCTTAGAATACTAACTCTTATATACTATTTCTTTACATCTATCTCAGTCTGTGAACTGACCTTTCTGGTGTTCCAGTTCCGCACCTGCTAATTGGTGTCAGTTGGTCAAGCCAACCGACCTACTTCAAAAGTGGCGATGGTGCATTACGCTGCCCTCGTCGACTCGACTGCGGAACTGTAATACCCTAAAAGTTTACATAGTAATATTTCATAAACCATTTTAGCTTAAAATACTTAGACCCTAGAAGTATGTCTTATTGTAATCGCTAATACGCTAATACGCTAATCCAACAGAGTGTGGCATCTATTAGGAGTCGATGCTGTGAGTCAACTACACGTAGGTAGCTTGGTTCTAACTCACAACATCCCTCCCCTCTTTCTAAAAGAAGTTAGTGCAACTAACTTCTAATGAATTTTTACAATCTTTTTTTCTTTTTCCTGCACTTTAGACAACCTGTGCATTTCCTTAAACCTATAGTATATAAATATAATCCGTTTTAGTTTCTTTTTTTTCCAAATAGCCTTTTTTTATTTTGGGTTCTTTTTATTTCCTTTTTTATTCATTTCTTTATGCTATTGTTTTTTTTTTTTTTACTTCTTCCTTTATAGTTTTTTCTTTTCTTTTCTCTTTTTTTTTTGTTTAGTTATATCCCCCTTTTTATGTTTGGTCTTTTATCGACTCTTTTCTCACTGGCGTATACACAAACAAAATTACAAACTAATTACATATTTAGCTACGCTTCTTATAAATACGGTCTTCTGCAATTGTTGGTCCTGGTAACGTCCGTCCTGCGAGAGTGAAGTGCCTCGACGAACTCTGCATACCCCTCCCTTCTTTCTGGATCGGTACGTACAAAGATGTTATAGGTTGACGATTTGGTTTGCCATTAAAACTTTGCTTTTAGTGGCCTTCTTCTTTCCATTTATCTAGCGTGCCCCACGGCTGTAGGTGGTAAGGCCTCTGCTTATAGTATTCAACTTGTAAAAAACATTTGGAATACATGAGAGATTACAATACTCCTTCTTACTTTGCAGCAATGCGTTTTATGGTGGAAGTGTTTCTCTTGAGCTTCCTCATAATGGTATTTGACATCGTTTGGCTTTGATGTGGAGACAATCGGTATTTCTCTGAGACACACATTTAATGACGTAATTTGTGTACTCTGATCGGTAACCAGTCTCTGTGTCCTCTTGTATTAAATCATATTTCATATGTAAATCACATTTCATATGTTCATACTCTAGATTGGACATACACTTCAATGAAGGAATTAACTTCCGTGAGCCAAATTTCTTCTGCTTATTATATTTGGTGGTGGTTTCAGTCACCTATCTTAAGCTTTTGCCCATCTTCAACTTATCCAAAATCGATTCTGTTGAGATTGTGATACCCTGGGCGGACAACGTAATATAAATCTGTCCAATGACTCCGCAAGGAAACTTGCTTATTTTTCGTTGCTTGTCAATGACTCATCCACAACGCGTTCAAATGCTGCGGCCATATGCCGTTTCGTAAAATTAAAATTACATCCGTCGCCATTCATCCCCAATCTAATATGTTGGCATCCTTGGGGTCACAAACCTTGGATAGCTGCCAAAAATCTCTGATTTTCAAAAACACATCTTTCCGAATACTATGTTGGTCCCTTAGTCCGCACCGTTTTCCAATATCCGCTGTTCTCGAAACTTCCTGCTTCGCTTTACATCATCAGAGCTATTTAGAGAACACCTATAATAATTATCTTAATTTTCTAATATACATTTTAGTTTGATATTTCTTCTATGTTTAATTTTTGTCAAACATTTCATAAGTCAATTTAATAAATGAATTTCAGAATTATATAATATTTAAATAAATACACTATATGTACTATATATACTCTTGGGTATAATTTTCTATTTAGTATGATTTGTATTTTTTTTATTATAACACTTATTTCATTATTAAGTTAGATTTTAAATAATTAATTTTTGTAACTCTAATTATTTTCTAAACTACCTTTAATTTTAATCTGAACTATTACCCAGATTATAATTTTTTAAATTTATAACTTTTCTTACGCTATTCCTGAATATTAAAAAAAAAAACAATATTTCTACAACATGCTTTTTCTATAATTGAATGCTATATCATTCACTTTGCGTCCACTCGTCTTTTCCCCTTACATTATCGGACTCGCTACCGTATCCTGGAGGAAAAGAGGACTGGACTATGTGTTACTATTGCCATATAGGGCAGCAGTTTTGCTTCGATTTATTTTCCGTGCTCTTTTTCAACACGTGAACTATTACTTATTTCAGTATTGAACGAATTCATTCGTCCTCCGACAAAAACCATATTATATAAAATAACCCCGTTTGTGTCAAAACTTTGTCCATTGCATGACTATATCTTTCATCGCATACAATTACTTTTTATTTAAATTTACTTCTAGCCTGATATGTATATATCCATTAACGATTCTATTTTCCATCCTGCAATTAGCTCGTATATGAATACATACATACATTCAAGGCGCTTTAAATTACCTAGAATTAATTGCTTATATTCCCAATCAACCTATACATTAAATTCCTAACTAATAAACAGTTTTATCTAACCCGCTGCAAAGTCTGCAACCTCATAAATTCTAATTACCCGTTTCTCCTAACTAGCATACTTACTTACTTTTTTTTTAAATACACATTTGTACTTTCATTCTTTATCCCATACACATATGTATATACACATATATACTTCCAGCAGTTCCGTCGCTTGGTGTTAACGCTCAAGCGTCAAAATTCAGTGCCTACACCGCCGTATGTATGTACGTACATATTTGAAGTTAAGTTTTATATTACTTACCCACGACTGTCTTACTATTTTATTTTATTTTTTTTAAATACGTGCAATGAACCCGTTTATTATTATTTAATATAGAAAAAAATATATATATTTTTCCCTACTGTCTTCATTCGGCAATAGTTCTTAATAAGCAGATTTTCATTACGTCAATTTTACTTGCCCGAGTTTAAGTGGCACACTTTTACTGGCATTGACTCTGAAAATCGGCGCTGCGTGTGTTATTTGATACCCACACGTACATGTTTACATTGTTACTCTTGTGTTAACATTTGTAAAACACTGCTAACATATGTCTTTAGTTGTGTAGTCTAATGTGGAATAATTTCAACAAATTATTATGTAGCTTTTTATTTTTTCCCTTAATCGTTACGACTGTTGTAACTGGGCTTCGGATCTCTACTACTACATACGGACCTATTCACAAAAGTGAGAATTTGTTTCTCCTAGCCTGATTCTTCATTAGTACTTGATCACCCACGTTAAAAACGACTGGGTTTAGTACCTTGTTATAGGCTTCCCTGGCTACTCGTTTAGCACAATCCTGGTTTTCTCTGACCAACTCGTGCGCTCGCTGTAGCTGATACTTTTGCACTTTATTCGGGTCATCAGCATTCTACACTGGCGCACATTTGCGCTTCAGATTTGCTGGCATGTTAAAATCAAACCCGTAGAGCGTCCTAAACGGAGTTTGCTTCGTTGATACATGCACAGTATTGTTGTGTACATGCATTGCAGTGGTCAGCCATTGATCCCAATTGGAGCCGTCTTCTTTGGCAAAACTGCGCAAGTACTCGGCCAGAGGTCGATGACTACGTTCCAATGAGCCATTCGCCTGTGGATGATATGGTGTTATGTGCAACTTCTTTATTCCCAGCATCTTACAAGTTTCTGAGAATAATTTCGATACAAAATTGGAACTATTGTCGGTTATCAAAACCTTAGGTATGTTGTATCGTGCTACAATTTCATCAAAGAATGCTTTGGCTACCGTACCTGCTTCCGCATCGGGTATAGCCACGCACGTCATATACTTTGAGAAATCATCTTGGAAAGTCAATATGTACTTGTTTCCCGAAACTGTCTCAGGTAAAATACCTACAATATCCATATGAACCTTATCAAATGGTTGTTTTGGTGTGTCAGTTATCACCATTGGAATCTTTGTTAGCCTTGAACTCTTATTGGCCTGACATTTCGGACAACTCTTTATATATTTTTTAATGTCCTTGAGCATACCTTTCCATCCGTATACTCGCCTAATTCTGTCATGAGTTTTCCAAAATCCTTGGTGTCCACCTAGATGTGAATCATGGAAACCCTTTAACACAGCCTGGATATCCTTTATATCCTTCAGCCATTCCACACTACTGGCACCTTGTTCATTAGCAGCGTCGCCCACATTGCTAACATTTCTTGTTGCATTAATCTGATCCCCTTGAATTCTCTCGGCCTTCTCCTTATCTGACCGTGCTTTGGCCCTCGTTTGCACTACTGATACCTTCTGTACCTGCGGTACTCTGCTGAGTGCATCCGCATTCAGATTCTTTTTCCCAGGTTTGTATATGATTTCAAAATCATACTCAGACAATTTGTGTCTGAACCTGGCTAGCCTAGACGTTTGGTCTTTCAAATTGGCTATGCCTCTCAACGGCTGGTGATCAGTATATGTTTTAAATGGGCGTCCTAGCAGATATGCCCTAAAATTCTTCATAGCCCACACTATGGCTAGGAATTCCTTCTCTATTGTGGAGTATCTTTTCTCCGTATCGCTAAGCGCCCTGCTTGCGAATGCTATTGGTCGGTCATTACCGACTTCCCATTGTGACAATACTGCCCCTAATGCTTCATTGCTAGCATCAGTGGTCAACAAAAAAGTTTGCTCAAAATCGGGGTACGCCAAAATTGGTGGAGAGCTAATGATTTCCTTTAGCCTCTCAAATGCTTGCTGACATCTCTCTGTCCATTCGAACTTTGCTTCTTTTCGTAGCAACTTATTCACTGGCAACGCAATTCCGGCTAGTCCTTCCAAGAACTTTCTATAATAGTTCACAAGTCCTAGGAATGCTTGCACTTCCTTTCTATTTCTTGGAACCGCTAAATTTTTAACGCATTCCACCTTCTGCGGGTCAGGCAGTGCTCCTGCCTCTGAGCAACGATGGCCTAAATAAACCACCTCTCTTCGCAAAAATTGACACTTCTCCATGCTCAATTTCAAATTGTGTTCTCGTAATTTTTGGAGCACCTTGCACAAGCGTTGCGAATGCTGCTGAGTTCTTCCCATAAATTACAATATCATCGAGATACACAAAACAATCTAACCCTTGTAAGCCTGTTAGCACATGGTTCATTAGCCGTTGGAAAGTAGCCGGTGCCCCTGTTAATCCAAACGGCATTCTGTTAAACTCATAATGCCCTAAACCGGTGCTGAACGCGGTTTTCTGCTTATCTTGGGTATCCACCAGAACTTGGTGGTAGCCACTCGCTAAATCAAGCGTAGAAAAATATCTACTATGCCCCAATTGATCCAGAATCTCTTCTATCCTTGGTATCGGAAACACTTGCTTGATAGTGGCGTCGTTCAATTTCCTAAAATCGAGGACCATTCTCCACTTCTTCTGACCCTGAGTACCTCCCTTCTTTGGTACCAAAATTATTGGAGAGTTCCAAGGCGAGATACTCGGTGAAATTATGTTATCCTTTAACATTCCTTCCACTTGCCTATTTACCTCATCTTTGTGAGCTTGCGGCAATCTGTACTGTTTCTGGTTAATTGGTGCTTGATCCACTCTAGTAGGTATTTCATGCTCTACCTCTGGTGTATATGTTAACTGGTCTCCTTCCAGCAAAAATATGTCATGGAATGACGCACAAATGGCTTCTATTGATGCCTTCTCTTCTGAATTTACGCTTGGGTCTAACTTCAGTGATTCTAGCACTCTCTCCATTCTTTTTCTTATATCAACTTGTTTAATCTGATTTACCGATCTATAATTCGGTTCCTTAAAATTATCGTAACTAGTGAACTTGGGCCTAAAATCCTCATAAATCAGGGAGTCCTTTTCCGATGCGTTGAGTACGCAAGCGTACACCTTACCCTTGTCAACGTGCGTTATGGTTTCTCCCATATATACGCCCTCCGCTAGCTGCTGCTTGTGCAAAACAAGAGTCCTAAGTTTCGTGTTTACATGAATAGTAACTACTCTGGTTGACCTTGCATTCACTACCTCCATACAATTCTTAACCTTACTCACGGTTCCTTCCTGCCATGACTTTAATGGAAGAGTGATTATTCTATTCCTATTATTGTCGTAAAACGATAACTGCTTGTCGAGCGCATCCAGTATGGTGCGGCCCCAAAGATTATCGCGGCCAATTATCCCATCAGCCGGGATACCTTTCCTATCCACTTCCACTGCATGCACTCTAAAACTCATACCCTTAACTCCACTGTGTCCTATTCTGAGCGACCCCAATGTCCTAATGCACCCTCCAAACGCTCCGTTAAGCATTCTTACGTCCATTTGATTAATGTCTAGCGCCTTTCGTAAAGCACTAGAAAAAACGAGGCTAGTGTCCGCCCCTGAATCTACTAATAGCACTAGCTTTCCACTCGCTGCTTCCTCGCAGGGTATCTCGATGAAGGCATCACCTATCCTGCTCATAGCGAAGCAACCTCCTTTTGTTCCCAATATGGACGTGTATCCACTCCCTAACTCTTCGTGATATTGGAGAGCCTCTTGCTCCTCCTTCTCCTGGACTGTAGTTCCTACATTACTAGTCCCACGTACTTCCGGCCTTATTATTACTTCCTTTCTTTTGGCTTTCCAGTCTATTAGCCTTGACTGGGCCGCTGGAAGTTTCCCTGGTTCTTTTGTTGGGATTGTCTTTCCCTGCATTCCATTGCCCGATGACCCATTCGTCCACATGAGAAGCATCTCAACCCCTGTTTGGTGTTGCGTATCCTTGGTTCACTTCTGGAATTCCAATTTGGTTGCTGCTGACCACTTCCAGTTTTGAAAGGATTTCTTCCTTGGTTAATTCCTTCTGTTGAATTAACTCGGGGACTACTGAAGTTACCCCTGCTGTCCCTCAAGGGTGGAACCGGGCGCCTCGTAGCTGGCTGCCTTCTACTTTGACCCCATTTAGTGTCTACTTGGCACTGTCTACTTGCCTCATGACCGTAAGTTTGGCACTCCATACAGTAGGGCGTGTTTTTCCGTGTAATGCATTCATCCCTTGTGTGCCCTGGCTTATCACAGAATGAGCAAATGGGTTTCCTTGGCTGGAACCTCCCAACCAGGAATTCCTGGTCTCTTTGTTGCGGAAATTGGCCCATCAATCTACCGACTCCATATCTGTTTTGCTGCTGTACTGCTCCTACCTCTGCTAGAACATTCGTCCAGCAGATTCCACCTGTTGTCGTTCGTTGTTGTATTGCTGCTTCAGCGGACGAGACCGCTTCCACTAGCTCTGCCAGACTCCTCGGCGTGAGAGTAAGAGTATAATTAGATAAATCCCTATTTATCAGGCCTGCCTTGAACACAGAAATCATAGTCCGTTCTACTTGAGCCTTGTATGCTGCAACATTTTCTGGAAACTGCCTGTTGGCTTCCGTCTCAGCAGCGCTCCCCAGAGACTGGAGCCTTCGTCCCCAGGCTCTCAATTCCTCCCCCGGTGTCTGAGTTGATTCCTGAATTTCCCGAACGAGATAGTCATACGACTTTTGTTTTAAATACGTCCTATCCAAAAGTGCATATAATTCTGCCAGGGTGCTTACTGAGCTATGCACCAGTAAATCAAACGCATCACCTGTGGTTCTTTGGCTAATACACTTTATTAAGTGTTCCCCGTCCGCTTCCGGAACACTCTGTTGCGCTAGCTCACAACCTTCTTTGAAGCGCCGGATCTCAGTTCTCAGATCAGACAAGTCGACTCCTGACATGGGCACCAACTTCTCCACCGCATGAGCACCTTCTAGAATGCCCATTTTATTCCTTTGTGCTTTCTCAATTGCTGGTAAAACCTTAGCTTTATTAATCTCTTTGGGAGTTTCCAAATTCTCTTCTCCCGGATCTGAGATGTAATTGGCCAGGGACGGACTCAAACTAATTAGTCTTCGATCGTTCGTTCGCACAGGCGAAATACTGTCCACAGTATCGGAACTTTGCTGCACTGGTACTGCTTCCGGCTCCTTTGGCGGATATCCCTGATTTTTATTATTTATCGGGCTTCCCGGAGAAAAAGGCTCGACACCGATTTCAGATGCGCCAAACAAAAATTCCGCTCGCCTTTCTTCATTAAGTACTAATTTTGGCTTTACCATGCGGCTTATCCCTTCTGGTGTTAAATATTCCGGCCAGCGAACTTCAGGAGGCAACGTCAATACTGTCTGTGTAAATCCAGCCGATGCTGATCTTGATCTCTCCTTTTTCAGTGAGGTCCTATTGGTCGCCCGCCCAATTTTCAATTCCGCACATTCCTTTTCCAACAGGGTTGCTGCTTCCTCTGTTTCCGTCAATATCTGAGAAAGTTCCTTTACCTTATTCTCAAGATACTCTTTTTGTGCTCTCCAATCTTCTGTTTTCTTATGAAAACTGAACAACTTTTCTTCTGTTATTTTTTGGATTGCCGTTAAGGCTTGATCCGCTACTTCTAATGGTGACACAGCTCCTCCGGCATTCGCCTGCTTCCACAATTCCTGAGCTTCTTTCCTGCTCGTACTCGCTTCGAACTGGTCAACTATTTTCCCAGTAAACAGTTCCACCTCTGACTGCATTGATTTCAATCTGTTCCTTACTTCCTCGTCTGTCGAAACCAAACTCACTGTTTGTTGCCCTAGTCCTTCTAATTCAGAACTAAATGTATCTGCCCATTCGTTGACCAGACTATTTATGTAGTCTGCGTAATTTTCCGTAAAATATTTTCCTTTGCCGTACTCAACTGCGTGAGGCAACAACAGTCCGTGAATTTTGTTGAACTCTCTCCCTAGATTTTGCAACTGTGTTATTCGCTTGCGGTAATACACGTTGTCCTTACGTAAACTGCCGTCTTTCTTAAAATTACGGACCAATTTTTCAATCGCTTCTCCAATTTGCTCCTGCATCAGCAGTAATCCTTGCGCTTCCTTCATCATATCCCAAATGCCAGAACAGATGGCGTATCCCAATTACAAATAAAAATCCAATATTTGTTAAAATTTGTTACAATATTTTATTCGATCTTACTTAATGATTCAAAACAGAGTTATTAAAAAAAAAACATTCCACCGTAAATTCTATCTTTATATACATATTCTGCTATACTTGTTTTCCATCACAAAGTTCCGCTGTCTACCGGCGTCCATTAAGTCCTTCCATCAATGCAAATTGGTCCTTGACTTCCTCACAGATACTCCTTGTTTTCCTCACATGTATCCCCATATCCAATCACCAACTTGAATACTCCCAAAAATCCTCTCAATTCGCAAGAACCGAAATTGGATTTACAGGCAAAAAATGTCTTGATTCATTCCCAGAAATTTGAATCCATATTTAATAATAAACCCGTAACGTATGCGACACGTAATAATAGAATTGAAAGTTATTTTCAACATTGCTACGCAAATTATAGTTTCCGAACTACAAAAACTTTGATGCAACAACACGTGTTGTAAACACTTCTTGAAATATTTTTCCCTAATACCCTAAGCTCAAAATGCCAAATATTTAAATCAAACGTTCTATGTTTGTTTTCAAACAACATAGATTTAGAACATCAGAATTTAAACAATACGAAAACAATTTAAATGTCTCAATATAGACTACATGGCCTTATAAACAATATAAATGTCCCTCACGACAAACAAATTCAAATCCCCTACAAAAAAAATCCTCACAGCTAGGATGAACATACATAGACCGTCCGATCATACTGACGGTTTATGGTTGCCATTCAAAGCTGCGTGCAACAGCGCAAACGCGCCTGTATGTTGCAACCTCTCTGACCAGCGCTACGGCGCCTTCAGGTCGCAGAAGTATCTACTTAGATTACGCTAATATACACTCTACTCACCAACATTTTTTTTGATGACATCTTTTTCCTGAGTGTCCTTAGTTGAGGTCCTTCGAATTCGTTGCAGGATGCCTCACTGCTTCAGGGTTCCTTGCCCTGGAATTCCTCCAATAGGTCCTTTAGACCGGCTGCGCCAAAAATGTTGGGGTATTGTCCTTGTTTGACGGGGGACGTCCTTCTGCTGTGCGCGTGTATCTGAAAACCCTAAATCACTCTTTGGAAAAATCACTACATTACACTTTTAGTTTTTAAATCACAAGCCTTTATTTCTTAGAATACTAACTCTTATATACTATTTCTTTACATCTATCTCAGTCTGTGAACTGACCTTTCTGGTGTTCCAGTTCCGCACCTGCTAATTGGTGTCAGTTGGTCAAGCCAACCGACCTACTTTAAAAGTGGCGATGGTGCATTACGCTGCCCTCGTCGACTCGACTGCGGAACTGTAATACCCTAAAAGTTTACATAGTAATATTTCATAAACCATTTTAGCTTAAAATACTTAGACCCTAGAAGTATGTCTTATTGTAATCGCTAATACGCTAATACGCTAATCCAACAGAGTGTGGCATCTATTAGGAGTCGATGCTGTGAGTCAACTACACGTAGGTAGCTTGGTTCTAACTCACAACAATGCGGACAAATTTGTTGATTCGTCCAAATCAAGAGAATCATATTCTGAAATGTCAAACACTTTTTCACCAGTATCTTGTCGACATGTATGCGAAAATAGAGACTGAACGTTTGAATTACATTAGGTTCTATCAGAAAAGGCCATGCATTGAAGAGTACATACATCTACGTGATGCCATTAACAATGATGGCAACCAGCTATTATATAAAGTTCGTAGAAGGACTAGCCGGAATTGCGTTGCCGATTAATAAGTTGCTACGAAAAGAAGCAAAGTTCGAATGGACAGAGAGATGTCAGCAAACATCCTAGAGGCTAAAGGAAATAATTAGCTCACCATCGATTTTGGCGTACTCCGACTTTGAGCAAACTTTTTTGTTGACCACTGATGCTAGCAATGAGGCCTTGGGGGCAGTCGGTAATGACCGACCAATAGCATTCGCGAGCATGGCACTTAGCGATACGGAGAAAAGATACTCCACAATAGAGAAGGAATTTCTAGCAATAGTATGGGCTACGAAGAATTTTAGGGCATATCTGCTAGGACGCCCATTTAACATATATACTGATCACCAGCCGTTGAGAGGCATAGCCAGTTTGAAAGACCAAACGTCTAGGCTAGCCAGGTTCAGACACAAGTTGTCTGAGTATGATTTTGAAATCATATACAAACCTGGGAAGAAGAATCTGAATGCGGACGAACTCAGCATAGTACCGCAGGCACAGAAGGTATCAGTAGTGCAAACGAGGGCCAAAGCGCGGTCGGATAAGTCCAAATGACATTGGGCTAAAAACATATGAAATCAACCGAAAATATTAACATTTCTGACCTCATCACCTCAAAATTTGATAAGATTTTGTACATATGATCTATGGATCGGCACAATAATATTTGCCAACTTTCAGTGTCCTAGCTCTCGTATTTTCAGAATTATGGCCATTCCAAGCTGGCAAAAATCAATAAAAATGCACTCAGATGCCTTAACACAATTATTAATATCTCGAAAAGTATTCATTGTACGTTAATAATCAAGGGCTCATTTTCCAGTCAAAAACATGCGCCATTCAAACAAAATTTTTTTTTTAAATTTTCGATCAAGGATAATGTAAATAAAAAAAGGACTAAAATTTCCAAAGGATATATCTCGAAAATCAATATTTTTAAAAATTTCAAAAAAATATATGTTAATTCTTATTATGTTTTGTACAAGTCTGCCAAATTTCAATGTGGAGTCTTTATTACAACATGAGTTATTAAGAAAAAAGCAGGCGAAGGTTTATGTATTTCATGAAATGTACCAAAATACAAAAAGGTGACAAATTACAAAAAGAAGGACAAATCAAATGTAACGGAACTTTTTCGACTTTTCAACCTAGGCGAAATATTTATTGCCTGTTCACACAAAAAATGTAGAAATATTTTATGACCTGTGGTCGGCTTATTGGCAGTAGCAAATTCAGTCCCTATTTAAAAAACATTTTATGACCCGTACTTCACGCAAATTTTCCAATTCAAGAAAAGCAAGGCGTTTATTTTTTTACCTGAAATCTATTTTTTGTACCAAAAAAAACAGTGTACGCATGTTATATTTTGTTGTTTTGTTTTCGTGGCAACTGCTTAGTGGCGCCAGTCGGGTGTTGCTTTTGCAGACATTCCAAATGCGTCGTCTGCTTAATTCACCAATGAAGAACGAGCTTCTATTTTCTTCTTCTTAATTGAACTATGCGAGTTGATGAGCAAGGGAAAGTGCGAGAGAATGGAGAGTCGTGATATTGAGCCCGAACGGTACGGTCATAAAATTCATTCGGTTGTGGTATTTAAATAAGATATATGCCATTCAATTCAACATTTTGCTGTAATCCTTTTAAAAAATCCGGCCACACTGGGTGCAATAAAAGTTTAAGACAAGTCCAAGAATGGATGCTACAGTATACTAAGTATAAAAACATTACGATCTCAAATAAAATTTGTGGGACATGTAGAATAAAATTTTCGCATCTGAAAAAATCTAATAAATCTAATTTGGAAGGCGGTTCAGACATAAACGAAAATTTTATATACTTTCGATGACATTGCGTCAGGCACGGAAGAAGATGACATTGCGTCAGGCACGGAAAAAGTTGCTATTTCAAAATTAAACCAATCTTTACCGTATCTGGAACAATCTCCGATAAAAAAGAAGAAGTTACATCAAAAACGGTACTGAGATGCAAAATGCAGGAAAATAAGTGATTCGATTCAAGACAAAATTTTCCACGGTTCAGCACAATCAACTTCGCATATGTGCCCACAATCCGAAATAATAGAACAATTAAAAGAAAAGTTTAAAACATTAACAAAAAATAGTGAGAAAATCCAACTGCTAACAATTTTACCAAAAAGCTGGACAATACATAAAATTGAGGAAGAATTCCTGGTTACAAACTATATCGCTCGAAAAGTTAAGCATTTGGTTGAAACAAAGGGTGTGATGAGTACGCCTAACCCAAAAACTGGGAAGTCCAATTTCACCAGTGACAAGCAGTTTAGTAACATCCTTTTATGAATCCGATGACGTCAGCAGGTGTATGCCCGGACAGAAAGATTTCGTGTCTGTTTTTGAAAATGGTACAGAAGTGAGGAAAAATAAAACACTTTTGCTTGGAAACTTAAGAGAAATGTACACCTTATTCAAGGAACGACATGATGGAATAAAAATAGGTATTTCCAAGTTTTGCCAACTTCGTCCGAGGAATATAATTCTAGCAAATGCGAGTGGATCTCATAACGTGTGTGTTTGTACAAAGCATCAAAATGTGAAGCTGGTTAATGCTATAAATTTAAAAAAATTAACTGCTGGTGTTCCGAATTATCAGCTTGAATGTTACAAAGATTCTTTGAAACAAATGACATGCATTCCATCTTCTTCAAAGTGTCACCTACGTAAATGTAACAAGTGTCCAGGAATTGAAAATTTAAAAGCAAAACTAAATCAATTACTAGAGCAAAATGATATTGATGAAATAACATATGAACAATGGGTAAGTGTAGATAGGGATAATTTGGAGACCATGATTGGCCAAGCCAACTCAACAGCTGCATTCTATTGAACCTGTAGATAAAAAAAAAATTAAAGTCAAGCGTTACTCGGCAGATGCAGATTTTGTAATTGAAATCCTTCAGAAATAAATAAATATGCTGTAATAAAGTGTTTAATAATGATAATACATTATGTTGTACTTTTTATTAAAGGTTTAGCAATGGAGAAAAAGAGTTTAAGCAAAGAAAAGTCGAAAAAGTTCCGTTAAATTTGATTTGTCCTTCTTTTTGTAATTTGTCACCTTTTTGTATTTTGGTACATTTCATGAAATACATAAACCTTCGCCTGCTTTTTTCTTAATAACTCTTGTTGTAATAAAGACTCCACATTGAAATTTGGCAGACTTGTACAAAACATAATAAGAATTAACATATATTTTTTTGAAATTTTTAAAAATATTGATTTTTGAGATATATCCTTTGGAAATTTTAGTCCTTTTTTTATTTACATTATCCTTGATCGAAAATTAAAAAAAAAAAATTTTTTTTAATGGCGCATGTTTTTGTCTGTAAAATGAGCCCTTGATTATTAACGTACAATGAATACTTTTCGAGATATTTAAAAATGTGTTAAGGCATCTGAGTGCATTTTTATTGATTTTTGCCAACTTGGAATAGCCATAATTCTGAAAGTACGAGAGCTAGGACACTGAAAGTTGGCAAACGCTATTATTATGTTTAACTTTCCCTTCGTACCAAATTTCATCCAATTCGAAATCGGTGCGGTCAACTCATTGGTTGATTTCATATGTTTTTACCCATTGGCCAACTGACGATATTGCAATCTTCCTACAATTGTAGCCCGCATCATATGCATGAGAATGCACAGGATGCGATGGCATATGTTCAATTTATGGTCGACCAGATCTGTTTATCACTTTTACCTGTAATCCACAATGAAGTGAGCTTCGAGAATACTTATTGCCAGGGCAATCGCCAACAGATCGTCACGACATAACAGTACGTGTGCATAAACAAAAGCTGAAATCATAGTCAAACACACAGTATTTAGCGAAACACAATGCTAGATGTATTCTGCCGAAGTGGAAAAAGAGGGCTTGGATGCATTTGCTCAAGCAAATATTCCAAAATTGAACAATGATCAAAAGAATCAATTGCACGATTATGCATGTTGCTAACGGAGAAATTGGTGGATTGAATTTTTTGGACGCGCCTGGAGGAACTGGTAAAACATTCTTGATTTCGTTGCTACTAGAAACATAAAATAGCACTGGCATTGTCTTCTTCTGGGATTGCTGCTACTTTATTGGATGGCGGTCTAAGAGCACACTCTGCACTTAAGCTGCCATTGAATATGCAGGCAAATGACAATCCTACATGTAACATAACTAAAACATCTGGAATGTCAAAAATCTTGCAACAATGCGCGATAATCGTTTGGGATGAATGTCCAATGGCTATCAAAAACTCATTAGAAGCATTGGGTAGAACAATGAAAGATCTACGGGGAAATCGAGATTTATTTGGCGGTGCTTTGATGCTGTTAGCTGGAGACTTTAGACAAACGTTACCAGTCATTCCGAAATCTACTGCTGCCGATGAAATAGACGCATGCTTGAAATCTTCAATTCAAACGTACGCGTTCAATTGCAAAACGATCGATCAGCAACTGAATTTTCACAGCAATTGGGGATGGTACAATGCCAGTCGACAGGAATACAGGTATGATAACACTGCCGTTTCACTAAATCAAAAGAAGAACTGATTCATAGCGTGTTCCCAAACATAGCACAACAGTACAAAAATCATGTTTGGCTAAGATACGAGCAATACTGGCCGGAAAGAACAAAGATGTCAATGATCTTAACGAAGGCTATTTTAAAAGAAATACAAGGTCCATTATTCACATTCAATTCGGTGGATACCATCATCATTCAGGATGAGGTTGTGCATTATCTCACAGAATTTTTAAACGCACATAATTTGGCAGGAATACCACGGCACGAATTGCAGCTAAAAATTGGAGCGCCGATTATTATGCTTCGCAACATCAACAAACCAAAACTGTGTAATGGCACCAGGCTTGCCGTCAAAAAAATATTGAGAAATGTGATAGAAGCAAAAATTTTGAATGGAAAATTCAAAGGGGAAGACGTTTTGATTCCTCGCATCTGAATGATTCCATCTGATGTGCTATTTTAATTTAAGCGTCTTCGGTTCCCTGTTCGTCTTGCATTCACCGTGACCATCAATAAATCGCAAGTACAATCTATAGAAATGTGCGGCATAAAATCCAGTTTTTCGCATGGCCAACTCTACTCCTGAGTCGAAAAACCATCTGCTCTATTCATTTATACGAGCGATGGTAAAAAGAAACAAAGAATATTGTTTGTCTAAAAGCATTGCAATAAATGTTTTAATTTAATTGAAATTGTTGGAAAAAGTTTTTTATTGCATGGGAAAGCGAGCGGGGGTTCAGCTAGTTGGTTTTAAAAACTCATATCCTAATATAATATCGTGTGATTTCAATTCACATTCAATATATTTTTGCATATTCCCCCAAAACATTAATCTTATGATATGGAGTTATTTCAGATGTACCATGAACTGAGTTCATTATGAACTTGCTTATTTCAGGCAATTTATTTGGTTTTGAAACCAGATTAATTTTACAATAATATTTCCATGAACCTGTATACTCTTACATTAATAACTTCAATTTCTGGTCATTTTATGTAGTTTTAATTATATGTAAGACCGCGTTTAATCTAAAAAATTGCACGATTCTTTCGCTGTATTCATTCTTTGTACTTTATTTTGGACCTGATTTACATCTGAACCTGGAGGATTTCTTTGTCTTTTATGATCGTTTGATAATTATTTTGATTATAGTTATTATTTCTATAATATTTTTGGGTAAAATTTCGATTTTGCTATGAATTATTTTTAAATTCTGTTCACTATTCCGGTTGTAATTATTTGGTCTGAATAATGTTTGTTGTCTAAAGTTCACATCCATTAATTCGAGTATCGGTAATTGTGGTTGATTCTGTCTCTTATAAAAAGTATGTGAATATTGGAAACCATTTCTTTGTTTTTTGAAATTCAAAGTTCATTTAAAAATGATATCTTTCATTCTTTGCAATGGATATAATGAAAATATAATATTTGATAATGAAGCATTTAGTCCAGTTATAAAAATTATTAATTCATTTTCTCTGGATTTTTCATTGTAAGCTTTGGTAACTGCGGAATTATCACCATAAGTCATATTTTTATTTATTATGGGAGTAAATTTTTCATTGAACTGTTATAAAATTGAATTAAGGAATTTCATCCCTGTCGAAGTATTGAAAGTTCCTGCTCTAATATATGAATAGGTCTTTTGTCGCTAGATGCGATCTAATCTTGCAATTCATCATCATCATCATCATAATTGGCGTACAACCATTTTTGATCATTGCCGCGTTATCAGCCTTCGCCAGTCGTCTCTGCTTCGCGCACGCTGGTGCCAATTGGAAACACCAAGTGCAGCCAGGTCCTCTTGAACTTGGTCCTTCCAACGTAGTGGCGGTCTCCCCCTCCTGCGTCCGCAACATCGATTCAAATACTTTTTTCGCCGGAGCACTTTCATCCATTCGCACAACATGTCCCAGCCAGCGCAGCCGCTGTGTTTTAATGCGCTGAACTATATCAATGTCGGCGTACAGCTCATACAGCTCGTTGTTCAATCTGATTCGATACTCTCCGTAGACGCATATAGGACCATAGATCCTTCGAAGAATTTTTCTCTCGAACGCCGCCAAAGCTCGCTCATCGTTGTTTGTCATCGTCCAGGTTTCGGCACCATAAAGCAGGACGGGAAGGATGAGGGCTTTGTAGAGCGTAATTTTGGTTCGTCGAGAGAGGGCTCTGCTTCTCAATTGCGTACTGAGCCCAAAGTAACACCTGTTGACAAGAGCGATTCTTCGCTTGATCTCCTTGCTGACATCGTTCGTGGTGTTGATGCTGGTACCCAGATAAAGTAAGCCCTTCACAACTTCAAAGTTGTAGTCGCCAACAGTGACGTGGTGTCCAAGACGCTGAGACTCTTTGTGTGTTGACACCAAGTACTTCGTTTTGCCCTCGTTTACCGCTAAACCCACTCGCCTCGCTTCTCTCTCCAAGCCGGAAAATGCAGCACTGACGGCGCGGCTGTTATGGCCAATGATGTCAATATCATCAGCGTACGCCAGTAACATGACACTCTTGTGAAGATAGTGCCTGTGCGATTTAGATCTGCTGCGCGTACCATTTTTTCTAACATTAGATTGAAGAAAACACACGATAAGGAGTCACCTTGTCTGAACCCTCGCTCAGTAACAAACGGCTCGGACAAGTCATTACCGATTTTAACTGAGCCAGTGGTGGTGCTTAGCGTCATTTTGCACAGCCGAATTAGCTTAGCAGGGACGCCAAATTCAGACATAGCGGGGTACAGTTGACTCCTTACGGTGCTCTCGAATGCGGCTTTGAAATCGACGAAAAGGTGGTGTATGTCGATCTGCTTCTCTAGGGTTTTCTCCAGGATTTGGCGTAGTGTGAACATTTGGTCAATGGTGCCTTTACCGGGTCTGAAGCCACACTGATAAGGCCCAATCAGTTCATTGGCGATGGGCTTCAGCCTTTCACAGAGTACGCTCGACAGGACCTTATATGCGATGTTCAGAAGGCTGATCCCGCGGTAGTTGGCACAGATTGCCGGATCACCCTTCTTGTGGATTGGGCAGAGCACACTTAAGTTCCAGTTGCTAGGCATGCATTCCTCCGACCATATTTTGCAGATGAGCTGGTGCATGCGTTTCGTGAGCTCATCGCCGCCAGCCTTGAATAGCTCCGCTGGTATACCATCAGCTCCGGCGGCTTTGTTGTTTTTGAGCCGCCTAATAACTAGCAAGACCTCGTCATAGTCGGGGGGCGCTACTTCATGTTCGTCGTCAGCAACTGTGGGGTCGGGTTTATTTTCATTGCTATCATTAGCGCTGTCGCCATTCAGCAGCTTCGAGAAGTGTTCCCTCCATAACGTGAGTACGCTCTGGATATCCGTCAATAAATTCCCGTTTTCCTCTTTGCAGGAATTGGAATTGGCTCCGGTCTTAAAACCTTCCGTTTGGCGCCTCACACATTCGTAGGATTTTCGAGCCATATTCCTGCTGCCAAACATCTCGATTTCCTCGCATTCTCTCTCTATTCGGCTTCTCGTTTCTTGCGCCTAAAGAGACGCTTCTCTTCCCTTCTCTTCTCTCGATATCGCTCCTTAGCAGCTCGCGTTGCAGCCGATCGCAGGATGAGCTGGTATGCTGCGTCTTTCTCTGCAGCTGCGTTCCGACACTCTTCGTCATACCAGCTGTTTTTCTTCGGGCGGTGATAGCTAATCACCTCTTCAGCGGCCGTGCGCATGGAGTGGGATATAAGCGACCACTGCGCGCAAATATCGAAATCAGGGGGAGAATCCGTCAGCATATTCGAGAGCCGAGAAGCAAATGCGGTAGCTGTCTGCAGCGATTGTAGCTTTCCGACGTCAAGCTTCCTCTGCGAATTAAAGCGAACATTTTTTGCCGCTCTGAGGTGAGTGCGAACCTTAGCTACAACAAGGTAGTGGTCCGAGTCAATGTTGGCACCTCGAATTGTACGTACGTCTAACACGCTGGATGCATGCCTGCCGTCGATCACAACGTGATCAATTTGGTTCCTGGTTTTGTGATCAGGGGACAGCCAGGTGGCTTTATGAATATCGGGATGCTGGAATCTAGTACTACTAACTACCATGTTCCGTGCTGCGGCGAAGTCGATCAGCCTCAAACCGAGACAATCCCAGGACTTCATCTCGCAGTCGTTTGCTTACCACAAAACCTACACCGAGTCTGCGCTGCGTCGCATGGCAGCTGTAGTAGATGTCACATGTAGCTTTTTTTGGGCGTCCATGTCCCATCCATCGCATTTCCTGGAGTGCGGTGACGTCAGCTTTATATTTTTCGAGGACGTCAACTAGCTGGATAGAGGCACCTTCCCTATTAAGGGTCCGGACATTCCAGGTGCATATCCTTAAATCGTGTTCCTTATAACGTTTGCGGGGGTTGTCGTCAACAGTTGTGGGATATTTCATCCGAGGCTTCAATCTTATATTCACTGGATTATTTGTTTTTTATGTGGCGGGTTCCAAGCCCAGCGCACAACCCTAAGCTAGGGATTTTTTGTTTGGTAGTGGTAACCCACTTCGGGGGTATGGGCGCTGCCGTTGGTACCTATAGTACTCCTCCGCCACCGTTCCTACATGCGAGACCCCACCTGGCCTCGCACACTTTGGCGAATCCTTAAACCGAATATGTCAGAGTGGCCTCACCAAAGCTCAATCGTTGGCCCTGACCAAGGATCCCACATGGGTTGGTTACCACATCTTCACCTAGGTTGCTCAGGTTACCAGGGTGCACCACGTGGAGGTGACAGTAGGAAGATTTAAGAGACATGAGCCGTTAATAGCAGGAAACCCTAAAGTGAGCCTGTCCCCCTTGGCAACCCCTCTTGCAATTATAGCATCGAAGTTTAGTGCAGTTCAATGAGATACTAAAAGAAAATTTGGAGAATTTGTTATTTTGTTTCTAATCATGCAAACTGTAATGACATCTAAAGAGAAGTCACAAGCTCCATTCAAATTATAACTTTAACATTAACTCGCTTATAGAATTTTCCAAACGTTCCACATTATTATTAAATTCAACAACTAATTATTGTACTAATTGTGTTATTTGGTCTTTATCCATTTTTTTTTGTCAATTTATTGTTTAAATCAATTTATAAGTGTATTAATTGCAGTTTCTTATTTGATAGCCAGTTTTATATTCTATGAATACATTCACTTACACAATTTTTTTTTCACTTTAATTTGTTTCCACTGTGGTAATAAGTTTAAAATCGTATATAGCTATTTTAATTACTTAATAACGGGTCCGCCAAATAACTTTTTTTTTTTTGAAAATTCTATATATTTCTTTTTTTATTTGAAAGTACAATCCTTCCGGTTAATAATGGAAAATAATTGCATTCAAATGGCTGCCTCGGCTGGCCATGCAGCCTACACGATCAGTCCAATTTTTAAGCACATTATCGATTGTGTGCAGCTGTATTTCACCAATGGCTTCACGAATATTGTCCTTTAAAGCGTCAATTGTCTCTGGCTTGTCGGCGCAATACTTATCTTTGAGGGCACCCCACAAATAATAGTCCAACGGTGTCAAATCGCAGCTCCGAGGTGGCCAAACGACATCAGCTCTGCGGCTGATAATGCGATCTTCAAAAACAGGGCGGAAAACATCGAGTGTAGCTTCGGCTGTGTGGCACGTAGCGCCGTCCTGTTGCCAATATCCTCCTCTTCAATTTTTGTTAACAAAAATTCGTTCAACATGGCCCGATAACGATCGCCATTGACTGTAACGGCCACTCCCTGCTCATTTTCGAAGAAAAATGGCCCAATTATGCCTCTGGACCTAAATCCGCACCAAACAGTGACTCGTTTTGGGAGCATCGGCTTTTCAATGTATGCGTGCGGGTTTTCTGTGCCCCAAATGCGACAATTTTGCTTGTTTACATACCCGCCAAGATCAAAATGAGCTTCATCTGAAAAGATGATTTAGCGAAGCGAAAACGCATTGGATGGTCAGTTGGCTTCAACTCCTGAACCAATTGGACTTTGTATGGAGTCATACCAAGGTCTTTATGCAATATTCGTCTCAATGATGTCTCCGAAATGTTCAATTGTTGAGAACGACGGTGAATTGATGTTGATGGCGCTTCACGCACACTTTCTGCCACAGCAGCAATATTCTCGGGTGTACGCACTGATTTTGGCTTTTCACGCTTTGGTTTATCGATTAGGATGCCAGTTTCTTTCACTTTTTTCACAAGATAACGAACATACGGAGCTGACGGTGCTTCTCTTCTTCCAAAATCCGTACGCAATTTTCGCACATATTCTGCAACATTACCATGATTTTCAAAGTAATGTCGCAATATTTCCCAGCGTTGTTCAAGCGTATACACAACCATATTCGTTCAGCGGAAGGATAAAACTAATTATCTGTCAAATCAGACATGAACTAAGTGTTACCATTCACGAAATAAGCACTAGTTGACAAAAAAAAACGTTAGATGGCGAACCCGTTATATATAAAAATGTATGTGCTGATCACACTTACGTGATTAGTTAGTTTATTTTGTAGTTGGTTGAAGTCCTTTTGTCGTCCGATTAGGGATGCTGCGTAAAGTTCCTCCTTAAGTTGTTGAAGTCCTTTTGTGGTACGATTAGGGATGACACAAATTTTGAGCTCGTTCAACGCCAAATCGTTGGTTGCCCCGTGTCAATTTGAAATAAACTCACACGAATCGCATGTATTTCAAAGTATACCTCTTATTCTTGACTTAAGCAAAGTCACTTCAAAAATCAACTTAATTCTAGAACGAGTACAGAAGTCTGAAGTCGGGTTAGACCGACTTCGCAATACACTTTACCTTTTATTGTGCGTGCGAGTTCAACAATGAGGATGTTTTCTTCATAAATCTTCATTAGGAGCATATTCACGGTAATTCTTGGTAGGGTATCTTGAAATGATTATATCGACCCCATTTCTTGTGTGTGGCTATCTAGTGTCAATATAACCACTAAAATTTCCTCCAAAAATATTGTATAGGTCGCAAGTTATAATAATATGTCAATAGCGGGCGTGGCTGTAGAAACAACACGCCCATTTTTTGTGTGGTGTTTAATGTTAGTAACCGCAACCTTCCTGTGAAATTTCATTGATAAATCTTTAATAGTAAAAAAGTGGGCTAATTGTGGGCGTGGCAGCTGTATTATGTTTTCCATATTCTGCACACACACTATTATGGACGACATGTATGTTTCTGCCACTTTTTGTTCCGTTGGCAACAATACGAGCATAATTTAAATTTTAGACCCGAAGGTTCCCTTTATCAAAATAGAGCGTGTGTTTTCTCTGATCAGCCCCATTTGTTGCAGATAGCTTTATAATGTCCACACGTTGCTTCCCGTAGAATTTCGTCCGTAAATCTCTACCAGATCTTAAGTTATTAATGTTTATTAATAGTGGGCGTGGCAGTTAATATATACCGCCCATTTTTTGCTCAGTATTTAGTAGGACCCACATCTCCATAACTGCCAAATAATGTCACGATTCCATCAATTGGACCGTAGTTATAGTCATTTTAAAAAAGGTGAAAAAAGTTCCTTATATGGGAGGTAGGCGTGGTCTTTGTCCAAATCTGCCCATATAGCAGTCTGGTTCTGTATCTTTGTGCAGGCTTCACTTTTGCAAAATTTCATTAATATAGCTCTAACGGTGTAGAGAAAAAGTGGCCACAGACGAACAGACGGACGGAAAAAATAAAAATTGCTTAGAAAGTGATTCTGATCATATCTGTATATATATGTTCTTACCTACCACGCCGCCTTCTTGAAATTCCAACCCCTCTCAAAAGCATAAAAACACTAGAATTTATATGCGTTTCGTTACAAATCATCAAGCCAATATACTTGTTTATTTAATGGCAGACCAATGGTAAAAATGAATAATTATTTTTTCATGAGACTTGTTGATAATTTTATTTAGCTTGAAATATTTCGCTTATTATTGAAATATTATATTTGATTTGTTTATATTGTCGTATTAATGGAGTGTTTTCGGGTGATAGCTTATATATACTCGTATATATATTATTATTATTAATATTATTATATCTTGCACCATAATTAATTATGGGTGCAAGGTGTTGGGGGAATGAGTACTAGCTACAGAGGCTTTCGACTCGAAGAGAAAAGGATTTTTTATATAAAGAAGCATTTTGGAGACCAAGCCCGTGGCAGGATTTGAACCTGCGACCCACGGGGTGTGAGTGTAGCATGCTTACTACTAGACCACAGAGGGTGGCTATATATATATATATATATATATATATATATATATATATATATATATATATATATATATATATATATATATATATATATATATATATATATATATATATATATATATATATGTGTATATTATATATATAATAATTACTTTGATTATATATATAATAATTACTTTGCAACATTACTCTGAAAATCATGGTAATGTTGCAGTATGTGTGCGAAAATTATATATAATATAATATATACATATATATATATATGTACTTATATATATGTATGTATGTAGGATTTGGTATTTCTGTACCCTGCATTGTTATTCATAGTTGGCAACCCCTCGCAGTCAAGCGAGCGAATGTCAATTGAATTAGTTATTTTGTTTTGTTTTTTAGTCTTTAAGTTACACTGCTAGTGATAAGGGCGCATGAAATAAGACGCTTCAAGAATAAACATTTACTTTAATAAATTATATTTAATAATAAAATGGAGTGTTTTCTCTGAGGAAAAAGGAAGTGATCACAAATTGGCGTCAACCAATAAATTTGGGTTCAGTAGAGTGTACCTTAAACTACATGTATATGTATTTACAGATGTATCGTGATTTCAATAGGATCGATGAAACCAATATGTTCTTTGAAAAGTTTTGCAGCCATCCTTTAAAGTCTATACTTCGTTTCCATTCCTATTTATATCCATATGTACATGTAGTACATAGTGTTTCCTTGTTAATAGAAATACGATTAAAAATTTGCACGGTATTCAGGGGGCCAAGCTTCTGAGTACCTCCAACTTGGTGATGGCCAGAGCGATCTCTGTTTCAAACATTAGCAATTTGACACACAGCCTCATCTGCGCCCACGCTCCAATGGACGAGAAAGACGCAGTGACTGAAAAAACTTACGACAGCTGCCCCCGCCACGATGTAAAAATCGTGCTTGCCGACCTTAACGCTAAGGTGAGTAGCGAGGGAGTCTTTGGCCCAACGGTCGGAAAACCCGAAACCAGATTTGTCACGTGGTGATAGATGGACAACACGTCTTCAGTGTATTGGACGTGCGTACAATCCGAGGAGCCAACAGGGCCTCAGACCATTACCTTGTAGCACCAAAGGATTGCACTCGCTTCAGTTCGGAAAAAAATGTACGTTCAAGTGCACCGAGAAAATTCTACGGCCAGAAGCTGCAATCACAACAGACAGCCAATGACTTTGCAACTCGCCTAGTCTCCTTGAAGATACTCCGCCTCAACTTGATAGTATATGGGCGCAGTGCACGCATATTTCCCACTCCATGCACACAGCTGCTGAAGATGTGGTTGGCTACCACCGGCCGAAAAAGAACAGCTGGTATGACGAAGAGTGTCGCAACGCTGCTACAGAATCCGCGCGGAGGAATTGAATCAAATTGGCACTATCTTTAATAAAAGTGTCATGCTTTTGGAGTATGCTGATCATATTGACATCATTGGCCATAGTAATCGAGCAGTGAGTGAGTGCTGTGTATACCGACCTGGAAAGAGAAGCAAATCGAGTGGGCCTAAAAGTGAACGAGGCTAAGACGAAATACATTCTGGCAGCATATAAAGAGTCCTATCATCTTGAACACCACGTTGCTGTTGCCGACTGCAACTTTGAAGTTGTAATGGGTTTTGTCTACCTAGGGACCAGTATCAACACCACCAACAACATCAGTTTGGAAATTAAACGGAGAATTACTCCAGCTAACAGGTGCTACTTTGGGCTTAGTAGACAGCTAAACAGTAAAACCCTTTCTCGACGAACAAAGCTAACTCTATATCCCTCATCATTTCCGTCCTGCTATATGGAGCAGAGAGCTGCACGATGAAAAACAGTGACGAGCAGCGTTTAGGCGCGTTTGAAAGAACAATTATGCGTAAATGGAATGATGATTTGTACGAGCTATACGCCTACATTGACACAGTCGAGCGAACCAAAACCCAGCGACTACGCTGGTTAGGTTACGTCGTGCGGTTGGATGAACTACTCCAAATAGGAAAGCCTTCGATTCGATACCCCAAGGTGGGTGACGCAGGAGGGAAAACTACCACTGAGATGGAAAGACCAAGTTCAGGAGGACCTGGCGGGATGCGGCATTTCCAACTGGCGTCAGCGTGCGCTTGGCAGAGACAACTGGCGAAGGCTAATTATGCGGCATTGACCCATTAGCGTTGTTTGCCAGCTAAAAATAAGGAGAAGAGACTGTATACAGGTTTTCTTGTGCCCTTCGTAGTGAAAAGTTAATATTGTTCGAGACATCGTCTTACAGAAATATAACAGATATCGTAGGACCAAAACTGTAGAGGGGTAAGCGATCGTTAGTTAACACATATACTTATGTAGTGATTAACAATTCAAGAATTATCGCAATTAGGATAATTCGTCTTTTAAGGAGAAAAATTATTGTTTATGAAATTTCTGACATTTCCGAAGAATTCACACGTTTAGCCGCGGTTCTCCATGAATCCATCTACATATACGAGTATAGCAAAATGAAATATGAAACAAACAGAAGAAATGGAAGCATGAATGTGTGTATGTATGTATGTAGATATCAGCACTGACCAATACAATTCAATAATCCCATTGAGCAAACAAACCAATTCAAATTATATATGATGACTATAGCTGAAGGCCTTGTTTCGATTCCTGGGAGGGTTCATAATTGGTGTGCTGTTGATTTCTGAGACAGAATAAAATCCTTGGGGAAAAATTGCTTTCATTTAAAGATCTCTGATGAGGATAAGTGGCGTGTCCGAAATAGCTATAAGATCTGCTAATCAAAGTTTAATGTTTTGGCAGAAGAGAAAAGAAAAAAGGAGATGAAACATTGGAGGAATGATTATGATTGTATTGACTCTGGGTGCAGAATGCAGATACAGTGTAACATTTATTCTACATACTGTACCTAAATGTAAGGTATTTTTAGAAGAAATGATAAAAGCAGTTTCAAGAAGATCACACGATAACTTGGAACGCCTTCGATGTTATTTCAAATTTCATAAACACAGATGATCCTTTCAACCAATCTCGATCATGCAAACAATTTTCTCCTAGAACGCTACTCGCACTTAGGCTCAAGTGGTGAAGGAGCAACTCTCTCGAAGATTGCTGGCTTGTTTGGAGTTAGTGATGGTGTTATCATTCTGGTCAGAGCCCGTCATTGTTTTCGCATAATGAATATAAATTTTTTTTTTATTTTAGAATTTAACTGAAAGAATCTTTAAAGCGCTATTAAAACAAAAAATGATTATCTGTTTTGTCCAAATACCGATGAACGCAAAAAGCTCGTGTCAGAAACCTGGAGTGAATTACCTAATTGCGTAGAATACGATGGCACTGAAATTCCATTGGCGGAAAACCCTCCACAAGACCCAGAAGCATACTTTTCACATAAGCACATCTACTCTGCAATGCTGAAGCCGTGTGCGATTACATACCATAATGCAAATAATACCGTTGGTGTTAGGCTATCCCGGCAGCGTTCATGATGAACGTATTTTTAATAATTGCAAATTATCGAATGAAGCAAATACATTTTTTGGAGGAGCTGAATCGAACGCAGGTGACAGTGCCTATAAATTTTCTTGCACTGCTATAACACCATTTAGAGAAAACTCCAGAGAACTAACACAGAGCCAAAGGACTTTTTTCAACAAAACATTCATTCGTAGACGATTATAATTGAACACTGTTTTGGGATGCTGCAAGGAAGGTTTTGCATTTTAAAAAGTTAAAGATTTCAAAATTAATTTGGATTGAAGAAGTGAACTTATGGATTGTCTGTTGCGCATTGTTGCACAACCTAATACTCCAACAAGGTGACCATTTCGATTACCAACTTGAGGAATCGGAGCACGATATTGCCGAGTCATTACCAAGTGCTCGAACTAATGAAGAGAAGGCAGTGCGACAAACAATCTGTGAAATGTTAAATTATGCAAAAAATTAATAAATAAATTTATATAGACAATTCAATTGCTTATTTATTTTTTTCTTCAAATTAAATTCCATTTCAATATATATAAGTAAATAAAACGAAAACATCACATATTATGAATACAACACATTTTGGCAACTTATGAGTTATTTACACTTTTCAATCTTTCGTACTCCAATCCTAATTTTTCTATTTCGATTCTTTCTTCTTTCTCCAGCTGTAGTATCTGCAATTAAAATTTGTTATCCTTTTTTTCTTTTTCAAATTCCAGTTTTTGTTTTTCTAATTCCACCTTTTTGTTTTGAATTTCAAATAACAAAGCAAATGGATTTGAGCTGTGAGGTCTCTTCAAATCTGTTTTTGGTGTGATTGCATTGTTTTGTGTGCAAGTATCTGACGCGAAAGTACAGGACGGACTGACTGGATTCTCTGAAAATCTAGGAGCAAGTGTAACAGACCCACTGTCCAATGGACTTTCAAGTAAACTCGTAGAAGATGTTTCACAATCAACATCAATTCACGCCCATTCTTTGTCCGATGTTTAATGATAGTACCAGCAACCTTCTTGTGAAATTTCGTTGATAAATCTTTATTAGGAATCCAGTAATCATTTTTGGCTAATTGAGGGCGTGGCAGTTGTATTATGATCTCCATATTCTGCACACACACTATTATGGATCCCATGTATAGTTCTCCCAATTTTTATTCCGCTGGCATCAATACGAGCATAGGTAGGCTAATTTTAATTTTAGATCCGAAAGTTCCTTATATCAAAAGTGGGCGTGTCTTTTCCCTGATCAGCCCTATTTGTTGCAGATAGCTTTATAATGTCCAAATGTTCCTTCCTATAAATTTTCGTCCGTAAATACCTACCAGATCTTAAGTTATGAAAATTTCTTAATAGTAAGCGTGCCAGTTAATATATACCGCCCTCTTTTTGCATAGTGTTTAATAGGACCCGTATCTTCATAACTGGCAAATTGCGTCACAATTCCATCAATCGGAGCGAAGTTATAGTAATTTTAAAAAAGGTTAAAAAATTTTCTTATATGGGAGGTAGGCGTGGTCTTTGTCCAAATCGGCCCATATAGCAATCTGGTCATGTATCTTAATCCGTGATCGTTTTTTAAATACATAAATATGTACATAGACAATTCAATTTTAAATATTAACAAAGCAATAGTATAAGATAATCTATATATACTCGTACATATAATAGAAAGTGTCCGAAGCGATGTAATCCCACAACTCGAGAGTGGCCGAACCGATTTTGATGATTTGTACTTTGTTGGAAAGGTATTTTCTCAGTACGGGTTTTAAAAAAAAAGTCGAAAAAAATGTCAAAAAAAAAAACTTCAAAATGTCTTATTTTGACCACCCAGCGTGTTACGACAGGTTTTTTTTTTCGATTTTTTTCAATTTTTTTTCCATTTTGTATTTATTTATTTTGTTATTTTGGCAACAACCAAAACAAGAATCAAATTTGAATGTAACATATCGTATCACAATTGAACTGTCAGATAGACACGCAACGTTACGCCATCTGTTATCGATCAATGGAGAAGCCAATTTTGTTTCATGTGTGGTGGCGCTGTTCACGTTGACTACAAAACTGTTGACGTTGACGTTGTTCTCCATTTTACATGGACTTGACGTTTCGTTTCCCCCTATTTTTTTTTCATACATATCTCTACTGTGCCATTTGATTCAGTTGCGCCGTTTCTTCATTCGTTGCTGTTTCAACGTCCATATTGCACTTTGCGAATTCGTGTTTTTTCGATCAAATAAAGTTTGCCGGCCATTGCGCATTACAGATTAGGATTTCTTCATTGCGATTTGGTGAGTTTTTGTGAATTAAAATTGATAACGAGAATATATAGTAGAACTAGCGGACCCCGTTGAGCTTCGTTGGATTATTTTCATTTCATTTGAACAGAGGCGATTGAGCGATTGAGGCATTTTGCGAATTTGTTCTGTGTTGCATTGTTGGTTGGCAATTGGGATTTGTCTGTAAGAAGTGGTACGTTTCTATTGTTGTTCCATTGTTTCTATTCGGGATTTCATTGTATTGCAGTTGTTCTTCATAATGCCACCAACGAGAAGATCTAATTTAGGCCGACGTTCAGCTGGTGCACGAGCAGAGTCGACTCATCGTGCGAATATGAGTCAAGAAGATAGAAACATTGCGCAACAACGAAGAAATGCAAACCACGTCCAAATTCCTGCGCAACAAACAGAAGAACAACAGCAGGCGGTAATCGATTCGCGTAGATTGGCACAAAAAAATCGTCGAGTAAATCGATCTGGAAATTTATCGATGTAAAGTCGACGAATAAATAATCAAAATAGACAACAAAGAAGAAGTGCTGGCAATGACAATTTGCTTCGAGTAGCATTCCGATATGATTGTGCATTCGATTATCGATCTCTTCCTGCCGTTCAAATTGGATCAATGACTGTAGTATGTCCACATTGCAACGCATTGAAATTTCCAGGAGAAACACCTGGATTGTGTTGCCTTAGTGGAAAAGTTAAATTGCCAGCATTGCCATCGCCACCGGAACCATTGCGATCGTATCTAGAAGGCATAACAAGAGAATCAAAGCAGTTTCTTGCAAATGTTCAGAACTATAATGGGTGCTTTCAAATGACTTCTTTCGCTCCATCAATTATCAATGAAAGTCGTTCAAGGTAATTCCTGCTCGAAAGAGTACTCATCCGTTTCCTTTGAATGATCGCATTTTATTAATTTTGAATTCGTCTCTAGGTAACCAGATTCAAGGGCAGGTGCATCATCGTGCTGGGTCGTTATTGCCGCTTCCTGATGGCGAATACAATTTCTTACAAATCTATTTCATTGGGATCGAGAACGATGAAATAAACCGTCGTAGTACATTGTACAACAGAACGAAAGAAGACATCATCAGAGAATTGCAACGAATGCTTCATGACCTTAATGAATTGATTGGATTATTTAAGAATGCGTTAGAGAGAATGCTAACAGATGATCATCAAATCGTGATTAAAGCGGATAAAAGGCCTAACGGAGCTCACGAACGTCAATACAATGCACCGACAATTGATGAGGTTGCCATTATTGTAGTCGGTGAGCAAATGGAGTCACGGGATATTGTACTGACGCGTCGAAACAATGGACAATTGCAATGTATTAGTGAGACGCATCGGTCGTATGATGCACTGCAGTATCCGCTCATGATTTGGAAAGGTGATGAAGGCTACCATTTTAACATCAAAATGTTAAATCCAGTTACTGGTTAGTAGACTTCTTTCTTTAATCATGTCACCAAATCAATCAATTAAATGGAATCTTAATTTTATTTTCAAACTTTGCATTTATTTGTTACTTTGGATTCATTTGTTATTAGGTGAAGAAGCAACGAAGAAAGTAAGTTCTGTGAACTACTATGCATATCGTTTGATGATTCGTCAAAATGAGGATAATTATCTGTTGCGATTTCGCCGATTGCTTCAACAATTCTGCGTGGATATATATGTCAAAATCGAGACTGAACATTCGTTGTAATCAAGAGAAATTACGTTCAGAGGAGTACATTCATTTACGGGATGCAATAAGCACTGAAGGTGATGCGAGGAATCTCGGTCGACTAACAATCTTACCGGCAACGTATGTTGGCAGTCCACGCCACATGCACGAGTATGCTCAAGATGCGATGGCGTTTGTTCGACAGTACGGTCGTCCTGATTTATTTGTTACCTTCACTTGCAACTCAAGATGGATTGATATTCAGCGCATTTTAATTCCCGGCCAAACATCGAGTGATCGACATGATATCACCGCATGTGTGTTCAGACAGAAGCTGAAGGTTCTAATAGATTTCATCGTTAAACATCGTGTATTTGGTGATGTTGGATGTATTCTGTTGAATGGCAGAAGAGAGGTTTGCCGCACGCGCATATTCTACTTTGGTTTGTTGAAAAGATTCGACCAGACGAAATCGATGCTGTCATTTGCGCAGAGATACCGGATCCAGAAATTGATCAAGAATTGTATGATATAGTCATCAAGAATATGATTCACGGACCGTGTGGCAACAATAACATGGATTCACCGTGCATGGCTAACGGCAAGTGTTCTAAACGCTACCCACGTCCTCTCACTGCGGAAACTATTACTGGCAACGACGGATATCCACTTTATCGACGTCGTTCACCTGATGATAATGGCAGAACAGTTATATTGAAAGTGAAACAAAATGATGTTGTGGTCGATAACAGTTGGATTGTTCCATATTCACCACTACTTTCCAAAACATTTGATGCGCATATCAATGTGGAGGACTGTAATTCGATTAAAGCAATCAAATACGTTTGCAAGTATATTACAAAAGGTAGTGATATGGCTGCGTTTGGTGTTCCGGATCCAAATGCCGATGATGAAGTAACGCGGTATCAAATTGGAAGATATGTTAGTTGCAATGAGGCTCTTTGGCGAATTTTTTCATTTCCAATTCATGAACGTCATCCAAGTTTAGTTCATTTGGCGGTGCATCTGGAGAATTGTCAACGTGTTTATTTCACTGAACACACTGCCATTCAACGTGCTGAAAGACCACCAGCTAAAACATTGACCGGTTTCTTTCCGACATGCGAGAGTGATCCATTCGCACGAACATTGCTCTACTCTCAGATGCCGCGTTATTACACTTGGAATGCTTCATCGAAAAACTTTCAACGGCGAAAGCAATGCGAGCGAGTTCCAGATTATCCAGATGTGTTCTCAACAGATGCCATCGGTCGTATTTACACAGTGCATCTATCTGGAAATGCTGAATGTTTCTATTTGCGATTACTGTTGGTGAATGTTCGTGGGACAACTTCATTCGAGTCACTTCGAACCGTCGATGGAGTACTCTGTACTACATATCGTGATGCCTGTCAACGTTTGCAATTGCTGGAGAATGATACACATTGGGATATGACTCTTGCTGATGCAATTATGTGCGCACCTGCAAATCAAATACGTTCATTGTTTGCAATCATAATTTCGACGTGTAATCCATCAAATCCTAAAGATTTGTGGGGTAAATACAAGGACAACATGTCACTGATGATATTCACAATGAATCGTTGATTGCGATTGAGGATATATGTTTGCTTATTAGCGGCAATTTGTTGTGTACTTTAGGAATACCAGCGCCTAATCGTTCAATGAAGAATTAGGCCGAGAACGTCAATATGATCGAGACGCATTGAGCCAAATGGTTTTGATAATGTTCCATTGTTAAATCCTGGGCAGAAAATCGTGTATGAAACATTGATGAAGGCGATTGATGACGGAAATGGGGGAATATTTTTTATCGACGCTTCCTTGAAGTCATCATCTTTGTGGCGCTTTGTGAAGAAACTTAAATTGAATACGAATATGCGAGTTTCATTACAAAACGATTCCACAGCTGATATGTTCTCCAAACAACTGATAGCCATCGGTAATGGTGAAGTTCCCGTCGATGTCACAACCGGTTTCATTTCATTTCCGTCGAATTTTTGTAATTTCGTTACATCGAAAGATGAACTAATTGGTAAAGTGTTTCCGGATATTGTTATAAATTATTTGAATCACGATTGGTTAAGTGAACGCGCAATTTTGGCAGCGAAGAACAAGGATGTGAATGAGATTAATTTTAAAATTCAAAATCAAATTGGTGGTCCAATGCATTCATTCAAATCTGTTGATTGTGTGGTAAATGAAGATGAAGCTACGAAATACCCCACTGAATTTTCGAATTCTTTGGATTTGCCTGGTGTTCCGCAACACATTTTACAACTAAAAGTTGGTTCAGTAGTGATTATGCTTCGAAATTTGCAACCTCCTAAATTGTGTAACGGAACGTCTTTGATTGTGAAGCAAATCGTGAACAATATCATTTACGCAACAATTCTCAAAGCGTATTCTTTTGATACCGACAGACATGCCTTTCGAATACAAACGCATTCAATTCCCTGTTCGTCTTGCGTTTGCCATGACAATTTACAAGGCTCAAGGCCAATCATTGGATGTTTGTGGTCTAAATTTAGAAAATGAATGTTTCTTCACATGAGCAATTGTATGTAGTCTGTTCACGTGTTGGTAAGCCATCTGCTTTGTTTGTGTTGGCACCGGAACAAAAAACAAAAAATATTGTGTATCACAAAGTACTCGAATAAAGAGGATGTTTTGCTAAGAAAATCTTCTATTTAAGAAAATAATTTATTTAATGTTTAGTTTAATGGAATTTAAATTTTTTTGTTTAGTTTAATAGTACAATGCCGCCATATTTAATTCGAAACGTCATCTGCTGGATTATGAAAGTTGAAGTGGCATTGTTAGAATTGCATTGTCTTGCAAATGTTTCGTTATATTTTTGGGTCGGACGAAGTCCGCCGGGCCACTAGTAATATTATAAATGTACGAGTATGTACTTACGTTTTCTATTTTATATAATAAAACAATAAGTGGGCTTTTTGGTTAACAGCTGACAATGATTTGCGACAAATTGCCATGGATGCCAGTGAAAAGAGTCTCGCATAGTTGCCTTTTTATCGCGAAACGAATTGCATATAAAAACGAGTACAGAAGTCTGAAGTCGGGTTAAACCGACTTCGAAATACCCTTTACCTTTCCTTGTGCGTGCGAGTACAGTAATGGCGATGTTTTCTTCATAAATCATAATTTCTTGTGAATAGCTTTGTAGGGTCCATATATATAGACCAAAAATATTGTATAGGTCGTAAGTTATAATATATACCGCCCATTTTTTGCATAGGACCCACACCTCCATAACTGGCAAATTGTGTCACTATTCCATCAATTGGACAGAAGTTATACTCGCAGTCATTTTAGAAAATGTGAAAAAAGTTCGTTATATGGGAGGTAGGCGTGGTCTTTGTCCAAATTGGCCCATTTAGCCATCTGGTTCTGTATATTTGTCCAGACTATACTTATGCATTTCATTAAGATTGCTCTAACGGTGTAGAAGAAAAGTGGCCACAGACGGACAGACGGACAGACAAAATAAAATATGCTTAGAAAGTGATTTTAATTATATCTGTGTATATATGTCCATACCTACCACGCCTCCTTCTTGAAATTGCAACCCCTCTCAAAAGCACAAAATTAGTGTACCTTTTTTAAAGGTGAAGCGTATAATGAACAGCGGATTTGCTACATTGCCATTTTGCGAAATTTGTAACAAATGCCATAAGTTTGCGGCATTAAATGAGCACCACTAATCTATGTTTTGTTTTGCGCACCCCTTTCTAAACCGCCTTTTCAAAAGGACTTCTTGTATTTGTATAAATAAGTCGTAATTATTGATTTTTTTATTTTGTAGATTGTATTTGCTGTATATACGAGTATATGATGTCTTTCTACCATTTACCTTTCAAAAAGGTAAAAAGGCTAGACTAATATTGTTCTTTTGAGAGGGTTTGCAACCAAAACTTTCTGAACAATTTGAATTTTGCCCGTCTGTCGCCACTTCTTTTCTACACCTTTAGTGCTATCTTAATGAAATGTATAGTCTGGACAAATATACAGAACTAGATTTCTATATGGGCCGATTTGGACAAAGACCACGCATAGCTCCAATATAAGGAACTTTTTCACCTCTTTATAAATGACTATAACCTCGGTCCAATTGATGGAATAATGACGCAATTTGGTAGTTATGTAGATGTGGATTCTAGTAAACTCTATGCGAAAAGTATATATAGGTATACTCATATATTAACTGCTACGTCCACTATTAACAAATATTCATAACTTAAGATCTATAAGAGATTTATGGACGAAATATTATGGGAAGCAACATGTGGACACTTTTGATAAAAAGAACTTTCGGGCCTAATACCTATGCTCATATTGATGCTAACGGAATGCTACTGCCCACCCCACAATTAACCAAAATTCATTACTAAAATTTCACAGGAGAGTGGCGGGTTATTTTCACAGCCACGCCCACTATTGACATATTATTATAACTGACTACCAATATAATATTTTTTTATATTAGTACATATATTGAGCTTACAGAGGCATACACATAAATGGGGCCGATCAGATAAAGGCCACGTCTCCTGTTTGGACATACGTGTATGTAAATATTATACACTATTTTATACTAATCTATATTTTCATACCTATAATAATGCAATAATATATATAGAATAAGTCATGATAAAGGGTAATACAAAAATAACAAACAAATAAATAGCAGTGCCCCAAAACTGTATGCTCAGCACAACAAAATGCCCACATTGCTTAATATTGCGACAATGAACTTGCGCTTGCATTCAAGGCTAAGTAGCAATTCATTGCACTTACGTGGTCAGCATTTTGATTTTATGTTTGTTCTTGTATGTCCCAAATATCCAAAATTGTGCCTATAAATAGTTTGTAAAATCAATAAAGAAAGTCAGTGTGATTATTAAGACAAACAACACAAGTTGCCTTTTAATCTTACTTCAGCGAAGTATAATTGGTTAATGTACCAAGTATATGCAAATTAGAACACGGCTCATGAGCTTGCTCTAAAAATAACATTATAGTATAATATCATACTATACATTTTGGTAACCCTGACGTGATCAGAAGAAAAGAATAACTGGTTCAAATTCCAATTATCCATCAATCCACTGATCACTGAAACATCTTTCAGAATGTAGCAAACAGCTACCAACGAAGTATAAACAGACATCAATCGAGTCGTAACCAAGTTATCTGCAGAAGACACCAGACATTATATATCGGCTTATCATCAAGCCATCAAGTGTCCTGTATCCAACAGACACCAAGCAAGTCGGCATTAGCCTGTAACCTGCAGACGAAATCAAGAAGAGGGATCCTGCCATAACATTCAAAAAAGTGATACGTCAACATCATGGGCATTGACAAGTACAAGAAGGCGCCGCAAGATCGCAGAACAACAGATTTTATAACAGCAAAGGCCAAGGAGCTGAATGAATTTTGGGTACAGTTGGAAAAACTAGGCAATGCCATCTGTGGCCAACATAGCAAGGAAGTCCACCACCCGTATTTGGTGAACGATATACACACTGCCATCCGCACAAAATACTAAGAAGCACGCGCTGAGATGGACACAGCATGGCCATCAAACTTTTCCAGGCAGCATCAACATCAAAGTCTGGGCCGGAGGTACTCAAGACACCACGATCGCCACAGTCAGGCACTAGACAAAGCGAAACAAACACCGTGATAGCGGCCACCAGAGTTCCGGCAAGTCAGCAATGCTCACAAAAAACCGGATGAGATATGAATGAATTCCTGAAATTCCTTGAACTCGGGTCATTGAAAACTTTAGGAGGCAGACCCAAGAAAGATGCGGCAGAACAAGGGTGACCAAAGGCATACCAGGCGTTAACTGTCTCAGTTCCAACAGGTTCAGCATGTATCACATGCAACCAATAATTCTCAAGATGACACCAAGTCAGCGGTTAAAAATAGTCCAAAAAGCAACTCAAACTGCCTAAAAGATTGGCACAATTCCAAATCTTGCGTGTCAAGCACCTGCACAAAGTGCCATAAAGAACACGTTGCTTCATTTGGGAGGATCACAATTGACGAAGGCATCAAACAGCTTCAACCAATTTCCTAAAACTACGCAAAACGCTTCGGTATCACAAACAATCAACCACAGTATTGCTCAGTACGATTTCCATGACCGTGATTGATAAATGGGGACAACAAATTAATTCCCAAGCGCTTTGAGACAGCGGTTCACAAGGCCTGCGAACAAAATCGAAGTAAATATGAATCCGTTCATTATTGGAATAGACGGCATCGGTCAAACACGGAGCCGCATCGCTAAAAGGGCCAACTTGCAGCTTCAATCAAGGACGACTGACTTTAACAAGATAATTGAAGCTCACATTTTGCCAGAGGTTGTTTTCAAGCAACCATCAAGCAGCATCAATATATGCAATTGGAAAATTCCGAGCAACCTCCAATTAGCTGACCCCAATTTCTATGTATCCAGAGGCATCGACTTACTCCTTGCAGCAGGGCTCTTCTACTCGACATTGTGCACTGAACAAATATCAGTAGGAAATGGACGACCTGTGCTGCAAAATATTCTTTTCAGCTAGATAGTTGAGGGTGAAC
The DNA here is from genome assembly GCA_920105625.2 of Clusia tigrina. NCBI lineage: Eukaryota > Metazoa > Arthropoda > Insecta > Diptera > Clusiidae > Clusia > Clusia tigrina. The sequence continues at coordinate 156,122,250 of OV050032.1, forward strand.
ACACTGAGCAAGATTCACCCATCACAGCTATCACTTGTGGCATCTGCACCGAAGCTGAGTCAAGCAACGAGACCATGGAAAATTGTGGCGGCTGGAAGAATGCGACTCACCTATGGCCAAACTAACTGCTGCCGAACAATGTTGCGAACAGGATTTTTTAACACACTCACCAACATACTGACGGTCGATTTGTGTTGAAGTTACCATTTCAGCACAACCCAAGTCAACTCGGTGAATCCAAGGACATAGCTTTACCCCGTTTCACAACCATTCAACCCAAGCTAGTAAAAGCTAAAAGGTATCCGTTGGCAGCACAAGTAGTAGAAACAAATTTTTATGTAGACGATATGTTAAGCGGTTCCAATCAAATCACTACTGCACTCGAAATACAACGGATATTACGACTTATACTAGGCTCCGCAGGATTCAATCTACGAAAGTGGTGTGCAAATCACCCAAAATTACTACAAGATATCGTACCCAAAGATCAAGAAGTTACTCTTGACTTCAACAATTCACTCAATGAGACCAACAAAACAATGGGTCTCACGTGGGATCCTAAAAATGCCAATTTCAAGTTGAAAATCCGGTAACCAGTTGACAGGAGATAACAAAACGCACCGCTTTGGCAGATTTATCACGCAAATTCGATCCTCTCGGTTTCGTTGCTTCAGTCACAACCACCGCAAAAATATTTCTACAACAGCTGTGGAAACTCAAAGTGGACTAGGATGCCGCACTCCCACAAGATCTTCACACCACCTGGTTAAGATTCAAAACGGATTTCGAACTATTGCAAGGCATCAGCATTCCTCGTCATATATTTGGACATAAGGAAGCACACAACCCTCAAGTGCACATTTTCGCTGACACCTCAGAGCGTGCATACGGGCAGTAGCATACATGAGGACAACATATGCTCACAAATCAATAATCGTGCGTTTTCTATGTGCAAAATCACGAATAGCACTAACAAAACAAATAACACTACCACGATTGGAATTATGTGCTGCCAAGTTAGCCGTAGAATCTGTGCAGAAACTTCAAGAAAGCAAACTCATCAAGGAATCCATTGTACTCTTTTGATCCGACTCCACTGCAATACTGGGTTGGATAAACGCAGACTTATCGCACTATCATACCTTTGCCGCCAACAGGATTTCAGCCATTCAACAGCGAACATCTCCACAACAATGGCGGCTAGTGCGATCTGAAGACAATCCTGCTGATCTTATATCAAGAGGACTGACACTAGACAAACTGATTAATTATAATTTCTATTTGTGTGTCCCTCAATTTGTACATGGAGCGATAAAAAGTTGGCCTCTTCAACCACCACGAGAAGAATGTTCATTAGAGTGCAGGCTTAATGCAGTGATTGCCACATCAACAACAGCCACAAAACCCAAAGCAAATTAGCTAGAAAAAGTAAATCACAAAAATTCATTCCGACATTTGCAAAGGATAATAGCATATGTGCGACGCTTCAACAGTCACACTCGACACCAGACAACGAAAGCAACAACGACAACAATATCTGCAGAGGAAATGAAAGAAGGGCTGCTACATATTGTCAAGATCATTGCAACGGGAAGAGTTTGCCAACGACATTCATTGATAAGTTCGCCACTCCGGTGTGGACAACAACAGTGCAATTAAAACACCTTTCCTAGATAATAAGGGTATGTTAAGAGTGGGAGGACGTTTGAAGCCATTCAAGTTATAATGCCAGACATCCGATGCTATTACCTTATAATAACCTAATTACAAAGGTATTATTAAATGATTTGCACAAGGAACATATCCACGCTGCTCCCCAAACACTCATGTCTATCACAAGAAATAGATTTTGGCCCCTTAAACTGATAGCTCCATCACTCAAGAAAGTATTCAATGAATTAAAGCCAAGCCACTATTATTGCAGCAATTGATGGGCAATATAACTGCCGAAAGAGTACAACCTGAAAGTCCATTTGTCACTTCTGCAGTGGATTTATTTGGTCTAATTTGGACACACTTTCGAAACTCTCGAAAATTCGCTAAAGCCGTTTTTGTTGTTTCGCCACAAAGGCGGTTCATATGGAATTGAAATATTTTTTGCAGATAGCTCTGTCCACATGTTCCTTCCTGTAAAATTTCGTCCATAAATCTCTACCAAATCTTAAGTTATGAAAATTTGTTAATAGTAGACGTGGCAGTTAATATATACAGCAAATTTTTTGCATAGTGTTTAGTAGGATCCACATCTCCATAACTGGCTAATTGCGTCACTATTCCACCAATCGGAGCGAAGTTATAGTCATTTTAGAAAAGGTAAAAAAGTTCCTTATATGGGAGGTAGGCGTGGTCTTTGTCCAAATCGGCGCATATAGCAATCTGATTCTGTATCTTTGTCCAGACTATATTTGTGTAAAATTTCATTAAGATAGTTCTAACGGTGTAGAAAAAATGCTGCCACAGACGGATGGATGGACAGACGGACGGACGGTCGGACAAAATAAAAATTGCTTAGAAAGTGATTCTGATCATATCTGTATATATATGTCCATACCTACCACGCCTCCTTGTTGAAATTGCAACTCCTCTCAGAAGCACAAAATTAGTATACCCTATTTACCTTTTTAAAGGTAAAGGGTATAAAAACCGCGTCAATAACCCATGAAGAAATGTGGGCAATTCTGGCTAAAGCAGAGACCATAATAAATTCAAGACCAATCACACCAATCTCATCAAATTCGAATGACTTCCAGGCACTCACGCCAGGACACTTTCTCATAGGAGAGCCGTTGACCTCGACAATTGATCCTGGTGCTCAAACAAACAACGTCAAACATCCCACTAGATGGAAACTAATCATGCAACTCAAAGCAGAATTTTGGAAGAGATGGTCCAGTGAGTATCTTCACAGCACATCTTCCAGAAACATCATAATCAACCTGACCCCGTTGAAATGGCCTCTAGGACGAATCACAAAAGTGAGACGGGGTCACGACGGTGTAGTTCGCGAAATCCAATCCACAATCTAGCACCACTTCCACTCGAGGAGAAAACTACAGACGTCAAGGAGTATGTACCAACCTCCTCCAAAAAGCCGCCGTAGTACATTAAATCTAAGGTAGATGATATATTCACCACAATCACTCATCCTGATAATAATCCTGTAGTACCAGCCAAAAGGATGCGACTGCCACAACTGTGTTTAAGTAACATTGTATTAATATCTTTATTAAAACTGCCATTTATATCAGTTATTCCAATTGAGGTGACACTAATCAATAAAAATTCGGGTGCACCTATCGAAGCAATGCGTTTACAAACATCAAATGGGTAACAAAGGAGTGGAATTTTATAGTTTTATATGGCACCATTTCGAGCCGTATTAGAAAGCCTGACAAACGGAACAAGTTTTCTTAGTCAATTATTCGATCAAGTTCATCGAAGGTCGACCAATTTATGCGATCACAAGAACTCAATCCTCATTGCCTCTTCTATAAGTTAAGTGTCTCCTGCATCTATCAATAGTCCTTCGCCTTCGAGCTCTTGTCAATTAAAGGGGGCGAGCTCTTGTACTCGGGTTATTTTTATATGTTTTCACCGCCGACAATCGCATGGTGACAGCGTTTCACGGCTGGGCTTGGCGGCACCGACATACAACACATGTCTTGCCAATTCCTCCAGCACCGAGAACCATCACCGTCTACCGTATCTACGCGTAGGGGCTGTGCCGCGGACTCTGTTGCAGCGTATTTTGTACAATACTTTCTACTGCTGCGCAAGCGCATGGCGTCAATGCTCTTTGTAATGTATTTACTCGCGTACCGAGAACCAGCACCGTCTACCGTGCCCCTGCACAGCGGATGGCAGCAGACGCTGTTGCAGCGTATTTCGTACAATGCTTTGTACCGCTGCGCTAGCACATGGTGCCAATGCTCTCTGTTTTGTGTTTTCTCACGTACCGAGAACCAGCACCGTCTACCGTGCCCCTGCGCAGCGTATGGCAGCATATTTCGTACCATCCTGTATACCGCTGCGCAGGCGCACGGCGCCAACGATATGCAACACGTATGTTGCTAACTTATACAAAGAAACGACACACGAGAAGCACGATAGATTTTATTTGTAATATTGGTCATTCGTTGTTTGAGTACCCCACGAAGATAGCTCAGACCATCGACAAAGTGCATTCCAATGAGAAACATGTACGGAATTTGCTGAAAACACAAACATCCGTAATAAATTCAATGATCAACATAATGAAGCAGCATCAAAACGAGACAGAGATGAAATTAGGAATGATCGAGCATCAAATTGGAATCAGAAGAAGCATTTCAAGACAAAACTTATAGACTGTTATTGTCATTAGCAATGCAAATGACATTAACACTATCAAATCTACAACTAATTCAATCAGCATTGTTGGCTGTTTTTATTTACACTCATCATGGGAGAATTCATCCAATGCTAATCAGTCTCCAACTATGTCGACAGGAAATAATGAACATCAAGAATCACCTTCCATCCCAATTTCAGTTACCTGTGGCGTATGAGGAGTTATTATCCTTCCACAACACGAGGGTGAAAGGAGGAATCTCGGCCGATTGATTGTGTGATATTTGACATCAAAATACCATTGGTATTATTTGAAGTCTATTAGGTTATACCCCTTCCGGTCTTGATCAACAATACAATGTTAACCATAAAACCAACAGCTACGCTCATGGCAGTCAAGTTACAACGTGACCGATACTTTCCTACATTACCCACGGCACTCAAATAATGTAGCTAAGCCAAATAAGACACATTTTTATGTGCCAATATTCATTCATTCTATAACATACATAGATGCTGGTGAGCAGTCATGTGAAATATACTTACTGAACAATGAGACCATTACCAGCTGCGAATTCATAAGGATCAACTCCAAGGATGCCTGGATTAAAATGGAACACGCAAAGCAAAGAATCTTTGCCTTATCATCAACATGAATGTCAGCGGTATGCAGCAACGATGTATTTCAAGTAGCCCTAACAAGGTGTGGTTGGCTCAGCCTGTAATCAGACTGCACATTGAAAATTGACTTAACCATACAAGGACACTTCGTTGTCACCAGTTCCACGCATTAGTCATATACAAAATTTGACATCATAACAGAGCTGGACAGTGCTCACAATATGAGACTATTTCTCCTGAATACCATGGAAACAGCAGCAGAAGATCAGATCAGCCAATTGACAGCACTCCAGCATAAAATAGTAAATCTACGCATCGACGATCCCAACAATATTCGGGCACATTATATTCATAAATATATCATACATTCATGTATCATCATCATCATTCGCATCGTGTCGTGGGCTGCGTGGAAACGAATCCAAAAACACCTCAACATCGATCGATCATCACCACAACCAGCTTCAAGAAATAACGACAACGCGCCTGGTGCCGTCTAAGAACAAGAACTTGAACATGGAAGATAAGGTTTATCGACATACGCTCAACGCCGGGGAATATGTTTGGACATATCTACATATATACATATTTTTATACTAATCTATATTTTCATACTTATAATAATACGATAATATAAATGTACATACAGAGAATAAGTCATGATATAGGATAATACAAAAAAAGGACTGACAAATAAATAGCAAAGCCCCCAAAACTGCATGCTCAGCAGAACAGACTTTACCCAGTGCAATGTGCCTGTAAATACAGCCTCGTTTGACTGTAGTGATGTATTCCTTATTGACGTCTCATACAGGTACTTGAGACTAGGAATAATATTTTGATTGTTCAAGCACTTGAGCCTGAACAATCCGTCGCTGAAATAAAAGACTCAGTTTTATTGTTGATAAAGAATGAAAGAGTGATTTGTTTATTGAAATTTGGTATAAAGAAATATGCACAGGTTATAAAAAATTGTGTGATTGAAAACGCGTGTTTCTAAGTTGGCTTACAAAACGGAGAGCCACTTTTATTGTTTGACATTATATACATACTGTCATTCTCTGTATTTATATTTACAGGGTTGCATTTATATTATTTATTTATCATAAAATATTATATTCATTCAACAAAATTCATCGTCTTAAATAATAAGTTGTGAGTACAAACGTACGGATACATACAAATATACTTTGCATATTAAACATTATGTTGCAGTTGAAGGTTGTGCGATTGATATTTATATGAATTCGTACATTCTCCCGCACGTTGACTGCGTCAACAACCTTAAAAAGTTGTATCAAATTGTGTTTCGTCGTCTGGTTCTTGCATCCTATACCGCGGTAGTGGCTGCGTTAGAATGACATCACATTTATGCTTTTTTTTGATTGGATCTTCCAAATTGAAAACATAATTACACCAACCGATAGGGTAAGAGCTAAATACCCGTCTGCAGAAAGGTGAACACCCATTGTTTGGACTTTGGACGGTAGCTCCCAAACTCTTTCTGATAATTGACCTTGAATGGTGGTGAGATTGGATAATTGCATGTTGTAGTGTTTCATATTATTAGTGTAGTGTGATCGGTGCTGGCTTTGACCCATTTTGAGAATGTCAGTAGCATTGACCAAGCTGATATATGAGGTTTGTACTGAGCTTGAGAGAGTTTTATAGCCGTGAATTGTGATAAAACTGTGTTTCAAAACACAAGATTGATGCCATTGGATAAAGTCGTAAGTTCTGCCCAGTATGACTCTAGTTCATAGTACACTACAAGTTTCCATTCTGACCTCTCGAAATGTGCTGAACCTATTCCTTCGAAGTAAATACCCAATTCCGTGTTGAATTTGGTGTTATCAATATGAGAAAATCTTACTGGACCTCCCATGACAATTGGTATGATGAGTAATCCCAGCAATACTGTTGTGAGTCCCGTATGTCGCGTTTTTATTCGTTTTGTAGGTATTTCTACTTTTTCATCTTGACTCTCATGACTTGTTGGTTGGTTATGGATCCTGTTATCATTTATGGGTAGTAGAGCTAATTTATGGATTGCACGTTTCCAAGTCCCAGTAGCTGTTCTGACATCAGCTACTCGTACTGCTCCGTCATCACCCTTATAGGTCCTTATTATCCTTCCTTGTGGCCATTGAAGAACTGGAACATTGTCTTCCTTGATTATTACCATGTCCCCTTCGGAGATGTTATTGTGCTAATGTGTCCACTTGGTTTTAGATTGAAGCTCGCATAAATATTCGTGCGACCACCGTTTCCAAAACTCATTTTTGATGTGGGATACGAGTTTCCACCGGGTCAGCAAATTTCAAGTTGACGGGTTGTTATTTACATCGACTTCCGTGTTGAGTGGTTCTCCTATCAAGAAGTGGCCTGGAGTCAGGGCGCCTAAGTCATTTGGATCGTTTGACATTGGACTTATTGGTCTTGAGTTGAGAATGGCTTCTATTTCAATAATGACTGTTTCCAGCTCTTCATAGGTTAGTGATGCTGTTGACACGCTCCTATCCAAAAGATGCTTCGCAGACTTCACTGCTGCTTCCCACAGACCTCCGAAATGAGGGGCTCTTGGAGGAATAAAGTTGAATTGTATTCTTTTTTTACCGCATTCTGTCTCAATTTTTGTTTTCTCTTCATCTGAATATATTGATGTAGTCAGTTCCGTAAGCTTGTTTTTGGCGCCAACGAAATTCGTCGCGTTGTCACAATATAAGTTTTGACAATTTCCACGTCGGTCAATGAAACGTTTCAGAGCGCCAATGAATGCTTCTGTCGTAAGATCGCTTACAAGTTCTAAATGGACAGCTTTAGTAGCAAAACAGCAGAAAACGGATATGTAAGCCTTGTGTGGTCTTTTCCCTCTAATTTTGTAATGCACCCAGAATGGTCCACAGTAGTCTACTCCAGAGTTAATGAATGGGCGTGCTGGTGCAACTCGTGTTGCTGGCAGGTTTCCCATTAATTGGTTCAGCAACTGAGGCCTTGCCCTGGTGCATCGTATGCATTGCTGTACTGTTGATCTGGCCGATGATTTGCCTTTTATGGGCCAGTACCTTTGCATAATTATGGCCAGCAAGCCTTGAGGTCCACAGTGTTTATTCTCGATGTGAGTCATCTCAAATAGTAGTTTTGCTAAGGGATCATTATACGGAATGAGCATTTGATGTTCTGCTTCATAAGGTACCAGTGATGCTTCCAATCGTCCTCCAACTCGCAAAATGTTTGTGTCATCCAAAAATAGTGATAGGCTCTTCAGTGTACTGATCCCCCTGAGATCTTTGTGTTTCTTGAGGTACATGATGTCGGCATTGAAATCAGATCTTTGCATAGCTTGAACAGTGATTTTTAATGCATTATCTAATTCGATGGGAGTCAGCGCTATATCAGTTTTTCGTGCGTCCTTGCTACATCTAGTATTGCTTATGAAACGACAAATGTATCCTATGATGCGTTGAAGAGTCCTGAAAGAGTTTCGGTGGTTGATTGTATACACCAGTTCTTCAGAGTCAATTGCTACCAAGGATGATGGATTCGTTCGTTTTCTCTCGATGTTATTGGGAATGGCTAGCTGTGGAGCAAACTTGGGAGGCCATGCTGATTCTTTCCCATGTAGAAAAAATGGCCCGTAAAGCCACAGGTCACATCTTGCAAATTCTCTTGGTGATAATCCTCATGAAACAACGTCAGATGGTTTATTCTTTGAGCTAACATGACGCCACTGTTCTGCTAATGTCAAACCTTGAATAGTAGCTACCCTGTTGGCTACAAATGTCTGAAATGATGAGGAGGCTGAATTAATCCAAGACAGAACTATTTGTGAGGTGCGACAATCCTTTAACCGTAAATCATTTTTTACCCTAGCTGCCAACTGTGAGCCTAGTACTGCTGCGCATAGTTCCAAGCGAGGCAATGTTTGTAGCTTAAGTGGAGCTACGCGTGATTTGGCACATAACAGCCTCACTACTACTCTTCCTTCTTTGAAGATAGATCTGATATAAATTGCTGCTCCGATGTTCAGGTTTAAGTACACAGTGGTGTGGGATGAATAATTAGGTGAGAGAATTTCATTGATGCTGATCTCCCTCATGTGGCCCAAGGCTTCATAATTTTCCATAAACACGAACGGCATTGTATTTAGATAATCGATGTTCAAGCGCCAGGAATCTGTTGATTGCTATATCCCTTGAACTACCTAAAACAGCTGCATTTTCTACAAATGGTAATTTTACAATGAACCGCCCATCATTGGTTCTAGTTGTATTTTGTATATAATGATTTTCGCAAAGTCTTTCTGTTGGGGATACATTGATTCAGCTAGATCAACTTCATCCAGTTTCCATAGCCGCTCAATAAGTTGGTTTGTATCATCATCATCCTCACTGCAAATACCGCAAGTTGCTGACGCCATCTGAAGTTCTCCTATCTTTCCTGATAGTATCCAGCCAAACACTGTGTTTTGTAGTGTTGGAAGTTTGATTGCTAATCGTATCTGTCCAATTGACAATACTTGGTGATAGAATTCCGCTCCTAATAAAACATCGATTTTGTCAGGACGGTTGAATACTGGATCCGCTAAAGTGATGTTCTTCGGAATTGGCCATTTGGATATTTCAAATGGTTTTGTCGGTTGCGGAGAAATTATATCTCCTAGAACGAATGCCTCCAGTCGAGTGGAAAATCCGTTAATTCGTGACTGTAGTCCAAGGCTAAATCGACGCTGTTCTCTCCGAGTTCCGTTGCCTATTCCTTGGATATTCATTGTTGTGGACTTCGTTGAAGCTCCAAGTCTCTTGACAAGCCGTTCACTCACGAAATTGATCTGAGATCCGGAGTCCAGAATGGCTTTGCATTCAACTTCCTGCCCGTTGTTGCTGACTATTTTCACCATTGCAGTGCTGAGGAGCACATATCCCTGTAGCTTCGACTCCTTCGAAGGTACTAGTGTTGTGGACTGTTGAGGGTGTGGTTCATACTTGACCTGGTTTACGGCTGGTTCGCTGCGATATTCTTCAGAATGTACTAATGTATTGTGACTGTGATTACACTTAGTACATTTTCTCGACATACAATCCTTTGCCCAGTGACCAGGCTTTAGACAATTAATGCACAGCTTGTGTGTTTTTAGGAACTGTAACCTCTTCTGAACAGAAAGTTTCAAGAAGCTTTGGCATGCAAACAGCGGTTGTGTTTGGCTATTGCAAGACAAACATTTCTTAATTCCTTGTTTTGTGACTATTACTGTTGTCAATGTTTTTGCCGTATGCTCTCTTTGGCCGATTGCCTCGAGAGACTGGAATCTCGTTTCAATAAACTTTAAGAATTGCCTTAGGGTGGGTAATTCCTTTGGCTTCTCCAATGACTGCCCATATGAAATCCGCGTGCCTATGTCTAATTTCTTCACTAGGAGGTGGAGAATAATTGGATCCCAAGAATTCGTGTCTAAACCAAGGTTTCTTAATCCCAATAAGGTTTCCTGGGTTGTATCATGAAGTCCCTTTAGTGCTGTCGCTGATGGATAGTCTGCTGAGTGTTTGTTTTGCCCCAATAGTTTTTCCAACGGAGCTGAAGTTAGCAATCGCACATTGCTATATCGATTCTGGAGTAATTCCCAGCAGTTTGGTAGGTATTCTCAGTTAGAGTGAGGTGTCTAATTAATCGTTCTGTTTCTCCGATCAAATTTGTTTTAAGATACCACATCTTCTGTATTGTTGGAAATGGCCTTTTGTGGATCATTTCATTGAATAGATCATAAAATTGTTGCCACTTCAGGTAATTTCCATCGAATTTTGGCAGTATTACCTTTGGCAAATGTTCGGCGAGTGACGCTCGATTCGAAATTGCATGAACGGTCACTCCCTTCTCTTGAAGCATAAGAATTCTGTTACTGACATGCATCTCTATGCTCAGCTATTCTCCAAAATTATAATCGTCAGAATTCATATCATCTATAGAATCCAGTATAACATCATTAAATCTCCGGGCTGCATTCCAATGATGTTCTATAAGGTTGGCCTTTGAAGTATAATATTGGCATGAATGGGGTGTGTCATCAGCCAATACATCGTCTAACATGCGTTGCATGAGTGCAATAACTGTATTTTGCTTGTGCACCATTTTAGGCAAATTAGTCTTATTAGTTTTTTGAAGCCTCTTCTTTATGGGTTCTGCTGAACGAGTTGGGCCACTAACTCCTTGTGGTTGAGTTATGCCCTTCTCTGCAGGTTCCGTTTAGCAACTTGGGGCACTAACTGCTTGTGGTTGAGTTATGCCCTTTGCTGTGAGTATTTGTTTGCTCTCCTTGACGTCTGCAAGGAAGTCTTGGTATCGGTTGCCCAATGATGTGTATAGATCCTTCACAAAGTATGGATGGTCATTAAGTGCCGTTGGATCCCTTCTAATTTGGTTATCGATACGTTGGAAAGTTAACCATAGCTCCTCAATTTCTCTGGATTTCCTTTCAATATAGTCGAGTGTCTTCCGATCTTTCGGCGTCTTCTTATAGGATGCGATGGCCTTTTGGAGACCAATTGCATTGTCGTCCTGCTGACGGACGAGATCGTCGATAGTCGTCATTATTAATACTCACACTAATGTGCTCTTGCTTCTTAAGTATCGCGTTTTGCAGCACCCTGTGTGCTCGAACTAAAACCGATTGATGAATTGTGATAAAATTGAATGCTCACACTGTTGTGCTTTTGCTGAATCAATTTCATGTCCTGTATAGCTCTCGTCCTTCTATCACGTCGGGGTTGCCAAATGTAAATACAGTCTCGTTTGACTGTAGTGATGTATTCCTTATTGACGTCTCATACAAGTACTTGAACCAATATGAGACTAGGAATAATAATTTGATTGTTCAAGCACTTGAACCTTAACAATCCGTCGCTGAAATAAAAGACTCAGTTTTATTGTTGATAAAGAATGAAAGAGTGATTTGTTTATTGAAATTTGGTATAAAGAAATATGCACAGGTTATAAAATATTGTGTGATTGAAAACGCGTGTTTCTAAGTTGGCTTACAAAACGGAGAGCCACTTTTATTGTTTGACATTATATACATACTGTCATTCTCTGTATTTATATTTACAGGGTTGCATTTATATTATTTATTTATCATAAAATATTATATTCATTCAACAAAATTCATCGTCTTAAATAATAACTTACTGCTAACATCATCAATAATAATTAATAAGTACCAAAAGTAAATATCAGCAGAATATAAAGCAGCGCATAGCAGCATGTGCAAGTTCAATGAACATATGTTTCAATGCCACCCAAATGCTTATGTTGCATTTTTGGGAATGCACCTAATGCTTGTGCAGGTGTCATTTGACTGCACGCGCAGACTGCATAATCCTTGTTTTTTGTTGTGAGTACAAATGAACGGATACATACAAATATACTTTGCATATTAAACATTTTGTTACAGTTGAAGGTTGTGCGATTGATATTTATATGAATTCGTACAGTGCCTAAAAATGCCGACATTGTATACAATGTTAATATTATATATAATATTGCGACAATGAACTTGCGCTTGCATTTAGGGCTAAGTAGCAGTTCATTACATTTATGTGGTCAGGATTTCGAATTTATGATTATTTTTGTATGTCCCAAATATCCAAAATTGTGCATATAAATAGTTTGTAAAATCAATAAAGAAATATAATGCACCAAGCATATGCAAATTAGAACACGGCTCTTGCACCTGGTCTAAAAATAAACATTATAATATAAAAGCCAAATACGATATATTAGGTATTAAAAATGGTGGCTGGCAACAAAAATTTTGTTACTATGTTTTTAAGTAACATTTTTAAGATTTTGTACTAAACAGGGGAATGTCGCATATTCCTAATATATCGAATTTGATAAAAGCATACTATACACCACTATACACCTCCCTCTAATAAGGCTATATCACAATGGCGCGTTAGGTCGGTCGCGCGTATACCGGCGTTTACTCTGCGTTTACTCCGCGTTTATTATATCGTTTACATAACGCGTGAGGTATGCGTGGCAAAAACGAAATAAAAACGAAATCCCCCACTAAATTTATTAATTTTCTTGATGGAACGGCATTTTTACAAATTTTAAATAAAATGCCAGTTGTTTGGGTAATTGGAAATTTTATTATCAACAGTGTTGCCGATGGTTGTTAGCATCCTCTGTATTGTGGCTGCCATTTCTTTGGTACCCTATGCTGGAGGTATGTTAAAATTCTGGCTTCTCTGTATTCTATGTAACAGGACCACTCCTTTGCTAATCAGCCGGTAGCTTTCTCCGATGTTCAGGAAACAAGTACCACGTTTGCGTTTCCTCTGCATACCGCTAATACAGTTACTTGTTGACCGCAATAATAGAGCCAGCGGTTCTGCGATTCTGTTGCAATAATAGTCCTCCCAGGGTAGTAACCAATTTGTGTTCACATTTTTCCTGTCCCTTTTTAGAAATTCTACTTCACAAGCGTTGCTTTCCTTTGTCAGAAGTTAACCAGGATATAAACACATTCGTTATTATATTCCTACTATTTTGAAGCTCTTCATATCTTCTATATTATATATTCTACAGACAGACCAATATAGTTATCGTGTGTTTGACTCTCTATTTTGTAGTCATAACTGGTCTTCGGCACTATACTCCAATTCCCGTTTACACATCCTGAAGCGGTAATGGCATTTTTATAATTACTATGAAACTCGCCTCAGATGCTGCCATATTAATCGTTGCTAACTAGTAAAATTTTTCTGGTTTGTTGGCAATTTACCCCACTGAGAGTTACTGGTGCAACGTCGAATGAGACAGTATATGGACAAAATTTGATCAGTGATTTCACCACCTGTAGCTAGCGTAGTTATCTGGATGGACAGCTTATAATAGTTGAAGGCCCATGTACTAGGTCGACAATAATCATCATTTCGATTTGTCACCCTTGCATATCAGTTAGCTCTTTCTGATGACGCGCTCTACCTTTTGGAAGAAAACGGCTTAAATAGCAACACTGCTTGTCAAATGCACGACCGACTTGAAACTTGCCCCAGTTGGGCGTTTTGAATAAAGAAGCATCTACCCTGATGTGTTCAGGATCAATGAGTAGTCTCGACTGCCGCATGCCTTTTTGGGCTCTCCAGTAGTTTAGCAGACCTCGTTTTTCCTGTTCGCACAACAAGTTATTTGTGAAGCTACTGTTTACCCCACAGAAGGGTTCTGGGCCTATAAAGGCAGTGTCTGCACCCCTTTTTGCTAAAGAATCTGCCATTTCGTTGTCCTCATGTCCCTCGTGTCCCGGTACCCACATTAGCGTAACAGAGTTATCGCTGCTAGGGTATTGAGAAGTTTACAGCATTCACAGACCAACTTTGATTGGAATGAGAAGTTTATTAATGATTTCAGAGCTGCCTAGCTATCTGAGAGTATGCATATTTTGGTGTTGCGTGTACCCCTGCGTAGACATTCTCTAGCACATAATTCTAAAGCGTGGACCTCCGCCTGAAAAATGGAAGCTGTTTTTCCCATTGCAATTGCTTTTTGGAAATTTGGCCCTACAATTCCAGCTCCTGCACTGCCATCTTCCATTTTGGACCCATCTGTATACCACAACTGTGAGTCCTATTTTATTATTATTTCCTTGTTTCTCCAAGCTGAACGGTCACTGATGACCACTTTGAATTGCCTTGAGAAGTCTAATTTTCTGTCCATTTTGTCGAAGACTATGAGGCACGGAGAATTCCAGACAGTGTCCACAATCTTTGCGTGCTCCGAAAGGTAGCCTTCTTTAATATGGGCTAGATTAGGTAGCCTTAGGGCCGCGCTCCTTTTAACTACAAGGAGTCAGTCCAGTGATCACTCCCAAAGCTAGTGTGTGGCCTGTTCTCATTGCTCCCGTCACACTCAAACAGGCTATATGGTGAATCTTGTTAAGAGTCATCTGAGCTCTTGTTTGGTTTACTTTTGGCCACCATACCAACGTCGCGTAAGTAATCATTGGTACTATTATTGTTTTATATGACCACGCCATCATTTTTGGCCGTAGTCCCCATGTTTCACCGTACAACCTCTGGCAAGCATAGGTTGCTCTTAAGTCTTTACTAGTTATGTATGATAAGTGGTTTTTCCAGGTTAGAGTTTTGTCTAGGATTACTCCCAGATATTTCATTTCATTGGACATTGTTAAGTTTGTGGTCCCTAAACTTAAGGTCCCCAGATTCAGTTTCCTTATTTTGGTGAAGGGTACCACGTTTGTTTTATTCGGATTTATCGATAGGCCTTTCTCCTGACACCAGTTTTTAGTGATGTCAAGAGCTAGTTGCATGCGATCTGTTATGGTAGAGTCAAACTTGCCTCTGACCATAATTACCAAATCATCCGCAAAGCCCTGAACTTCGTATCCGAGGTCATTGAGAGTTTGTAAGAGCTCGTCGATAACCAATAACCATAGGAGTGGCGATAAGACGCCCTCCTGGGGACATCCTTTGGTTGACCTGACAATTTGCTTTGCTGTCCCTGTTTCAAAGATTGTTGTTCTGTTTTTCAGCATATTGAGAACCCATGTTATGATCAGTCTTTGTATACCTTTCCTGTTCATCCCCTCCTCAATTGATGTGAAAGTAGCATTGTCAAAAGCCCCCGTAATGTCAACCGATGTACAGAGAGCTATTTCTTTACCCTCAAACGCCTTTTCAATCTTGCTCGTTAAGCTATGTATGGCTGTCTCAGTCGATTTGCCTGATTGGTAAGCGTATTGTTCAATATGAAGAGGACAATCTGTAAGATAAGTTTCCCTGATATATTGGTCCAGAATTGTTTCCATAACTTTTAGCAGGAATGACGTTAGGCTAATGGGCCGATAGGCTTTTGGCGTGTGGTCCGCCTTTTTGCCTGCTTTCGGTATGAAAGCCACCCTAGCCTTCGTCCAAGGGTTAGGCACTATGCCTAGTTCCAGGCTTATCCTGAAAATGTTTGTTAGCGCAGGTGCTAATACATCAACACCTTGCCGAAGTAGGCACGGTTCTATATTATCGACACCTGGCGATTTGAATGGTCTAAAAGTGGAGATTTGGTTTTATTGACGGTGAAGATTCTGCGAGCCAGTGAGAGTTCCCTCCGTGTAGGCATCAAGAAACGAGTATTCTCGATGATTTCACTATCTTCTCCGCTAGTGGCACAGCCTGGATAGTGAGTGTCGAACAAAAACTGTCCCGTCTCTTCCAGGCTCTCCGTAAAATTTCCGTCAGGCTTCTTGAGTGTAGAAAGGCCGTTTAAGTGATATTTATTGAGTGATTTCTGGAGTCGGGTAGCTGCTGGGAGGGTTTCAATCTCCTCACAGTAGTTTTTCCATGAGTCTCTCTTAGATCTTCTCAATTCATTATTATAGGCCGTTAAGGCACTTCTATAAGATGCCCAGTCACCATTAGACTTGGCTCTATTAAAGAGTTGACGGGCTATTTTGCGCAAAACATTTAGCTCCCCGCTCCACCAGGGTACGTTCCTAGAACGTTTCTTCACAACTAAATTGCAACTACTTTCAAAAGCCTCGATTATTATATTATTTAATTTGTTAACTTCAAGATCTAGTTCCTGAGAGTTACTTATTTTTTCACTAAGGCACGCAATATTTTGCTCTAAGTAAAAGTTATATATCGACCAGTTGGTCTTCCTAACATTTCTCATTTCGAAGGTGCCTCCAATCTCCCCCCCCAGATCAAAGCAAATGTACCTATGGTCCGACAAGGAGACCTCATTAAGCACCCTCCAATTAGAAATGTTTTTTGATATGAATGCGCTAGTTAGGGTGAGATCTAACGCCTCCCCCCTTATCGCATTCATAAAGGTAGGCTCGTCACCCCTATTCACCACCACCAGATTGTTTGTCGTAATAAAATCAAGAAGTGACTCACCTCGCCCGTTCGTGTCCGTGCTTCCCCATACCGTGTGGTGCGCGTTTGCGTCGCAGCACACCACCCACTGTAGACTGCGAGTGCGACAGTACTCCGTAAGCTGCTGGAGCTCGCGCGATACCGCGTCCTCTGTGTCGCCAGGTAAGTACATGGAGGCCAGGACTACCGTTCTCCTCCCTTTGGCACTAGGCACTTCTGCCTGTACTGCCACCAGATCGCGTTGTAGAAGCTCTGAAATTGGGAGGAATTTAATCTTTTTGTTGATCATCATCGCTGCCCTCGGTCGGTCAACATTATTATCATAGATCAACTTACATGTTTTTGTCTGCAGACCATTTATGCGCCCATTTGTGGCCCATGGTTCTTGAATGGCTACGAAGTCCAGACACTGGTGTTCCACCAAGGCACTGAGTCTGCAAGAGGCTGCTATAGCCCTGTGGAGATTTATTTGGAGACAGTGAAGCTGCTTCCAAGAGTTTTGCGTTCGTGATGGGGCCTGGGACATTATTTCCCAGACCGATCCTTGCGGATCTTACCACCCTTTGTGCTCCGCAAAGTTTCCGCAGCCTCCGGGTCTTTTCTCTCCCATTTCCTGAGCCTACCAGAGAGAGCAGATGGTTTTGGACGTTGGATACGAGTGTTGCCTCTCTCCGCTCTCGGTACTGGCTTTGTGAAAATGGGCCCCGTTTTCGGCTTCTGGCTACTCTGCTTTGCCCGCGCTGCAACAGATGTTGTAGGTTGCTCTTCAACACCAACAGCAGATTTTGCCCTGTTCCCCTTCAGTCTAGGTCGGAGCTGGGCACTGCCAAAGCCATAGTAGACCTTGTTACCCAGTGTCTCAACCCTTTCAGACGAGATGGGGTCCAGAGCAATTGCCAGCTCGACCTGGTCACCTTTTTGTAGGCGATGGAGCACCCGCCACTCGCTGACACTAATGCCCGAGTTCTGCGACTCCACTTGCCCAAAATTCGGTCATTTTGCCAAGATACCGAGCCGGGAAAGTAGCCAACGAGGATCTTGGCCTTTGGCACTTTTGCCTCGTCCACCACCTTCAACTCAGCCCCCTCCCACGGCTTCATGGCTGGTATCCTTTCTTCACCCCAGGCTACGGTTTCATCGTCCAGTATAACCCCTATATTTTTGGAGCAGACTGTCTCCGCTAGAGTAGGCTTTGAGCAGGGAACCCCCAAGGAGGCGCCCTGCACGCCATGTCTTTCAGAGACACTCGCCACCTTCTTTCTGGGACCAGGTTCGCCCCCAAGTAAGGTCTCCACCTCCTTCATCTCACCACACACCGGCGGGTCCGCTGGGGGCACTATTGACATTTTATCAATGTTTTTGTTGCCCTCTTGTGCAAACCGCTTTGTCGGCCTGGAGTTCGATGTCGGCGTGGAGCCATCTGAACGGGATCTTTTAGGGGTCCATCGCGCAGACACGTTGGCTGGATTTTCCGCCAAGGACCGAGCTATTTCCAGCGATATGCCCCTGGCAAGCAAAGCCTTAAAACGTTTACGTCCAGCGCCGGACAGCTTCACCCTAAGTTTTGGAATCTTCTCTGGAGCAGGTTCAAGAAGATTTCTCTCCTGTTCCGAGGAGATAGACAACCCAGCCGATTCCTGGGTAAGTGGGATGTCCATCTCATCCGGCCTGTCGGGTAAGGGACCGGGATATTTCGGATTTTTCCCATTCTGAACGAATCAATGGTTTTTCAATGGATGCACACATAAATGGCATCAAGTTTTCAGCCATTTCATAAGATTCTGAAACAATAAAATATTCAGAAATATGTTGACAATTAAATGATAAAATTGTCATTTTATTTTACACATATATTAATTTAATTGTTTTTATACTAATATTTTTCTATTTTTTTTTTTTCCTTCGAATCAACTATACTTTTCTGGTTATTTTGTTTTAAACATTGGCCCATAGCCTCTGGTTTTACCCAGATAATTTTCGTGGCAATCTGCCTCTGGCCTTTGCCACCTAATTAATATCTTTGCTTAACTCGGCCAACTGCCCCTGGTTTTTCTTCCACCAGTTATTTTACTTTTTTTTTACCGGCAATCTGCCCATGCTTCTAGCAAATAATTTTTCATCAAGAATGATAAACCACCAGACTACGACACACAACAAACACACATACATACACACATTTGGTTTTGTAAGCCCCACGAAGACTGCTACTGTATCTACGTCATCGTCTATGACGTAGTGACAGCAACAATCCTGATAAAGCCTACGCAAACACCAAAATAAATTTAATAACGGGAATGTCTATGTCGCCATCTTGTAATGTATTCTTCTTGATTTTTTATGACAATCTGTCTCTGGCATTTGCCAAATAATTTGGCTAACTGCCTCTGCCGTTTTGATAGATCATATTTTGTTCCGGCAATTGCCCCTGCCCTTTGGCAGATAATAAACAATAATTTACATATTTTTATTGTTAAAACATTTTGCAAACACATTTTACAAATTTTCACAAAACCTTAATTTTCTTACTTAATTTCATAAAACACCGATTTAACTCGACGCCAATGTATAAACCCGCTAATTTGAATTATAAATAATACACTTTAAATATATTAAATGCTGAATCTTTTATTGATAACTTTAGCCTTTCTTTCATTATATAGTTTTTATCCCAGCTGTCATATACTTTTTTGTGTCAGATGTCAATCACAGTTCAATGCTGATGTTAATTTTCTTGACGTCGTTCTGTTGGCAGCTTATGCAGGTCGCCACAGTTCATATAATTACTTCAACTGTCAAACGCGCGACCGACCTAACGCGTCATTGTGATATAGCTTTTATTTATAATCAACTAAAGGTACTCTACCGAAAGTTACTGTAGATATGCTCCTAAATATGATTCATGAAGAAAACAACCACATTGTTGATTTCGCACGCACAAGGAACAGTAAAGGTAATTTCGAAGTCGGTCTAACCAGAGTTCAGACTCACTCGTTTATTCTTGTTCTAGTTGTGGTTGCTTTTGTCAACTGACAATTTCAAAACTGTCTAATTAAAAAAGTAAATTGTTTTTTTGCACACACTTGTACATATGTATGTGCCTATCAAGATCTTTGAACGAGCAGCAACAAAGGGCGCAGCTTTTGATCTGTCCACAAATCGATAAATTTCAACCGACAAAGCATTGTATGACATTGTTTGATTTATGTCTTCAACAATTCATTGAAGCAGTTAAAGCGAAGCTGTGGTTGTAGCCAGTATCGTCAAGGTGGTCAATCAACTAAAATTATTACATATTTAATTTTTGTGATTATTACGACGCATTTCTCAGCACTACAAGTGTCATTTGCATAAATACCCCGAACTTTCTAAAACCAGACTGTCTCTAAAGGACATAACTCTTACATTTGAAGTTTAGTAGTTATTTTCTTGTATACATAAGTGTTCGCATAAAAAGTTGTATTAACCATTAGCTGACACGGTATGTTATTTGAAGAGCAAAAAAAAGTACCAATCCGATATAAATATGTACATATGTATGTATAAGGAATGTGCGGCATTCACCCTCCTTTCACTAAAACGTGTATGGCCAAATGCGATATTGCGATATACATATATATATATATATATATATATATATATATATATATATATATATATATATATATATATATATATATATATATATATATATATATATATATATATATATATATATATATATATATATATATATATATATATATATATATATATATATATATATATATATATATATATATATATATATATATATATATATATATATATATATATATATATATATATATATATATATATATATATATATATATATATATATATATATATATATATATATATATATATATATATATATATATATATATATATATATATATATATATATATATATATATATATATATATATATATATATATATATATATATATATATATATATATATATATATATATATATATATATATATATATATATATATATATATATATATATATATATATATATATATATATATATATATATATATATATATATATATATATATATATATATATATATATATATATATATATATATATATATATATATATATATATATATATATATATATATATATATATATATATATATATATATATATATATATATATATATATATATATATATATATTCGTTGCTTCATTTAAGCAGTGGTGGCAGCGAGGACAGAGAAGATAACGTTTTTGAATTGCTCCATGCTTCAATCTTAACAGCAGTTGTGAACCGATGGGGGTACAGCTACGTGTGCCAAAAAGTGCAGAATGGCGAGCGAACGTTTTGGAGCAACTAGACGATGGGAGATTTCGTCAAATGCTGCGTGTAGATCCAATTGAGTTTAACCACATTTTGAATTCAATAAAAACTAACCCTGTTTTCAATAGTGGCACAACCGCTCCTCTGCTTTCCATTGAACTACAACTGCAAATTGCGCTATACTGTATGGGCTGTAATGGGAAGGTTCCACAATAAGAAGAATGGCCACAATTTTTGGAGTTGGAGATGGTGGAACGTTGCAAATTGTAACAAGGCGAGTTCTAAAAATAACACTGTTCAAGTTGTAAAATGGTACAAACGTGAAAACCATATGGTTGTGTTTGGATGAGCCCCCTGAGTACTAATCCATCGATGAAAGTGCCAACTTGGCTCATTGGGAAAATTTTATGGCGTTTTGTTTGAATTTCGGTCAATTAGTGAATTTTTTACCATTTAAGCCCATTTAAGTCGCTATTCCTGTATTCAAAATTTCTTTCGTTATTTTTATACGGCTCGCAATTACTAGTTCTACCATTAGAACGCACATTTCAACTGAGAAAATCAAATTTTTTAGCCTATTTTCATGATTTTTGCCCATTTTTCATCGATTTTCCCCATTTATTGCTGTTTTTATGCGCTTTTTTGTAGTTCTTGCGCAAACTTATCGATATAATTCTTACCGATTTTCATTTTTACAATGTTGTGGCATCCCTAGCATTATACAAATGGAATGCAACAATGTATATATGTAATAAGTAGTCATAATTGTTATTAAAATATACAACGCTGTAAAATAAAATTAGATAAGTTGAAAATAAAATTAGATAAGTACTACACACACGAAGTTGATCAGATAAAGAAGCACGTAAAACATTCAGGAAACCCAAAAAGCTAAAAAGTGAGTAAAGAATGGATGAATGCATTAAAAACTTCGATCGTTATTGTTATATGTGCGGAAAGTGGACCACTATGAAGAAAACAATTACTGATGAAATTGCAACATTGTACGAGCAGTACTTCAATATTCCAGTGATTCGTAATGTTGAGTGGGTGCCTAAAATGGCTTGTGCATCGTGTGTAGCACGTTTGTCTGATTGGAGAGCAGGTAGTTGGGAAGAATGCCATATGGAATACCGATGATTTGGTCAGAGCCAATCGACCACGAAAAAAACATGTGCTACGTATGTAAAAATTATGTTGTGGGTATGAACAGAAGAAAGGCGATACAATATATTTACCAAAGTGTTCCGTCAGCTCAAACGACTCTTCCCCATTCTCCGTCAGTGCCAATCCCAAGAAAACCGAGTCCAACCGAAGAATACAACACATCATCTTTTTTTTCCCAGCCTGAATCGAATTTTTCTTTGTATCAGCCATCAAACATTACACAACCATGCCAACACATTGAAGTTACACAACAGCGCTTGAACATAATATCACGACAACTAAAGTTGTCACAAAATAAAACCATAATTCTTGCTCAACATCTTAAAGCTGTAAACATCCTGGCACCAGAAGTTAAAGGGTACGGTTCGCGTGGCCGACAGCATGAATTTATACCGTTTTTCACTCGTAACGAAAACAATTCATTTGCGTACTGTAATGATATCAATGGTTTGATGTCGGCCATGAATTACACGTACAATGCGGACCAATGGCGCTTGTTCATCGATGGATCGAAGAGCAGTCTCAAGGCTGTGCTGCTGTATTTCGATAATTCAAAAAACCCTGTACCAATTGCGCTTGCTGTGAATACAAAGGAAACGTATGATTCGATGAAACTAATCTTGGATTCTGTGAAATACCATGAACATTGTTGGAAAATATGCGCTGATTTGAAAGTGGTTGCACTTATCTGTGGCCTTCAAACTGGTTACACTAAAAATATGTGCTACTTGTGTACGTGGGATTCGCGATATACACCACAGTATCAAAAACGAGATTGGTTACCGAGAACAAATCGTCTAATTGGACATCAGAACGTTATCCACGAGGAGTTGGTGCCGATGGATAAGGTATTGCTGCCACCATTGCACATTAAACTTGGTGTAGTGAAGAATTTCATCAAAGCGTTACTGGTGCGTGGAAATAGATTGGCGTTTGAACGATTGCAGTACATCTTTCCACGCTTGAGTGAAGCGAAAATTAAAGCAGGTAAATAAATATTTGGCATTCTTTTTCCGCCAAACGAAGATGAAGCATTCTTAAAAGTTTTTATATAAAATCATATATTGAATTCAGGTGTGTTGAATGGCCCAGACATTCGCAAACTGATGAAGGATGAATACTTCAATAATGTCCTTCAAGAGACGGAACTCATCGCTTGGGATAGCCTGAAAGCAGTGATCGAAAAAGTTCTCGGCATTCATCGGGTGGGCAATTGGCGTGCCATTGTTGAAGATATGCTGCAATCTTTCGAAAACATCGGTGTTCGAATGTCGTTGAAAGTGCATTTCATGCATCACCACCAAGATCACTTTGAGCGTCAGTTGCCGTCTGAATCAGACGAGCATGGTGAACGTTACCACCAGGTATCAGCACAGTTGGAACACTGGTACAGTGGAAAAAAATTAAATTCACTTTTGGCAGATCTTTGCTGGAATTTGTTAATGGAATTGGAGGATAACGAATGATATTCCATTGAATAATTCTATATTTCAATTGCCAATTTAAAATTAATTACATTAATACGGAGAAACACGCATTTCCATTCATTTTTATACCGAAAAAATGTATTCAAAAAATTTATTTAAATCAATAAAAAACGCGAAAATCATCCGAAAAAGCGTAAAAAATATGGTTTCTGTATTTAAAAAGTGTGTTGAGTTGCTTGAAATGGCAATAATATTGCATAGTATATTGTAAAAAGGAAAAACTGTAAGAACTATGTCGAAAAGTTTGCCCAAGAATTTCAAAAAAGCGCATAAGAACAGCAATAAATGGGGAAAATCGATGAAAAATGGGCAAAAATCATGAAAATAGGCAAAAAAATTTGATTTTCTCAGTTGAAATGTGCGTTCTAATGGTAGAACTAGTAATTGCGAGCCGTATAAAAATAACGAAAGAAATTTTGAATACAGGAATAGCGACTTAAATGGTAAAAAATTCACTAATTGACCGAAATTCAAACAAAACGCCATAAAATTTTCCCAATGAGCCAAGTTGGCACTTTCATCGATGGAGTAGTACTCAGGGGGCTCATCCAAACACAACCATATGGTTTTCACGTTTGTACGAGAAATTTCGTGTCAAAAACTTGAACAGTGTAATCAATGATTTTAAACAACAATTTCTATTTTTGTCAAACGAAGGAGAAAAAACGAAGTATTGTCGAGGACGCAATACGAACTTCCAGGTTGCATTGGCTACTTGTATGGTACGGATATATATATATATATATATATATATATATATATATATATATATATATATATATATATATATATATATATATATATATATATATATATATATATATATATATATATATATATATATATATATATATATATATATATATATATATATATATATATATATATATATATATATATATATATATATATATATATATATATATATATATATATATATATATATATATATATATATATATATATATATATATATATATATATATATATATATATATATATATATATATATATATATATATATATATATATATATATATATATATATATATATATATATATATATATATATATATATATATATATATATATATATATATATATATATATATATATATATATATATATATATATATATATATATATATATATATATATATATATATATATATATATATATATATATATATATATATATATATATATATATATATATATATATATATATATATATATATATATATATATATATATATATATATATATATATATATATATATATATATATATATATATATATATATATATATATATATATATATATATATATATATATATATATATATATATATATATATATATATATATATATATATATATATATATATATATATATATATATATATATATATATATATATATATATATATATATATATATATATATATATATATATATATATATATATATATATATATATATATATATATATATATATATATATATATATATATATATATATATATATATATATATATTCGTTGCTTCATTTAAGCAGTGGTGGCAGCGAGGACAGAGAAGATAACGTTTTTGAATTGCTCCATGCTTCAATCTTAACAGCAGTTGTGAACCGATGGGGGTACAGCTACGTGTGCCAAAAAGTGCAGAATGGCGAGCGAACGTTGTAATAAGTAGTCATAATTGTTATTAAAATATACAACGCTGTAAAATAAAATTAGATAAGTTGAAAATAAAATTAGATAAGTACTACACACACGAAGTTGATCAGATAAAGAAGCACGTAAAACATTCAGGAAACCCAAAAAGCTAAAAAGTGAGTAAAGAATGGATGAATGCATTAAAAACTTCGATCGTTATTGTTATATGTGCGGAAAGTGGACCACTATGAAGAAAACAATTACTGATGAAATTGCAACATTGTACGAGCAGTACTTCAATATTCCAGTGATTCGTAATGTTGAGTGGGTGCCTAAAATGGCTTGTGCATCGTGTGTAGCACGTTTGTCTGATTGGAGAGCAGGTAGTTGGGAAGAATGCCATATGGAATACCGATGATTTGGTCAGAGCCAATCGACCACGAAAAAAACATGTGCTACGTATGTAAAAATTATGTTGTGGGTATGAACAGAAGAAAGGCGATACAATATATTTACCAAAGTGTTCCGTCAGCTCAAACGACTCTTCCCCATTCTCCGTCAGTGCCAATCCCAAGAAAACCGAGTCCAACCGAAGAATACAACACATCATCTTTTTTTTCCCAGCCTGAATCGAATTTTTCTTTGTATCAGCCATCAAACATTACACAACCATGCCAACACATTGAAGTTACACAACAGCGCTTGAACATAATATCACGACAACTAAAGTTGTCACAAAATAAAACCATAATTCTTGCTCAACATCTTAAAGCTGTAAACATCCTGGCACCAGAAGTTAAAGGGTACGGTTCGCGTGGCCGACAGCATGAATTTATACCGTTTTTCACTCGTAACGAAAACAATTCATTTGCGTACTGTAATGATATCAATGGTTTGATGTCGGCCATGAATTACACGTACAATGCGGACCAATGGCGCTTGTTCATCGATGGATCGAAGAGCAGTCTCAAGGCTGTGCTGCTGTATTTCGATAATTCAAAAAACCCTGTACCAATTGCGCTTGCTGTGAATACAAAGGAAACGTATGATTCGATGAAACTAATCTTGGATTCTGTGAAATACCATGAACATTGTTGGAAAATATGCGCTGATTTGAAAGTGGTTGCACTTATCTGTGGCCTTCAAACTGGTTACACTAAAAATATGTGCTACTTGTGTACGTGGGATTCGCGATATACACCACAGTATCAAAAACGAGATTGGTTACCGAGAACAAATCGTCTAATTGGACATCAGAACGTTATCCACGAGGAGTTGGTGCCGATGGATAAGGTATTGCTGCCACCATTGCACATTAAACTTGGTGTAGTGAAGAATTTCATCAAAGCGTTACTGGTGCGTGGAAATAGATTGGCGTTTGAACGATTGCAGTACATCTTTCCACGCTTGAGTGAAGCGAAAATTAAAGCAGGTAAATAAATATTTGGCATTCTTTTTCCGCCAAACGAAGATGAAGCATTCTTAAAAGTTTTTATATAAAATCATATATTGAATTCAGGTGTGTTGAATGGCCCAGACATTCGCAAACTGATGAAGGATGAATACTTCAATAATGTCCTTCAAGAGACGGAACTCATCGCTTGGGATAGCCTGAAAGCAGTGATCGAAAAAGTTCTCGGCATTCATCGGGTGGGCAATTGGCGTGCCATTGTTGAAGATATGCTGCAATCTTTCGAAAACATCGGTGTTCGAATGTCGTTGAAAGTGCATTTCATGCATCACCACCAAGATCACTTTGAGCGTCAGTTGCCGTCTGAATCAGACGAGCATGGTGAACGTTACCACCAGGTATCAGCACAGTTGGAACACTGGTACAGTGGAAAAAAATTAAATTCACTTTTGGCAGATCTTTGCTGGAATTTGTTAATGGAATTGGAGGATAACGAATGATATTCCATTGAATAATTCTATATTTCAATTGCCAATTTAAAATTAATTACATTAATACGGAGAAACACGCATTTCCATTCATTTTTATACCGAAAAAATGTATTCAAAAAATTTATTTAAATCAATAAAAAACGCGAAAATCATCCGAAAAAGCGTAAAAAATATGGTTTCTGTATTTAAAAAGTGTGTTGAGTTGCTTGAAATGGCAATAATATTGCATAGTATATTGTAAAAAGGAAAAACTGTAAGAACTATGTCGAAAAGTTTGCCCAAGAATTTCAAAAAAGCGCATAAGAACAGCAATAAATGGGGAAAATCGATGAAAAATGGGCAAAAATCATGAAAATAGGCAAAAAAATTTGATTTTCTCAGTTGAAATGTGCGTTCTAATGGTAGAACTAGTAATTGCGAGCCGTATAAAAATAACGAAAGAAATTTTGAATACAGGAATAGCGACTTAAATGGTAAAAAATTCACTAATTGACCGAAATTCAAACAAAACGCCATAAAATTTTCCCAATGAGCCAAGTTGGCACTTTCATCGATGGAGTAGTACTCAGGGGGCTCATCCAAACACAACCATATGGTTTTCACGTTTGTACGAGAAATTTCGTGTCAAAAACTTGAACAGTGTAATCAATGATTTTAAACAACAATTTCTATTTTTGTCAAACGAAGGAGAAAAAACGAAGTATTGTCGAGGACGCAATACGAACTTCCAGGTTGCATTGGCTACTTGTATGGTACGGATATATATATATATATATATATATATATATATATATATATATATATATATATATATATATATATATATATATATATATATATATATATATATATATATATATATATATATATATATATATATATATATATATATATATATATATATATATATATATATATATATATATATATATATATATATATATATATATATATATATATATATATATATATATATATATATATATATATATATATATATATATATATATATATATATATATATATATATATATATATATATATATATATATATATATATATATATATATATATATATATATATATATATATATATATATATATATATATATATATATATATATATATATATATATATATATATATATATATATATATATATATATATATATATATATATATATATATATATATATATATATATATATATATATATATATATATATATATATATATATATATATATATATATATATATATATATATATATTATATATATATATATATATATATATATATATATATATATATATATATATATATATATATATATATATATATATATATATATATATATATATATATATATATATATATATATATATATATATATATATATATATATATATATATATATATATATATATATATATATATATATATATATATATATATATATATATATATATATATATATATATATATATATTATATATATATATATATATATATATATATATATATATATATATATATTCGTTGCTTCATTTAAGCAGTGGTGGCAGCGAGGACAGAGAAGATAACGTTTTTGAATTGCTCCATGCTTCAATCTTAACAGCAGTTGTGAACCGATGGGGGTACAGCTACGTGTGCCAAAAAGTGCAGAATGGCGAGCGAACGTTTTGGAGCAACTAGACGATGGGAGATTTCGTCAAATGCTGCGTGTAGATCCAATTGAGTTTAACCACATTTTGAATTCAATAAAAACTAACCCTGTTTTCAATAGTGGCACAACCGCTCCTCTGCTTTCCATTGAACTACAACTGCAAATTGCGCTATACTGTATGGGCTGTAATGGGAAGGTTCCACAATAAGAAGAATGGCCACAATTTTTGGAGTTGGAGATGGTGGAACGTTGCAAATTGTAACAAGGCGAGTTCTAAAAATAACACTGTTCAAGTTGTAAAATGGTACAAACGTGAAAACCATATGGTTGTGTTTGGATGAGCCCCCTGAGTACTAATCCATCGATGAAAGTGCCAACTTGGCTCATTGGGAAAATTTTATGGCGTTTTGTTTGAATTTCGGTCAATTAGTGAATTTTTTACCATTTAAGCCCATTTAAGTCGCTATTCCTGTATTCAAAATTTCTTTCGTTATTTTTATACGGCTCGCAATTACTAGTTCTACCATTAGAACGCACATTTCAACTGAGAAAATCAAATTTTTTAGCCTATTTTCATGATTTTTGCCCATTTTTCATCGATTTTCCCCATTTATTGCTGTTTTTATGCGCTTTTTTGTAGTTCTTGCGCAAACTTATCGATATAATTCTTACCGATTTTCATTTTTACAATGTTGTGGCATCCCTAGCATTATACAAATGGAATGCAACAATGTATATATGTAATAAGTTGTCATAATTGTTATTAAAATATACAACGCTGTAAAATAAAATTAGATAAGTTGAAAATAAAATTAGATAAGTACTACACACACGAAGTTGATCAGATAAAGAAGCACGTAAAACATTCAGGAAACCCAAAAAGCTAAAAAGTGAGTAAAGAATGGATGAATGCATTAAAAACTTCGATCGTTATTGTTATATGTGCGGAAAGTGGACCACTATGAAGAAAACAATTACTGATGAAATTGCAACATTGTACGAGCAGTACTTCAATATTCCAGTGATTCGTAATGTTGAGTGGGTGCCTAAAATGGCTTGTGCATCGTGTGTAGCACGTTTGTCTGATTGGAGAGCAGGTAGTTGGGAAGAATGCCATATGGAATACCGATGATTTGGTCAGAGCCAATCGACCACGAAAAAAACATGTGCTACGTATGTAAAAATTATGTTGTGGGTATGAACAGAAGAAAGGCGATACAATATATTTACCAAAGTGTTCCGTCAGCTCAAACGACTCTTCCCCATTCTCCGTCAGTGCCAATCCCAAGAAAACCGAGTCCAACCGAAGAATACAACACATCATCTTTTTTTTCCCAGCCTGAATCGAATTTTTCTTTGTATCAGCCATCAAACATTACACAACCATGCCAACACATTGAAGTTACACAACAGCGCTTGAACATAATATCACGACAACTAAAGTTGTCACAAAATAAAACCATAATTCTTGCTCAACATCTTAAAGCTGTAAACATCCTGGCACCAGAAGTTAAAGGGTACGGTTCGCGTGGCCGACAGCATGAATTTATACCGTTTTTCACTCGTAACGAAAACAATTCATTTGCGTACTGTAATGATATCAATGGTTTGATGTCGGCCATGAATTACACGTACAATGCGGACCAATGGCGCTTGTTCATCGATGGATCGAAGAGCAGTCTCAAGGCTGTGCTGCTGTATTTCGATAATTCAAAAAACCCTGTACCAATTGCGCTTGCTGTGAATACAAAGGAAACGTATGATTCGATGAAACTAATCTTGGATTCTGTGAAATACCATGAACATTGTTGGAAAATATGCGCTGATTTGAAAGTGGTTGCACTTATCTGTGGCCTTCAAACTGGTTACACTAAAAATATGTGCTACTTGTGTACGTGGGATTCGCGATATACACCACAGTATCAAAAACGAGATTGGTTACCGAGAACAAATCGTCTAATTGGACATCAGAACGTTATCCACGAGGAGTTGGTGCCGATGGATAAGGTATTGCTGCCACCATTGCACATTAAACTTGGTGTAGTGAAGAATTTCATCAAAGCGTTACTGGTGCGTGGAAATAGATTGGCGTTTGAACGATTGCAGTACATCTTTCCACGCTTGAGTGAAGCGAAAATTAAAGCAGGTAAATAAATATTTGGCATTCTTTTTCCGCCAAACGAAGATGAAGCATTCTTAAAAGTTTTTATATAAAATCATATATTGAATTCAGGTGTGTTGAATGGCCCAGACATTCGCAAACTGATGAAGGATGAATACTTCAATAATGTCCTTCAAGAGACGGAACTCATCGCTTGGGATAGCCTGAAAGCAGTGATCGAAAAAGTTCTCGGCATTCATCGGGTGGGCAATTGGCGTGCCATTGTTGAAGATATGCTGCAATCTTTCGAAAACATCGGTGTTCGAATGTCGTTGAAAGTGCATTTCATGCATCACCACCAAGATCACTTTGAGCGTCAGTTGCCGTCTGAATCAGACGAGCATGGTGAACGTTACCACCAGGTATCAGCACAGTTGGAACACTGGTACAGTGGAAAAAAATTAAATTCACTTTTGGCAGATCTTTGCTGGAATTTGTTAATGGAATTGGAGGATAACGAATGATATTCCATTGAATAATTCTATATTTCAATTGCCAATTTAAAATTAATTACATTAATACGGAGAAACACGCATTTCCATTCATTTTTATACCGAAAAAATGTATTCAAAAAATTTATTTAAATCAATAAAAAACGCGAAAATCATCCGAAAAAGCGTAAAAAATATGGTTTCTGTATTTAAAAAGTGTGTTGAGTTGCTTGAAATGGCAATAATATTGCATAGTATATTGTAAAAAGGAAAAACTGTAAGAACTATGTCGAAAAGTTTGCCCAAGAATTTCAAAAAAGCGCATAAGAACAGCAATAAATGGGGAAAATCGATGAAAAATGGGCAAAAATCATGAAAATAGGCAAAAAAATTTGATTTTCTCAGTTGAAATGTGCGTTCTAATGGTAGAACTAGTAATTGCGAGCCGTATAAAAATAACGAAAGAAATTTTGAATACAGGAATAGCGACTTAAATGGTAAAAAATTCACTAATTGACCGAAATTCAAACAAAACGCCATAAAATTTTCCCAATGAGCCAAGTTGGCACTTTCATCGATGGAGTAGTACTCAGGGGGCTCATCCAAACACAACCATATGGTTTTCACGTTTGTACGAGAAATTTCGTGTCAAAAACTTGAACAGTGTAATCAATGATTTTAAACAACAATTTCTATTTTTGTCAAACGAAGGAGAAAAAACGAAGTATTGTCGAGGACGCAATACGAACTTCCAGGTTGCATTGGCTACTTGTATGGTACGGAGATAAAATTACGTAGAAATCATTATTTTTCTCGCAAATGACAGTATTCAGTGAAAATGCAAGTTATTTGCTATGATCATGCGTCAAGCTTCTTAGGAATCATTCACGACCCAAACATTTTTTCAAATTGTTGTATTTGACGGTTTTTAAATGGTTTTTCCAGCAGATTCGAATGGATTGCTGCAGACTCTGCATATGCGTTACGTTCAAATATTATTACTCTATTCAGAAAGAATAGTAACGAATACACAAGTGAGCAAAGACAAATATACAACGAATAATTCTCGAAATACTGGGCCATAGTGGAGAATTGTTTCGGCAAATTGAAGGAAAAATTTGGAAGTTGAAAGGAGTAAAATTTCGTCTACATAACTCGGAAAATAGAATGAGATGTAACGAATGAATACTTGCGTGCTGCATATTGCGTAACATATTAATAGATTATAATACGCCATCAGATACTACCACCTCCAATCAATTGAGTGGCCTTCCTCCACTATGAAACTAAAAAAGATTGGTTGGTAAACTTCATAAATCCACAAGAACAAAAAAAAATATTTAAGTATACACACATATTTTTTTATTTATTCCTGATTACAGCGTCTCAACCGTTCTGGCATTTCTACTTCGCGCAAAGCAACTCTCTCTTTGGACTGAATTTCTTCCCTCCGGATTTGCGCTTCCATCTCAATACGTTTCAGCTCTAATTCTTGGAATTTTTCTTTCAGTTTTAATTGCTCCATTATGAACACCTCTCTTTTCCTCAGATCAGACATGCGGTCCATCTTTTCTCCCTTCAGGGATAAAAACTCACCCTTTGACTGGAAATTTATGACATAAATGTCCTGGAGTATATTCGTCGACGTCGCGGTAGTCTGTCTGATATACCTGGTGTATTCAATGGAGAACAAGGGGCAGTAGTGGATGCGTTCTCAGATGTAACGTTTTAGTTCTCAAATACTTCTAAAATGCCTTCAATCGAAGTATCTTCTTTTAAATCCTCTACGATATTTTCATTCATATTTCATATTTTCATATTCGCCATCCTTTGAAACTCCAGCCCCACTGTGCGCATGTTTCGTACTTTCTTGCGCACGCCAGTCCAATCCACCGCCAACTTTGTATCACCGATACACTTTGTATAAAATGCTTGTGCAGTTGGTTTTGCATTTAACTTGATGACTAAGGATGCCGTAAAGAAAACAAATATGTTTCTACTTACTTCAAATGGAGTATTTCCCTTAAGAAAATTTATTATTTTTCTCTCCTCTAGTTGCGTCCACTTCTTATTTGGCATAATTTTCTTATGTTGCCAATTATACACAAAACAAAAACAAAAAAAATAACAGTTTGAATTTTTTGGTATATTTTCCAGCTGGTAAAATACCATAAGCAATAAGCATTAACTTGTGAATACCCCAAATAATAATTCAAGTCAATTTATAGAGAATGGTATTGAAAGACTTAAT
The DNA here is from genome assembly GCA_920105625.2 of Clusia tigrina. Taxonomy (NCBI): domain Eukaryota; kingdom Metazoa; phylum Arthropoda; class Insecta; order Diptera; family Clusiidae; genus Clusia; species Clusia tigrina. Next base: position 156,156,147 of record OV050032.1, read on the forward strand.
AGTAGCCGCAAAATCCAGAGTCACTCTGCTGAAGCCGATATCCATGCCCCAGCTAGAACTCAATGCTGCTTTAATTGGTGTCCGCTTGGCAGAAAAACACGTAATGCTAACCGTATTCACTGTGGCGAATAGGTATTCTGGTCCGATTCGAAGACAGTGCTAAAATGGCTATCCATGGATCTTAAAAAATTCAATTTTCGTTATGTATCTAGTTGGCGGAATCCAGAATCAACAAATGTAACTGAATGCAATTGGGTTCCCTCCAAATCCAATTTGGGAACAAAAATCTGCAATGCTGATGATTTCTGGCTCGAAGGTCCTGCATTCTTAAAAAATAGCGAAAGCGACTGGCCGAAATGCTCCGAATTTAGTAAATCCCGGCAAAGAAGAGGTACGCAATAACGTTTTACATATAAGCAAGTCGTACAATTTTAGTATTAACGTGGAATATTCCTCATGCTGGATACAACTTTATAGAGCTTTGTCGCAATTTCTGTTCTATGTAAAAAAACTCAAATTAAAAATCAAAAACGAAAACTTCCAAGGCGACATGCAATTTGAATTCAATCAGAAAGCTAAACATATTTTATTCAGATATGCATGCGCAAACACGCGAATTTTCCGATGAGATTTAGAACCTCGAGCATGGCAAGCGGATCGACAAAGCCAGAAAGCTTATTCAATTGAATGCATTCCTCGAAAATGAAGGCGTTCTACGCACTTGCGGTAGAGCCGATGTACTGAATTGCAACACTGCGATAATTTTACCACGTGAGCCCTACATAACATTCTTAGTTGTTCGATACTATTACGAAAGTTTTCATCATTGCATGCACGAAGCAACCTTATGCAAAATTAAGTCAATTTTCTACGTTCCTAAATTAAGTCAAAGTGGCAAATACGCGTCAGCAGTACCACGCCCACCGCAGATGACACCTTTACCAAAGAACTTCTTTGCCTTTACCTCCGGCAAGACAAGCAAGCTTCAAGCGCCCTTTCACTTACGGTGGCATCGACTTTTTGGCCCTTATGCGTTACAGTTGGAAGATACCAAGAAAAAGGTGGGGTGTCCAGTTTACGTGCTTAACAGTCAGAGCCATTCATATACGAGTAGAAGTCTCTCAGAGCCTTGATACCACCTCGTGCATCATGTGTATACAAAACTTTATAAGTAGCCGCGGTTCTTCAAGAGAATATATACTGACGACACGAATCTCAAACCTGTAGAGAAAATTCTTCGCAAAGAGAAGCGAAATCTCGACCTTCGTCAAATGGTGCTTCAATCCCCCTGCGTATCCGCATATGGGCAGCGCATGGGAGCGATTAATTCGCTCAGTTAAGTCGGCCCTATACGCTATGTGGCCCGCATTCAAATTCAATGACGAATCTCTAAGATGCGCATTGTGGGAAATTGAGTTTATCAGTAAATCTCGCCCTCTTACCTTCATAGCTAACGACGATGCTCTAACTCCAAACCATTTGCTGCTGGGATCTGCAGCCGAGTACAAGCTTTTAAGTGAGCACGAATATGATCTGCGAGAACGATCGCATCAAACTCCGAAATTTGCAAATCATTTTTGACGAAGATGGATGCGAGAATACGGTCCAACATTGGTACGACGAAGCAAGTGGTACGAGAAGGTACGCCTAGCGTACGGAGAAATCGCTATCATTGCAGACGACACGCTTCCTCGCAACAGTTGGCCGAAGCGTGTTATAACCGAAACATTTCCCGCCAAAGATGGTCAACTTCGCCGTATTAAAGACGCGAGAAACACTAGTACATAAGAAAGGCCCATAGGTAATTTAGCGGTCTTAGACGTGGGTATTATGAATGAAGGCAAGTTAACGGATATCTGATTCGCTTACAAGGGGGGAATGTTGCCTCCAACATATAAAGGGTGTTTTTTTAGACGTGTGGTTTTGAAGCAGAAATTAAACGCATATAATTGAATGTCATGGCCAAGAATTTAGCTTTATTATAAAGATAAGGGTTTGCCATAATATTTTAAAAATGATTTCGGGCAAGTGGCTGCCGCGGCTGCGTCGAATTAATTCCAGCCCAGAGGCCCAATTTTCGACCACTTTTTGCAGCAATTGGGGCCGTATGTCAGCAAATAACGCGCCGAATATTCTCTTCCAAGGCGTCAATAGTCTTGGGCTTATCTGCGTAGACAAGCAACTTCACATAACCCCACAAAAAAAAGGCCAGCGGTGTCAAATCGCACGATCTTGGAGGCCACGCCATAGGCCAACGACGCGACATAATGCGCTCACCAAATGCTTCCTTCAATAAATGGATTGTTTCGTTGGCTGTATGGCATGTAGCGCCGTGTTGTTGGAACCAAAGGTCGTCAACATCAACATCCTCAAATGCAGGCACGAAAAAGTCATTAATCATGGTTCTACGAGTATAGCGTTCCCCATTGACTGTAACAGTATGGCCGGCTTCATTTTTGAAGAAATATGCACCAATGATTCCCTGTGCCCATAGAGCACACCAAACAGTGACTTTTTGAGGGCGTAACGACGTCTCAACAATGGCTTGTCGATTATCGTCACTCTAAATGCGACAATTTTGCTTATTAACGTATCCATTCAACCAAAAGTGAGCTTCATCGCTGATCAAAATTTTCTTGTGAAAATCTGGATTGATGGCCATCTCGTTTTGGGCACATTCATCGAACGTGCAACGCGCTTGATGGTCGTTCGGCTTCAATTCTTGCACGAGTTTGATTTTGTAAGCCCGCAAACCAAGATCCTTCCGCAAAATCTTCCATAAAGTGGATGGGCACAGCTCTAGTTGTTGCGTGCGATGGCGGATGGACTCATTCGCGTCTTCTTCCATACTCTGTTCCACAGCAGCAATAGCGTTTTCGGTGCACACTGTACGGCGTCTCTGAGGATGCGCATTATCCACTAGAGTAAACGTGGTGCGAAACCGATCCATGGTTGCTCGAATTACCGACTCTGCTGGGCGATTATGTCGACCGAATATTGGACGCAGCGGGCGATGTGTCGCGCGAACCGAATCATTATTTTGGTAATAAATTTGCACGATTTGCAAACGTTGTTCAAGAGTAAGTCTATTCATTATGAAATGGCAAACCAAACTGAGCATAAATCAAGTTACAGCTGCCAAAAAGACCAACTCCGAAAAAAGTATTGCCAGATTGAAAACCACACTTATTCAATTTATTATATATTGCTTTTAGTCATAATTTTCTCTAAAGTTCTCATGCATGCTTATGCGTGGATGTGTGCGTCCATATGTTTATATACATACGTGTTTGTTTGCTGTTCCCACATTTGCCGATATAACTGTTCTATCAATATGCAATTATTAAAACTGTAACATGTATTGAAATATCATCAGTTTTGAAAGTAGCGAGTAAACAAATTGTTTTAGAGCGCGCGTATATATCGCAAGCTCCGTAATTAACCGAAATATTGTGACACTTTATATTAAAATAATAATAAAATAAATAGGGCCTTAATATTATACGAGCTGCTTTCAAATATTTGCGTCGTTCGCGATAAATAGAAATTTGAACTCAACACTCGTATTGAATAAAAAATAATAATATACTTAGGAATACAAATTGGCAGAAATGTAAATGGGGTCCAGAGTGGTATGTGTGCAAAATATGGGGATTATAATGCTACTGCCACGCCCACAAGTAAACAAAAATCATTACTAGGTTCCTATAAAATATTCATCGACGAAATTTCACAGGGAAGTTGCGGATTCTAATATTAACCATCACACACAACAATGGACTGATTACTTTTACCGCCACGCCCACTATTGACATTTTTATAAATTACGACCTATTCAATATTTTTGGGAGAAATTTTATAATAGTATGTATATTAGGGCGGGGCGATTAGTACGGAAGGAGAAAAATCTTAATGGGCGCTTCACGTTTCTGATTCTTGGGATTGTATTGAGCAAAAAAGTCCACTAGAACATACATACATACGTCTACGGTGAAAATCGAGCTTCCAGATTTTGACTTGCAGTTTTTTCTCAGACTTTATTTTTTTGGAAAATTTGCAAATTTTCTTGGGCTCATATTTCGTAAAGTATTTGAAATTTTGACTTATTTAGGTAAAGTTGTAGCTATTGTCTCGGGCTACAATTTCTCTGAACATATTACTTAGAAATAACTTCGTTTTCATGGTTGAAAAGTCGAAAATGTAGAAAATTCACCACTTTTTGTCACGTTTTTTTTTGGATATTTTGGCCTATAACAGCCAAACCATTGAGATTTTCGATCCAAGAACTCTCTAGTACATCGCAAAAGCATTGGAACGCTCCTTCAGGCAGTTTTGGCCTTGTGAAAGTGCAAATTTTTCGTGAAAGTATTGATAAATTACCATTTTCAGTTGTTCATAGCGCAAAATCATAAAAATGTTAGATATCTTATTTTTTTCTACTTCTTTAAAAAAAAATATATTGTTTTTTGTTTTGTTCAATATTTATTTTAAAAATTATGAGAAATTCATTTAAAGTACAAAGTAATTGTATTGGTAGAGACAAGGTATGAATTATTGCAATTATTGTTTTAAACGATTTCACATCAAAAATTCCAATTCAGTGTATTTTTCATTCAAAGATTGCCTTCCAAATCTTTTCGAGACTCCATACGAGGCGCTTTCTTTCGGCCTTTAGATACAGATGCCATTATACCTTCACTGTTTTTGTCGATTGAGCGTTTAGCAACACTAGCCAGTAGCTGGACATGACGCTTCGTACCTTGAATATGACAAGGTATTAGTGGGTCTGGAAATGGTGGATCTTCATCATCTACAAATTCGAGGTATTATTGTAAATGCTCATACGGAATTTTCCTGGTAAATGGCGGTTCAAATAACAATGCTTTGTCCTCTAAATCGATCATGTGAACGTAATCCGTACAATCAAAATTGATGTTTGGTTTTACAGCGTTGTACAGATGTCGGAACGGCAATTCGTTGAAATGAAGTAAACAGATAAACCAATGTATTGGTCTATCTAGATAGCGATCGATGAGACGCAATACACCTCCAGATGTGCCAGTGTTTGCCACCTCACCGTCACTACAGACGGCAATTAAATTTTTAAGTGCAATATTTTTAGATTTGAAAAATGCAATCAATTCGGCTTGTATCGCTTTGGAGGTTTCGCCTTTGCCTTCTAAATTCACATAGCCAATCTTTCGTTCGAAGTATTGAAAAACACAAAATGACAAAAAACAAAACTCATACATAACTATTTTTCCAATAACTTACGCACATTTGTACGAATGTGTGTATGAATTATTTTTTGCTATATTGCTTTTGCTCGAGAGCTTGCATTTTCTGAGTTCGCTGAACTTAAACACTTAAATGGACGGATATGTGCATACCAGAGAATACAGAGAAGAGAAACTTAAACGTCAATCGGCAAAGCAAATCGTGGTGAATCCAATCAAAATCGTGGTGAATTCGTGGTAAATCCACTTAAAATCTTGGTGTATCTGCTACGGATGCTGGTTATTAAGATATAATATAATATATAAATATATATATATATATATATATATATATATATATATATATATATATATATATATATATATATATATATATATATATATATATATATATATATATATATATATATATATATATATATATATACGAGTATATCTACCTTTCGTAGTAAATTTTCAAATATAATCAAGCCAATTAAATTCCATTACTTTTAAATTTTTTACATTATATTACTTGAATTAAAAAATGATATACTTCTGAAATTATATATATATTACCTGTAAAACAAAGTGAATTATTCTTATTAAATGTTTAATATTTTTTAATTAATGTACAGAATTTTAACAGAATTTTAACAGGATATTAAAAGTTCGTAAAAGTCTCGTTCTCGATATCATTTACGATACTTTTACGACTATCGCAAACGAGACTTTTTCGTGGCAAATTAAGAACGCAAGACGAATCGTTTACGAATCGTAAACGAGCTCGAAAACGATAGTTTCTTTCGTAAATTACGAAGGTTTACTATCGTTTTCGATAACGTTAACGAGCTGTGTGCCGGCTGGGTATGTATGTATATATATATATATATACATATATATATATATATATATATATATATTATATATATATATATATATATATATAAATAAATCAGAGTCGAACGCCCTGGCAGCTAGTACACTTGTTTAAAATTAGTTATAATTAGTGCGCCCAAACGTACAGAATTTTTCTGAACAGTACAGAATTTCTGCTGATCTTGCAGAAAAAAAAATCTGTACAGAATTTGTACAGAATTCGTGATTTTTTTATACTTTTTTGTTACTTTTAAACGTTCAATTTCAAACAATAGACTTCGCCGTTTAGTACGCAGCCAACACAAATTTCATGAGGTCAAAAGTTGTCACACATACATTTTCTTGCAACGCTGCGAAATGTATGAACTGTTTAAGCCGGCCTAATAACGCGCCCAAGATGCATCTATATAAGGTGGCAGCACGAGCACAGCTGACTGCTCTGTGCCTACCGTTCCATCTGCCAAACTTGTTTACTTGTGTCCATTCGTAGTCGAAGAAATTAAAAAAGAATTGGTGTGTGTAAATTATGTCACCATATCGACCGACGCATCAAACCGTGGCAATGCCAAAATGCTACCAGTTTTGGTACGCTATTTTATCCCAACGATCGGTGTCCACGTTAAAATGATAGAATTTTCTTCTGAAAAGGGACATCATTGATAATTGCGGATTTATTAAAGAAAACTGCTGATAAATTCGATATAAAAGATAAAGTTGTGGCATTTTGCGCTGACAATTGCCCGACAAATTTTGGTTTGTGCGAACGTCGAGGAGAGAACAACGTTTATTATTAAGTAGTATTTGATTTTGTACAGAAAATGTACAGAAATTTCAATTCAGAACTTTGTACAGAATTTTGCTAAAAAAAAGTTGGGCGCCTTAGTTATAATAATTAATAATTGTAATTAATTATAATAAATAAATATAAATAAATAAAATTTACTCGATAGCTTTTTCCACACAAAAGTCTGTCCTATCCTCAATTGAGTGGCGAATTGAATGCGCCTATTATAAACTGAAGTTTCAACTGCCAGAATATGCAATTTAAACACATTTCGAAGTGTTCTGCCCCCTTGAAGAAATGTTGAAGCAATTCCACTGAATGCAGTTAAAATAACACGCAAATTGAGTGAAGTCATTCTATGGATAATTGTGTAAATGTTTTACCACAGCCTGCATGAGCTGTCCAACAAAAAACATTATATATGGTATCATGTTGCTGTACCTCACTTATGACGCGATCAATAATATTGCTCTTAAAAAATCTTCAGAAAGGAATAGCTTGAATTCATTTCATAATGCTTGCTCTCTGCATTTCTATGCCGGTCTCTTTGTAGCAGAGAATATGAGAATGGACCCTTACAATACATGCAAATATTGTAATAGAAGGGCCGGGCCGCCAGCAGATCATCAACAAAACCAATTATCCGTCCACAACTAATGATAAACTACTTTGAGTACAAAACAACCCTTTTTTGGGAACAGACCATACATACATACATAATATATATGTTTCTTTATACGGTAAAAAATTTCACAGAAGAGTGTCCCCCGAATTTTTCTCTGTGAAAACAACAACAACAAACGGTATGCAACATTTTTTTATTCACAAAGCACCAAAAGAAGATAAAGAAAATACAGTCGATTCCCGCGTTATTTATTTACCGTTTCATAGATTTTTTTGATCAAACGTATCAAGAATGATAGAAATAAAGATTACGATGTCCCGCGTCGAAAATTTTGCGCATGTTACAAAAATGACGTCACGCTAACTGTATTCCTATTGGCTAATAATTTCCAAGTGTCAAACTTAAAATATTTGTGTGAACATAACAGAGGGATAATTTATTATTTTTCTTTTCAAATTATTTGATGGTAAAAATTAATTTTTTTTTTAAAATTACATTGCTCTTTTATTTGAGAAATTTCTGAATTAAGTAATCTTATTCTAATGTACATTCTACACCCAAAAATAAGTTTTTAACTTTTTCATGATTTCACCGTTTCCATTATTGAATTTGATGGCTTACTTAGCCCACCTTCACTTAGGTGGTTCACACCTGACAGGGTACAGTCCTGCAGAACTTCCTTATTTAGGCGATATATTAAGACTTATAAATTAATATATCGATTCCTCAGTTCGATATGCTGCATTTTCAAAGCGCTATTTGATTGAATAATGCCAGTGTAATAAGTGCATTACATTTATTGAATAACGCCTATTTGATTGAACAATGCCTGTGTAATAAGTGCATTATATTTAGGACAAACATTTTTAAAATTATAATATAATTTCAAAATTTTTGAAATGCTAAGAGTATATTTTTGTCAATCACACGGATCTCTGACAGCATTTGGGACATTTTATTAAAAATGTCATTTTGTGTTTCTTCGCTCTCTTGAGATGCTTGAGGTCCACTGCTAGAATCATGCAGACCTCTCCCAAGTGAGAGGTAATCAGACACTTTACCTTCCAATCGCAACCACGTCACCTGAAACTAAATCCATAAATTGCAATTCGATAGATGTGCATTTATATAAAATGTACCAAGCTTCCTTTGCGCTACATCCTTCGGAAAACTGTAAAAGTGTACAGTTTTTCCACTAACTATAGTAAAATATATAGATTTCATCAACAACACACAAAATGTAAGTTTTTCGTACAATTTCTCACTTAATTGTTCACAGTTCCTTTACTTATGTCCTTAGTAAATTATTTAGGGGCACACAGTTGGCAACCCTTGATAAACTATACCCTTGGACAAACTTATTTAACGGGAAATCATGCGCATGTCCTAATCTTTATTTCTATCATTCTTGACTCGTGTAGTGTAAGTGTATTTATTTATTTATTTTCACGTATTCCATATGCAAGAATGATAAAATACAATACATTATTCAATAAATCAAAAATAAAAACATGCACACAGAGAAATACTAAATTGTAAAATTAAAATTAATAATTGTTGATTATGTACTACTATAATTTTTTGTCAGTACATTGCTATCATTATGATTTGAATTACAATGTTCAATAATTGGTTTTTACATAAATGTGGTTAATTCAACAATGTAGAGCCTACAAAATTAAATCAGCATTGATTTCTTGTTAAAGTGAAATTGAACTTATTAAGGTCAACCTTCAATCATGTTAAAATAAGATTGTGTTGTAAAAATGATTTTGTTTTTATGTATAACTCAAATTTTATTTTCACTGCAAGTCTGGTTCCGCTAATAAAATGAAATAAGTGTGTTTGAAAAAAATAAAATTTTGATTATTTATTAACTTCTTTATCTTAATGCTAGCGGATAAACAATATTTTGATTTCATCGTTTCGACTTGAAAGCCCGAAAACTGCCATGTCACCTTTGTTAACATATTTGCATATGTATTTAATGGATTTTACGGAGTTGCAATATTCCACATTGATATGAGCTTGAAAGGTTTTTGAAAGTATTGGACTGTAGGGAACAATCCATCTGTTATCAATGTCAATATCAACGTTTCTTACTTTAATGGTGGTGGTTAATCCTCCATCTTCTGGTTTTCGTCGTCTGTATTTTGGATATCCATCCTCACCAGTTTGTGTTTCATTAATCAATTCGCGTGGATATCTTTTCGTGCATTTGCCGTCTTTCATGCAAGGTGAATTCATATTCAATGCTCCGCATGGGCCGTGAATCATGTTCTTGTATACAACGTCAAAAAGTATCGGATCTTCTTGTTGGTTCGGTAGTTCAGCAGATATAACACTATCGATTTGAGTTGGAACAATTTTTACTTTCAACCAAATTAAAATATGAGCATTTGGTAAGCCCCGTTTTTGCCATTCAATCGAATACATCCAGCATTGCACTTCGCCGTAAATACGATTTTTTATGATGAGATCCATAAGTTTCATTAGTTTTTGTTTGAAAACTCTAGCTGTCAGATCATGTCTGTGATGCGATGACTGATCAGGCGATAGCAAATCTTTGATTTCCGACCAAGCTGGATTGCACGTGAATGTGATGAAAAGATCTGGTCGCCCGTATCTTCGAACATACGTCAAAGCATCTTGAGCATACTCATGCATATGTCTTGGGCTTCCAGTGTACGAAGCAGGAAGTATACACATTTGACCAATGTTGGCAGCGTTTCCATCATTTGCAATTGCATCGCGCAAATGAGTATAATGTACGACACGCAATTTGTTTTGGTTCAAACGAATGTACAGAAGCCGATCGCTTTCAATTTTGGCGTACATATCAACAATGAACTGATGAAAGAGTTCAATGCATTTCAAAATGTGATTGGATTGTTGAGCTCTTATCATAATGCGATATGCATAATAATCCATACATGAAACCTGTTATACAAATAGTTTTGTTAAATAAATTGTTACCGATATAAGCAAACTCATTTATATATTTAAAAAAATATGTACTTCAAAATAAAAAAACAAACCTTTTTAGTTGTTGCTGCACCTGTGACAGAGTTTATCTGCATGATGTTTAAATGGTATCCATCTTCACCTTGCCAAAATAATATTGGATACTGAAGAGCATCATACGATCGGTGTGTTTCAGAGACGCGTTGCAAATTTGTATTTCGTCTCTGAATTATGATGTCTCGCCGATTGAATTCCGTTCCTACCATAACGACTGCCACTTCGTTCATCATTGGAGCGTTAAAGCGTCGTTCATGCTCATCGGATGGTGTTTTATCGGCTTTTATAATGACTTTATAATCATCAGATGGCATTCGATCCAAGGTGACTTTGAATAGTTGAACCAAATGATTATGCTGGTGAAATAATCGTTGCAAATTAGAAATAATTTCACGTTTTGTTCCATTGATGGCAGCGCAACGTTGATTAACTTCTTCTTCTTCATCTCCTGTGAAATAAATTTGCAAAAACTTGGCATCTTCATCTAGCATTGGAAGAAGCGAACCGATTTGGTGGTAAACTTGTCCTTGCACTTTAAATGTTGGCATAAAACCTGGGAAAATATTTTTTTTTGATGTATTTTTTATGTAAAAAACCAAAAAAGCAGACAAACCTGTATTGCTAACAATGTTTGTAGCTCCAAACGAAGTCATTTGAAAGCTCGAATTGTATTTCCGAATGCTTTTCAAAAAATTTTTGGACAATGCTGTGGTGCCAGAAACGTAGCTTTTAAGTGGTTCAGGTGGCTCAACCATCGGTGACAACTGAACTTTACCATTGGAACAACACATGCCCGGTGATTCCTTTTTAAATTTCAATGCTCGGCAGTACAAACAAAGGGTGTTCATTGACCCAATCACAACATACGGATGATTACTGTAGTCATAGTTTTTGTCATAATTGAATGCCGCCAACTGCAAATCCATTCTTTGTCTCGATTGTGCATCTCTTGATGTACTTGCTCTGGTTCGAAGTTGTTCTAGCCGTGCTGTATGTTGTTCTGGTGTTTCTTCTGCTCTTGACTGTTGAACTCTAAGACGGCTTGATTCTAAACGCACTTCACGGTTTTCGGGCGTTTCGGCAGCTCTTGATGTACTTGCTCTGGTTCGAAGTTGTTCTAGCCGTGCTGTATGTTGTTCTGGTGTTTCTTCTGCTCTTGACTGTTGAACTGTAAGACGGCTTGATTCTAAACGCACTTCACGGGTTTCGGGCGTTTCGGATGCCCTTCTTTCTGTTTTGCGTTGTGCACCTGCTGTAAATCTTCCAATTGAAGCTCTTTTCGGTGGCATTTTTGATCAAAATTGTTGATATACACTTAAATATTAAAAGTAATATGCAAAATGATGCACAGTAGTTCGCTGTTTCTCCTTTTCTTACTTAGTGACCGTGCTGCTCCTCTAACTTATCTAAGTCATTTTTCTTCGTTATCTGTCTTCTCATGACAGCTTGTCTGTCACCTCGATTTGTTATCTACAAAACAGTGTTGCCCAAAAATACTAAATATTGCGCCATCTGTCGGACGAACTTCAAACTACACAGAAACACTCCGCACGCCCAATAGAGCATGTATATAAAGTGTGGTAAAAATCGGTCCAGTAGTTTTAGAGTCTATAGAGGACAAACATACAAACATACTATTGTATTTTATATATATAGATTAATTGTCTTTCGTGTTTAATTAACATTGAATCGAATTGAAATAATAAAATAAAAAATGAAAATTCGCTTATTATAGCATAAGAGTTTTCGGAGTATTAAATTAAGTTGATTAAACTCTGAGTCCAGTTGAATGCAAAAAATGAAGTTTTTAGTTTTTTCAATAAATTCATAAATAATGGATGCAGACAACAGCAATAATATTAATTTATTTAATACAGTACAACAGACCTCAATCGGTGACACATTAAATTTTGAGAGTGACGAACATGGAAATATTATCCTAAAATCACCTATTAATATTAATGAAAGCGATCAGTTATATAGGGTGGCCCAAATAAGACCAGCTGATGTGAAACACAAATAACTCTTTTATTTTTTAACATAATTTATTTTTTCTTTTTGCAGATTATAACTGAACTCTTGGAAATTTAAAATGAATACGTACAGTCCACAACAACGCAATAAAATTATCAAATTTTATTATTCTTCTCAACGATCAATTGTTCTGACGCAGCGAAATTATCGCCGTTTGACGGATGAAGCGCATTTCCATTTAAGTGGTTATGTGAATAAACAAAACTGTAGGTTGTGGGGCTCCGAAAATCCAAGGGCAATATATCAGCATCAGTCACACCCAATCAGATGCACTGTTTGGTGCGGTGTTATGGCCACAAAAATCATCGGCCCATATTTCTTTGAGAATGAGGATGAAACGCCAGAAACGGTCTCCGGGGCTTCTTAAAGAACAATGATCGACAACTTTTTGCGGCCAATGGTGGAGCAACATCCTAATTTGTGGTTTCAACAAGATGGAGCCACTGCGCATACTGCTAGGCAAACTATTGACATGCTGCGTGAAATTTTTGGTGAACGCATAATTTCAAGAAATTCAGATTTCCCTTGGCCTCCTCGTTCACCAGATTTAACTGCGCCCGATTTTTTTTTTATGGGGATATTTAAAAGACAAAGTGTATGTGAACAAACCACAGACACTTGGACAGCTCAAGCAGAATATTCGAGACGAAATACGGCGCCTGCAACCAGAAACATTACGCCGTGTAATGCAAAATGCGCTAAAAAGAGCCAATGCCTGTATCGAGCAAAATGGTGGTCATTTGTCTGATGTCATATTTCACACATAGTCACGTTAAATTTCCATAAAATGTATTTAACATATTAAAATAAATCATTAAAAAAAACCCGTTATTACAAGAGTTACACGTGTTTAACATCACTAGATCTCATTTGGGCCACCCTGTATAAATTATTATAACACTTTAGTTTAATCCAAGTGAAATATTATTTAACAAGTAAGTAAAATACATTTTTTGTAGTTAATTTTATTTGAGTTTATAATGCCAATTTTTATTGTAAGAATAGCATGGAATCATATTAAAAAATAGATATATATTTATTACCAGTCGATTGTTAAATTTGCAGGTATATTCTTCATATCATTCCAATCTTTATTAAATTTAAATCAAATAGTTTATTTTTTTATATAATATATTAAATGCGATTATTAATATATTCAATTATATAATATAATATATTAAATGCTAATTTATATAATATATTAAATGCATAATTAATTAAATGCTATATTTCTTGTAGAAGCTGCTATTACTTATGAAAGTTTACGGTACCTGCCAAAGGACGATATTAAAATAATTAATAATTAATATATTAAAAAATCCTTTCAAATGAATACGAAACAACTATACGAGCAATATCATGGTTGAAAAATAATGAATTATGTTTATTATTTTTGATTTTACAATGCTTTTTTTCTGTGTGTGTGTTATATTTTATTAGTTAAAGCATAGCAACGCGCGCTAAGTTCAACTAGTTTATAATAAAAAAAAACACCGCTCGCAAAGCACTTCTCAAAAAACTTTCATATTGTGACGTAGTCGACGGAACAGCAAGCTGTCAAAATCGAAGAGCAAAACTAACGGACCTCTTTATTTTATCATTGTGCCATATGTAAGTAGTCTATGTTTGTATAAAATGGTGAATATTTCCTGCAAAAAAATCATATGATATCAGGGCTACGTTTAAATTAAACTTTTGGGGGGCCACTTCATTTGTATTCTAAACGACGAAGCTTCTAAAAAAAAATTATAATTAATCCAACAAAAATATTATATTTAATTTTGAGTGGAAAACTCAAATGTTAATAAGTTCATTTAATATTTTATAATTAGTTTTAATATCAAATCTCATCCAATTGCTTTCCATTTTCACTTTTGTTCACTGTAAATGCACCATGGTAATCATAAGTTGTAGAATCATAATTATATGGTTTTATGGCTTAATATTATATTTCTATTAACTAAAATAATTTAAAAAAAAATCGTTTATATTAAAATGGGGTCCGAGTGATCCAGTAAGACCCTTCTGCATGCATATTTAACTATTGGCATGAAATTCACCACGACTGAAAAGAATTTGTATTGTTACATTTAATTGGATTTCAAAATGAACATTAAGAATGGTTTCACATTATTTATTTTACAAGTTTCTTCCTAACACCTTAAACAAAGCAGCGCTTGCTAAACGAATTTTGTGTATTTCTTTATTTCAAAATATCAAATTTCAATGCGCGTCTTGGAAATTGTTCCAAATGTTTTGTTCTCTTTCTATATTTTGTTTAAAGCTTTACGACTGGAACTTGCAAACTTGCAAGATCAGCAAAGCTCCAATCCGTAAGGCATGAAGTATGTTAGTTTTTAGATCATAAGTTAGTCTTAAGCAAGATATGAAAAATAAAAATTTAGCATACTCGTATTCACACAAAAAAAAAATTTCTGTTATTTCTTCTAAAATAAAAGTGCAACAGTGAGCATAACAAAACTTATATATATATATATATATATATATATATATATATATATATATATATATATAAGTATATATATATATATATATATATATATATATATATATATATATATATATATATATATATATATATATATATATATATATATATATATATATATATATATATATATATATATATATATATATATATATATATTCCAGTTCTCCTCTTCCTGATGACGGCTGGTAATGGTTTTGCGAATACAATTTCCTTGGTATTGCCAATACTTACGGTTGTATTGTGGTAACGCACTAAATATCTGCCCTCTAGCAATGTTGTCTATTCATCGACCTGGATAGTGCCATTGTAGTTATTGAGTAGTGTTGTGTGTCAAACTTACAATGTGCCCTAAACTTCAATAGCGCTGAGATTCTATTGTTGATAAAATAATAAACGTGCATATTCCTAAGGCGCACGTATAATCTAATAAAATTATATTATTAAGTAAAAGTCGATTGCATGCTGTGCTTCTAGGTTCGCTCATTTGACAATTGAACTGCAAAAAACTTTCACTATTGACTGGTCAGCACTTCAATAGTTGCATTGGTAAACAACTGCAGAATGTGCTAACCGAAGAGTAGAGAAATTAAAAATAACAAAGTAGAGCAATAAGAAATAACAAAGAGCAATTAGAAATATTTATTTATTTATTATAGTAATCACAATAATAAATTATTATGATTATATTATGATTAAGAAGAAAAAGGAGCGCTAGCTGCCAGGGCTTTCGACTCGAATAATTATAAATTTGGAGTATATAATAATATGAATATATTTAAAAATTTACAGATTAATATAAATAGTTATACAAGATTAATTATGTTTCATTCTTGGAGGTATTTCTCAACTTTCATAATATTTTCCAAGTTAACAGTTTTGAGAGACTCAATAGGATTAGAGCTGGGTATATCTTACCCTTCGGTTAAATCATTACAAGGATATCGTTACAAGGATAAAGCTATATCTTTGCGTTGATGCACTTAGGGCCATTTACTGTGCGCTTGGTAGCTGCATGAGTCCCTTTTAGTACTTCACTCTTGGACGCGCGAGTTAAAACGCTTTATTGAAAGAAAGCACCTGCTTATATGCTATTTATATTTGTTATTATTTCTTAATACTCTACTTTGTTATTTCTAATTGCTCTACTTTGTTATTTTTGACAAGTGCTGACGACTAGTGACAATTCTTTCCAGTTCAATTGTCAAATGAGCGCACCTAAAAGAATGAAATCGACTTTTACTGAATAAAAACAATTTTATTAGATTATACGTGCGCTTTAGGGATATGCACATATATTATTTTATAAACAATAAAATCTAAGCGCTATTGGAGTTTAGGGGGCATTGTGAGTTTGACTCATAACATCCCTCTCCTATTTCTAGTGTAACTACCTTTTAGTTAAACATTTTTTATATTCTCTAGTGATTTACTTGCACCAAAAACAATTTGTGCATCCTACTCGTATATACTACAATACATTTGCTTTTTTTATTATCTATCTTTGACATGTTTTGTATTTATGGTTTGCTTTATCTTGTTTCTATATTATTTTCTCTCTTTTTTTTCTTTTGTTTGTTTCTATGTTTTTTTATCATTATTTAATTATTTTTTCTATTGTTCCTTATATTTTTCGTCCCCCTTTTTTTATCTATTATTTTTGTTATATATTTTTTTATATTATTGGAATCATTTAATTTTTTCTTCTAATTGTTTTTTTTCGTTTTCTTTTCTTTTTGTTTTTATTTTTGTTTTACAATTTATTTCTACAATATATTCTTATACTACTACTGAGTCCTCCTTCTGCTGGTGCGCTGCATTCCTTAGGTGAATTCGGCATTCTCCTCCCCTCGTTGTGGAACGGTACGTATAAAGTTGTAGGCCGGCGTGTGTTTTGCTCACCGATACTCTTTTATGTCGTGGGAATAGTAGAATTTTTAAAACCTTTTGATATCTGATCTGCAATTTGTTGAATGGGTGGAAGATGATGCAAGCTAATGCGAGTAGGTGTGCTTCTGACGAAGTCAAGGTAAATTATCGGTAGTAAGTGTCGGTGGAGATCTTCGAGCTGGAGAACATGTTTAGAAGTTAGCCAATGAAGTTTGCCTACGTTATATTGGATCTGTTCGTAGTTGGGATGAAGTTTGTGCTAGGATATTATTCTGTTTGCGACTTGAAATTAATGTTGAAATTTAAAGCTGTTATTGTTGTTGTAGCTGCATCCTACTTTATTTACGGAGGTACATTGGATTATGTATAACAGTGTCTGGACAGGAATCATAAAACATGCACTCTGCCGTATGAAATGATGGCCTTGAAATAATATCTTGATACCTTCCTTGCTGAAAACAAAAATTTTTATATTTTCGCACAGGTTTGTGAGCTATGCAATCAATATCCCGTATCATCAGCATTGTCACCATAACAATAATTATCGTCAAATAGCTTAGAATTTATTTACAACCGCCGAGGGTCTTGTTTCTAGGATTTAGTAGGTATTTTGCTGGTAGCATCTTCATTTTCTCATAGGCCTCAGTTCGCAATCATCCACTCATTTGTCTCGAAAATGAATTTTCATCTAACATTCAGCAGAAAATTATTCCCAGGCAGGATCGTTTAAAATTTTGCCTTCTGGCCAGTTTCATGCACGTGTTAGACACGTTTTGCCGTTCGTTTCGTTGTTGTACTTCTCCTTCTTCTACCTTTCCTTGATCGTCTTCTTCAGTTAACTTTTCTGACGCTAACTTTTATTTTGCCGTTTCTATTGCTTTCAATATACTGTTCACCGTTCTCAGGGACGTTGGTTCATCTCACGGTCTGGCTTCGACGCTGCAGTATGCTCCTTTTAAGTCCATGCTGCATATAATGATCCACCAAGATATTTTTCTTCTGCGTTATTTCTGCCCAATAACTCCTTAAAACTTAAAAATATACGTAACCTCTATATAACGGACTTCTTGCTTACTAATTTTTCATTTATTATATATTTAAAAAATTACTTCATAAACTACCTTTGGTTATAATTTTACTTTTACATAAAATTAAATTTCAAAATTTTTTATTAATTTTTAATTTTTCTTACTTCTAATTTAATTTTTTTTCCATCGTGAATTGAAAGTCCTGACAATTGTGCAAGAAATAAAAAATATGCAAACTGAGAATAGACGGGCCTCTAATCCACTCATATCAGAACTCACAGCACATATTACTACATTCAGCCATTTAAAAGGGAAATCAACAGCAGATATTTTCTCTTGATGAGTACCTACAATTAAGAAATGGTTGCACCGTGGAGTGAACTCAGCTCCATAAATGTTATGTTGATATTTAGTTATTGTTATTTAGGTTTAAAATAAAAAAAAATTGTTTATTGTATTTAATATAGATTGCAATAAAAAATGGCTATTAAAAAAAAAACTTGTAAATATACATTTTTCATGTTATATGTATTTTATTCTTCAATTTTAATACATCCAAACTGTTTTATTATAATTTTTTTTTTTGCCCATCTGATATAAGCGAGAATATTCAAAATAAACCAGTTTATGTGTAAACACTGTCAATTGTATGACTAAATTTTTCATTACACCTATGTTTTCTAAATTAGTTATTGCCTGGTATGTATATACTCATAATCGAGTGTATCCCCTCACACCCTGTAACTTAATCGTATATGACCACATATATACATTCCAGGCACTTTTTCTTTTTTTTAATTTTTTTTTTATTTAAGTTACTTCAACGATGAAGAACTATTTGGCCAAACTTGGACAGTTATAATGCCACCACCATAAAATTTGAAACCTAAGCTTTATATATAGATATCAATATCCTTTAAAAAGTCGGTGATTATTTTGAAGGCGTAGTCTTCTTTAACCTGGATTAGGGTTCTTAGAGAATTGAATTGTATAAGTGCTGGGAAAGAATTTCTTGGCAAATTGTATTTAGTACAATAAAAGATGATGTGTTCTGGGTCTTCAGGGCATTGGCAAACTTCACAGTTTCCATCTTCAATTACTCTTAGTTTCTTCAGCGTCTTGTTACAGAAAGCGTATCCTGATAGGATGCGGTTAATTTGCTTGACTTCTTTTGAAATTTTCTTGTTTCTAATTGAAATTTTTTCGTTCGTCTTTTCCTTTCAAAGTAGGAAAGAGGAGTGAAATTTGAACGGTGTAATACATTTGTTCTCTGTATTATAGGTACCATTTGTAGGTAGGTAGGTAGGAGTGGCCGCCTAGTTTGCCAAAAGCACATTTGAGCACACATAATGTCCCATTGTGACACCATTCAAGCACTGACGCCGTTCAAGCACTGACTAAAAAGTTCTCCTACTTGGTAAAGACACGACTCCCCCATCATGTTGCAGGAAACCACCCTGATAGTTTGATGAACCTTGCAATGTCCCTAATATTCAAGGATGACAGCTCTGTAAGGCTTTTAAGAAATGGGGCACCAAAGGTGCGAAATCTTCTTCTGCTAAAGGATGGGCAGTGGCATAAGAGGTGGAAGGTCTCGTTTCGTCCTCCTCCTTGGAACCACAGCCTCGGCAAAAATCGTTTGAGGGTAGGCCCACTCTTTCTACGTGTTTTCGCAGAATGGAGTGGCTGGTCAAAACTGATACAGTTGGCGACAGTGATACGCGATCAAGTCGAAGAAGTTGATTGGTTCTGTTTTTGTCCATTCTTGCCCAATTTAGTCTAGCCGTGTGGCAGGATTCCTCGTCAGCTCAGGATTTATAGCCGTCAGCAAAAATATTTCCGTTTGATATCGAGTTTGGCTGTTGTCAGTGGGATGCCGATAATTACGGAGGGCTGAATTTCGGAGGCCTTCCTTGGCAAGCTCGTCCGCCTCGCAGTTGTCTGGGATTTCGCTATGTGCGGGAACCCAGACTAGGTGCACCCGAGAGTAACTTGCGAGCTCATTTAAAGATATTAGACATGCATGAACGAGTTTTGAGGTGGCCTTGGACCCAAAAAGAGATTAAATGGCGGCCTGGCTGTCTGAGAAGATAGATACGTCGACTGCGCCGATATCGCCACTCAGTATACATTTGGCTCCGTGATAAATGGCCATGACCTCAGCCAAAGAGACGCTGCAATGATCAGGGAGACTCTGGGAGATGTTTAAGTCCAGTTTGTCGGAAAAGATACCGCTGCCGACTCTACCTCCAAGTTTGGAAGCGGTCGATATCTATTATCGACCGTTTCACCGACTATTAGGTCTTTTGAAGTCCAGTCATTTCTGCTTGGAATAGTGAGGTCGAATTTCCTGTTCAAATCGGGATAGACCGACATGCAATCGATAAAGTGGGGACAGATGGATCCTGATTCAGAATAGAGGCATGGCCCGTGAGGGTTATGCGCCAGTGCGAAAGAGCGTTAGGTCTAATCGCTGTCAACTTGGCTTGTTGCTTAACCCGCAGCCCCGAAGGGAGCTAGTGCAGCATGGCAAAAAGGGTTTTCGTAGGTGTGCTACGAAGTGCGCCAGTGATCAGTAGTGCAATGGATCTTCCGATTTTATGGAGGGGTTCGATATTGCAGGCTTTTTCAAAAGCTTGCCACCAGAAGACCGACCCGTATAGCAGGTTAGGTTCAACGATGGCCGTGTAGAGCCAGAGCACGACTCGAGGACGAAGTCCCCATCGTGCACCAACTGCTCTTTTACAGCAGTATATAGCGCATATTGCTTTACGTGCCTTCTTAGCTATTTGGCTTTCCAATTAAGCTTTGGGTCGAGAATCAGGCTTAAGTACTTAACGTGTGTGCTCAAAGAGAGCGGAGTGCCGTTTAGACTATGCATTGTAAACCGTGGAATTTTGTACTTCCTAGTGAAAAGCATAGTCTCGGTTTTGGATGGGTTAACCCCAAGTTCGAATTCACGACACCAGTTCGACACAATAGAAATGAATAGATAAGTTTTTCGGAAAGTGTTTACGGGAATTTACCGGATGCTGCGATTGGTATGTCGTCCGCATAGACTATCACTTTGCATCCAGTAGATTCCATTCTCACCAGTAGTGTGTTAACTGCCAGGTTCCAGAGGAGGGGTGATAAAACACCCCTTGTGGCGGGTCCCTGTTAATCAATGATTCTAGATTTTAGTAGAAGCTATACAAATTTAAGAAGGACATAGTTCAGGTTAAGATTATAGAGTGCGGAAATGACAGCGTTGGGGCATACATTATTGAATGCTCCCTCGATGCCCACAAATAAGAAAAGTGTGAATTCCTTGAACCCCAAGGATTTGTCAACTTGAGAAATGAGAGAATGAAGTGCTGTTTCAACCGATTTGCCTTTAGAGTAGGCGTGTGGAGATACAGAGAGAAAAGAAGGGTTGATCGATGTCCTGATATATAGGTCAAGAGCTCCTTCTAAAACCTTGAGAAGACTTATGGGTCTAAAATCCTTAGGTTTGGTGTGTGAGGCCTTCTCATCTTTCAGGATGAAGACGACCGGAGCCGTGCGCCAGCGCAAGGGAATATATTGCAATCTGAGGCTTGCATTATATATCTGTAGCATCCATGGAAGGAAAATCTCTTAACCATTTTGCATATCAGCAAGAATGATGCCATCCGGCCCGGGGGACTTGTATGGCTTAAAGGTTTGGATGGACCATTCAAGGTGACTTTTTGTCACTTGGAATGTAGGGAGGCTATCATGGGAAACCTGATCCACCTGATAGAGTGCTTGATCCACTGAGGCTACGCTCCCTGGAAGTGGGATATCAAGGGTTTCGGCGCTTGACTGAGTCCAGCTAGCATCTGGTTTTTGGACACAGTCAAGGGCTTTGTTGATTCAATGCTAGCCTCGGATTTTGATTCAATGCTTTCGCAAAATTCCCTCAATGACGCTCGTTTCCCTCCTGTAATGGCGTATTTAAACTCTTTTTGTTTAGCTTTGAAAGGGGTCCAATCAGCTGTAACTTTAGCTTTGTTGAAAAACATTCTACAAGTTTTGCGAAGGCTTGCAATTTCCGAGTTCCACCACGGAGGTTTAGGTTTGCCCCGTGGTTCGGGAATGATGCAAGAGATATGAGTGGCTTTTTTAAAAGCTGTGGTCAGATCATAGACCGCCCCATCAATGTCGGTACGGTTGTGGATAGTGTGGGGAGTCGTTGCTAAGCATGACTCCAGTTTGAGCCGAACAAGAGGCCAGTTCGTGTTTTTCCTATAGACTGGTTTAAGAGATCCTGTATTGCCTGTAGTCTCCCTCAAGTCAATGTCAAAGGTAATATAGTAGTGGTTCGAAAAGCTGCATTCCTGGGATACGAACCAACTGCTTATTATGTTGGAGTAGTTATAGCTAACGAGGGTTTTGTCAAGCACTTCCTTCCTGACAGATGTAAGGAATTTCGGTTCATTTCCCCAATTAATAACTAAGTTGTTTGAAGGGATAAAGTCAAAAAGACACTCACCTCGATCATTTGTGTCGGAGCTGCCCCATATTTCGTGATGGGCATTGGCACCGGCGCCGATGATTACCGGAATCTGTTTTTGGAAGGCTACCGCAACCATTTGCTTTAATGTGTATGGTGGCGGAGAGTCGTCATAGTCATGAGCCATGTAGGTAGAGGAGATCCAGAAGGTCCGTGGACCCATTTCAATGACCATGGCTACATTGTCTTTGTCACTGAATCTAGGGAGTAAAAGAGAATTATCGCAGTTTTTTACCAGAATGCAGGATCTTGGTTTATCTTGATCCTCGATATTTTCCATACGATATCCGTATGCATTGAGTCCAGAAACCCGGTCATTTACGACCTAAGGTTCTTGGACGAGAATGACCTCGTCCCCTATACCTGCTACCGTGACAAAAGACAGCTAGGTGCAGAAAATTACAGCTACCAGCCCAGGGCATTCAAAATAAGGACATTGGTCCAGAGAGAAGTCCGGGGACGAAGGAGTGGAGTCATGCCAATTGGTGCTACTGAACTCCCGTGCTAGAAAACAGCAGCACCTGGGTGCACCGCGTGGAGGTGATCTACTTTATACCCCTAAAGACGAGCTAGCTATAATTAAAAATAACAGTTTCGGACTTACGTCCGACATATGGACGTACAATTACATAAAAACATTATATATGTCATTGACGATCCATTATATAAAGGATGGGAAATTGATTAACCGCCTCTTAGGAGTACCATCGATGAAAGGAGAAAGAGTTACCAGTAAATACGAGTATATCGATATTTTTCTATTCAAGTGGTATTAAACCCTGCACAAGGGGAGTCCTGCATCAAATACAGGAAATAGTCTTTAGTGCAGGGTATAAATAAGTTGTGACGATCAAGTGAAATATGAAACCTTTTTTCAAATTTTTAGGTTACAGTATTCGGCGGAAAGTTTTAAAATTATTGGATGAATTTGATTGCCCAATTAACAAAAAATCGACAATTGTTACTGATAGAGGAAGAAATATTGTTGCAGCTTTTCGCATTTATTCACATTCACTGTGTCAACCATTTATTGCATAACGTACTAGAAAAATCGATTAAGATTGTTTCTAAAGTTGGGGACTTATGCGATGCTTCAACAAAACTTTAAAAAATCTTAACAAGTTTTCTTCAACTCGCTGGAACACAGTATGCTATTTGCTAGACTCCATCCAAAACATCTGGGAAGAAATAATGAATATCCTTCAAGAAACAAATCAGGGCATTTGTAGGGCAGATAATATTAATTTAAATTATATAAAAGCAATGCTTAAAATTTTAAAACCTTTTGAAGAATCTTCAAAAGAGTTTGAAGGGGAAAATTATCCAACTCTTCATTTAACTTTTGTCCATATAAACAACTTAAAAAAAACTGTAATCCCGATATAGCCGATGTAAATGTTACAAAATATTTAAAGAAAATATTTAAAGAAAAATTCAGTTATATGATAGATACTGTTGTTTTGGAAAACTTATAACTTAAAACTTATTATAAACTTGCATTATTTTTGTTTCCTCCAAAAAACAAATTAATATATTTTGAGGATAATGAAAAACAAAACATACAATTGGAATGCAAGAATTTTTTAGTTTTGTATATAGACGAATTAATTGAACAAGATAATCAAAACATATCTAAATCTTTGGTTCCAACAAAGAAAGTTCGCCTTTTCACAGATTTCGTACAACCGATTGAGTTGAAAAACTCACAGGAGGAAATCAGCAACGAAATTAAAACTGATCAGAATAAATGTCAATTATTATTGTTCACGAAGGACATGAGCTTCAATCCATACAGTCAGCCCAGTCACATTCCTAAGTATGTGCTGGGAAAATATAAATAATTTTTATTTAACAAATTTACTCTAATTTCTCACTTCTTATCGCAAGGTGCTGGGAATTTTATTGCATAATGTCTTAAGCAATAAATTCTGCAGTACCTTGCCAATTATGTTTAAATTTGTATATTGAATTGCATTTACTTCGTCCGCTAGCTACCGTGAGAACAAAACCATTCGCACGGTTTTGTGCTGACACAGCACACGGGCCGGCTTAAATAATTATATGTATTAGTAATAATTTTAATATAAATATAGGGCAATTTTGTACTTACAATCAGAATAACTCTTTACTTCTAATAAACAAGTTGGATTTTCCCTCACCAGTGGTAAGAGATCCAACTTATATCCAAGAAAGAAATTCTCGACTTTTTTATTTGAAAGCACTAAAGGAAGTGTATTTTTTCAATTATGATGATTAATGTAGTTCAGTGGTGACATTTTTTTTTAAGTCCAGTTTTATTTGCATTCTATCCCTTGGGGTAATAATCAAATTAAATAACAATATTAAACAACTACATAAATAAATACACAAAGTGAGGAAGAGGAGACAGTGCTAATCTCCCATAAGGTTAGTTCAGAACTATTGCATTAAAAGATTATTATCTTAAATTGAGTGGTGTTGCTCGCTTCAGTCGCCGTGTTGTGCCTGTCCTCTCCAGAAGATTTGAAGCTAGTATATTAGGATGCTTACTTAGTAGTTCCAGGTATTTAATGCTGTATCTTAATATTTCCTCATTGACAGTAGGGATGTTTAGATCGTTACGTATTACATCATTCCTGACGAACCATGGAGCCTTGTCTATCATGCGTAATACTTCTGATTGGAATCTCTCAATGATTTTTATATTAGTTTTTGCCGCTGAACCCCATAGCTGTATACCATATCTCGATATGGATTTTAGGATTGTGTTATAAACGAGCAGGTTATTGTCAAGCGATAACTGGGATTTATTCCCCAAGCACCAATATAAGCAATTAAGCTTGATTCCAAGTTGTTTTCTCTTCGTAAGAATATGCTTCTGCCATGTCAGACATCGATTAAGATGTAGCCCTAAATATTTAAGGTCTTCGGATTGGGGCAGTTGACAATCATTTAGTATCACTGATGGACAAGTCTTATTTTTTAAGCTGAAGGTTACTTGTACAGACTTAGTTGCATTCACTTTAATTCTTCACTTATTTAGTCAGATTTGGAGCTTATCCAAACCTTCTTGGAGATAATTTGTAGTGATTGTGTTGTTGCTGCTTGTAGTCATTATGACAGTATCATCCGCGTAGGTTGCGATTTTTGTATTCTCCGTCAGTGGAAGGTCAGCCGTGTAGATAGTGTAGAGCACAGGACCTAGAACACTGCCTTGTAGTACACCCGCCTTTATAGAGGACAGTTCAGTGACTTCTTCATTGGCCTTTACTCTGAAATGCCGCTCTTCAAGATATGATCTTACGATATCATAAAACGTCTGAGGCAGTAACTTTTTCAGTTTAAATAGTAAGCCAGGGTGCCATACTTTATCGAATGCCTGTGTTATATTTAGGAAAGCTGTTGTACAATAACGGTTTTTCTCAAGAGCGTTTCTTATTATGGTGTACAGTCGGTGCACTTGTTCTGTTGTGGCGTGGTGTTCCCTAAATCCAAATTGATGATTGAGTATTATCTCCTTTTTGAGCAGAATTGGTTTCAGTTAATTTAACAGGAGTTTTTCAAACATTTTGGAAACAATTGGCAAAAGGCTAATTGGTCTATAAGAAGTGACTTTCCTCCTGTGTCCTGTGCACAGCGTTATGTATTTCCTTTTTTGTAAAGGGCGTGATAGGTAACTCTAATTGTCCTGGACTAT
The DNA here is from genome assembly GCA_920105625.2 of Clusia tigrina. NCBI lineage: Eukaryota > Metazoa > Arthropoda > Insecta > Diptera > Clusiidae > Clusia > Clusia tigrina. Next base: position 156,182,325 of record OV050032.1, read on the forward strand.
TAAGAGGATTGAATACCTCATTTTCCTCTTGCTGTGAAATTGTTGGAAATGGCTTAAAGACTCCAGTAAGGTGGTTGGCAACTGTATTTGCTTTCTCCTTATCAGTTTTTGCTCAGGAGCCATTTGCGCTTTTGATAGGAGGAGCACGGGTGGTCGGTTGCTTCAGCTTTTTTGTCGCCTTCCAAAGTGAGCAATCTGTGGTCTCTTTTGCTGACAAAGTGGACAAGTAGTGCTGTATTTCTTCATTCTGCTTCCGCGCCAAGTACCATTTAAGGTTTTTTGTAGCTCCATTAAAATTATTTTTGTCTTTCGGATGCCTGGTATTTTGCCACACCCTTCTTAGTTTGCGTTTTTTATCAACCGTCTCCCTAATAACGGGATGGGAAGGTTGCTTGTTCAGTTGATCTTTAGGCTCCAGAGTAGAGTTCCATGCAGCTTATTGGACAGTTTTGTTAAAATTTTCAACGGCAAACTCAATATATTCAGCACATTTCAGACAAATTGAATGGCAGAATGTCATATACAATTTCCTTGAAATGCAACCAGTTTGTTTCGTATGTAGTGTGGGTGGTTTTATTGTGCATTCTACCTTCGAGATCAGTGTTGCAATAATAGGAGAGTGGTCTGATGACAGATCCAGCGACGGGGATATCTCAACACAGCTTCTGAGAACACCTTTCATCACGCAGAAGTCAATGACATCTGGAATTTTTGTTTCTATCAGATGGCCAGTATATGGGTTGACCTGTTGATATGTGTGTCAGGTTGGGTTCTTGCATTGTTTTTAGTAGCTCTCTTCCTTTCGGATTGATTGTCCGAGAACCCCAAAATTGGTGTTTAGCGTTATAATCACCACCAGTTAAAAATCGTACATCTAGTGTTTGAAAAAAATGCTAATATTGCTCTTTTTTAATGGAATGCCTCGGAGGGCAATAGTGTGTCTCAGATATTGGCATTATGTCAATGTTGTTCTGTTCCATAAATGTTTTGACTTCATTACTATGACGAGAAAACCCGTCCGCAATCCATACCGCAATTTTAAGTTTTTGTTGCATTAAGTCGGTTTAGAGTTCACTGTTGTTAATAAATTGAGCATTTTTCCCATTTGTTCCATAAGGCTTTTCAGCATATTCTTTAGTTCAGTCATGTCATTTGATCGATGTGGGGCGAATTGATTTTCACTTTGCTGGTTTAGAGTTTGCTCTTGTTGCGTGCTCTGTTTGTCGATTTGCGCATATGTGCAATCTGGTTGGCTTTCGGAATCTGGTGCCATGTTAAAATTTGTGTTTTCAAAACACTTTCTGCCTTAGCGTGGGGAATGTTTTTTGCTGTAATTCTCTGTAATTACCGGGTGGTTTCCTCCGCATAGCATACATTTATCATCCTGTGAATTTTCTTTACTAGGGCAGTCTGACGTTGCATGATTGCCAACGCATTTAACGCAACGAGGAGTATGGTTTCAATATTTTCTACTGTGGCCACACTTCTGACATTTTGTGCACTGAGCTATTTCCCTTTTTTTATTTGGTGGTTCGAATTTTATTTTTGTGTGCATAATTGCTTCAATTTTATAAATGTCTGTATTGTTTTTGTTTTGTTTTAAGTTGACATTAACAAATGAAATAAATTATATTTGAAACTTTGTTAAACATCGAATCCCAACCTAGTTATTTCTTCTTTTATTTCTTCTGTTGATATTGTGTGGTGTAGCCCTTTTAATACTACACCAAAGTCCTTTTCTTATTTGGTTTTATATGAAAGGAATTCTGTGTTATTTTCAGCCCGAGCTTTTGTAATAGTTTTGTACCCTTCTCCTTACTTTGGTTGAGTTTTAACTCGCTATCTTTGAGGAATTTGAGCTGGTATTTATTCTTGGTAATGTTTTTTTAGCAGTTCTAGTAACGGTTGAGCATTATTTACTCCAGAGACGTAGATTGGAGGAGGCTTCGCGACTCTTTGGTCCCTTTCTTGTGGACTAGTACCGTCGATTACGACTTCTGATAGTATCGCGAATCTATTTGAGCTAGCTGGCAAATCAAGCAAGTAGTCCCTAAGCAAAGAAAAATACGAAAAGACATTCAATTCCCTCCATTTTTATTTACCGTTCCGAACAGTTTTTTTGGTTACACGTATAGTGTATGCGAATTTATTGTGTTTGTTGTAAAAATATTCCATATCCCTGTAGTGAAAATTATAGTCAGACTTCAAAATATACTACAAAATATACACACAAATTATTTTACATGTCGAGTACACATTATTATATTATGTACATACATATATATGAATTTTACATATATATATATGAGTTTTTCTAGTATTTTAACTATTTGGTTTAACTGCTGGGATGTTGTCTAAAATAGCGAATATTCGGAAAAAAAATCAGAAGAAATCAGGGCTACGTTTAAATTAAACTTTTAGGGGGTCACTTCATTTGTATTTTATAACGAACTGAGAAACTTCTCAAAAAAGGTGAAAATTAATCAAAAAAAATTGTATTATTTAATTTGGAGCTGAAAACTCAAATGTTAACAAATTCTTTTAATAAATTATAACTATTCTTAAAGTAAAATCTGATCCAATTGCTTTCCATTTACACTTCTGTTCACTGTAAACGCAGTAATCATAAGATGTAGAATAATAATTATTTTGTTTTTTGCCATAATATTATACTACTAATAACTAAAATAATTAATAAAAATTAATTTATATTAAAATGGGGTCCGACTGCCCCAGTACTACCCCCAGCGTGTACCTTTAACTATGGCCATGAACGAACGAAAGTGCACAGGGGGCACTAAAAAATTAGAATTTGGAACAAAAGGAGGCCAAGATTAAGAAATTGCCGGTCAAAAGAGAATTAAACTTTTTTACAGTATTCTCACATATAACAACAGTTTCAATAATCTCAGAAAAATCTTCAAAATAGGTCACGAATTAGTTTAACGGCTTTATGCTTTTAATTAAACAGAGGTAGTGTTTCTTTATTTAATAATGAAGAAAACAATTTTTTATTTTGTCGAATTAATTTTTTTATTTAAACGAAACTGCAATATTTCGACTTGTGGATCTTGAGAGTTCATTGACAATGAGAATTTATCAAAAGAATTTTATGTTTTCAGTTATTTTGAGAACGTAAATGAATAGAGGAATATAGTTAGAGTTAATGGGGGGTGCTCTGTATTTTTACACTACATAGATTAATTTTATAACATTCTCACACTAGCAGAACTCGCGGAAACCCAGCCGCCAAAAATTCGCTATTTACGATTATCGTATTTTACGAACAATTTTCGATAGTAAACTATCGTTTTTTATACGTTTTTTGCGAAGGTTTCTCGAACATTGTAAATTCGCTCCTCTTTCAGCTGAGAACTACCGTTAGCATTTTCGTTATTTCCCTCCATTTTGCTTCTTATAATTTTGAACCAAAGTCTGCTTGCGATTGGGAATTTTTAAACAAGTATTTATATTATAAAATGTAATTAATATAACCAATTAGAATATAGTGTGTGGTTGAAATATAGTGCTTCAGTGAAATGAAGAGAAACAGAAAATATATAACAGAATGTAGACACAGTAAATAAAGAAAAAATACATGAAGTGCGGAGCCCCAGCGCTTCTGATGCTGATAATGTGAGACTTTCAACGCTTGAACGATCTGAAAACGTTGTTGTAGCACCAAAATGTAATGAGTTTAATTTAAAAATTGCGAATAGACAACCACATTAATAATATAAGTATTCCCAAACTTAACCCCTTCAAATTCATTAAAATTTGTTCACTCCGATACCATATGTAAATTCTACAATTTTTGTCATCAAACAAATATATTAAACAGTATATAAAATTTAATTAGTGTATAAGCTTTAATTAGTATAAGCGAGCTGAAGGCCCTGGCAGCTAGTGCTCCCCTAACCCTACGTCTCCACGGGCAATTTTTGATGGTATGCCATTGGCAATTTCAAGCAAATTGCCAATGGAGACTCCAAATTGCTTCAAGTTGGCAATTTATGTTATGAAATATGTTATGCCATAAATTGCCAACGTGTTGTGTTGCAATCAGTTGTCATTTTGTTTGTTTGACAGCCTTTTTTCATTTTTTCGTGACGCTCACAGTGGAAGCATTGTCGGACATTTTCGTTTTACCGCATCTATTAAATTAATAAAAACGCTAAAATGAATGGAGACTGTGCATTTGCATTGTTTGTAATAAAGGATTCACCCACAATTGCGGTTTTCTTATTTTTTCCTCTTCATCGTATAAATAAAAATTTTTTCAAGCGTGGGCACAGCGAACTAGATTGCTTGACGGCATTTTCAAAATGACAATGGCATAACATCGCAATGCCCACCATTAAAATATTGCCAACCATTGCAATCAAATTTGACAGATGTTATGCCATCAAAAATTGCCCGTGGAGACGTAGGGTTACAATGTAAAATAATAATTAAGTTATTGTTTTTCAAGTAATAATAATAATAATAATAATATATGTAAGTAGATCTGCTGGAAATGAGTTACTCTCAATTCTCGCAGAAAAAGTACCAGATTTACCCAAAGATATGCGATCTTTATTGAAAACACCACGTACGGTTAATAAATATCAAATTTACCCTGGTGAATATGTCCATTATGGCATTGAGGAAGCCCTCACTGATTTTTTCGAAAAAAATGATCATGTGGATGCTGAATTATATATCAATATAAATGTGGACGGACTACCATTATTTAAAAGTTCAACAAAGCAGGTCTGGCCAATTTTAATAAATATATGTGGCACAAATGCAGTTCTAGTGGTAGGAGTATATGTAGAACATAAGAAAGCCAAAAGCGCAGATCAATTCTTACAAAAATTTGTTCATGAACTAAAATACCTTACTGCAGAAGGTTTTATATATAAAAATATTAACTATAGTATAAATATTAATGCTTTTGTTTGTGATGTTCCTGCAAGGGCCTATATTTTGGGAACAAAGTATCATTCCGGATATTATTGTTGCACAAAGTGTGTCCAAAAAGGGGAACGCTTCCAAAATCGAACAATATTCAAATTAGAAGATAGTTGCGACCTACGTTCAGATTTTGATCTGTTATTGATAGGCCTAAAGGATTTTTTCATATACCCCATCAAATCTTCATTACTTGGGATTTTCTGCTACAACTTGCTGCAATTTGGGGAACAAGTTTAGAAACACTCCTTAAAAGAGATTTCTGGAAAGATGTTATGCATTTCGAACAATAACTTCAACGTTCTAATGCCTCTAATACATCCTTAGATTTAAATTATGAAGCGCTCTTTTAATGAATCTCTTAAGTCTGATTACTCAGACTTCTTTCACGATGATGATAATGTGGCATTTACTTCGAAACAAAGAAGTAATGATAACAATAATTTCTTTTTTTTAATACATGTTGCTTATAATTTTCTCAATTTCAGCCCTCTCTGAACGAATTGACCAACTGTATGATAAAATGACAGGTATTCTCAATCGCATTCTAAGTGAAGTTGTCGCATTGCGGAAGGAGAACGCGGCATTAAAAGAGCACATATTCAACTCCAAGAAAGTGAATACTTCTTTTCTACCCGCCAATGCTTTTGACAACATTGAGAAGTTTTTAGAATTCGCGGAGGATATACAGTCAAATGTCGAAAAACACGCATCTCTTGTAAGTGTTTATGTGGTTTCTGAATATTTATTCTAAATTTATGTATATTTTTTATTACATCTCTGAATTCGTTACTATGTCCAGTACAAATTCTGAAAAATTTGTAAGAACTTGTTTGCGAAAAATCATGACAGACAACATTGCAGAACAATTTTGCTGGAGAGGAACTCCTGCAAAGAAAAGTATTCGAGCATTATCGATTATACTTGCGATAAGAAGTACGGTAATGAGATAAATAAAATTATGAACACTAACTAGCTAATCTAATATACGTATATATTTCAGGTGCTTTCAAGCAAAACTTTTTTTTAAACGACGAAGTTTTCGACAAAACATGTCAAAGATTTTTCCAGTATGCACACGATAAGATAGTCAAATTACAAAAGTATGATTCGCTAAAATCTAAGTCTCCACCACACAACGATCCAGCTAATTAGTTTCCATAACTTTTAAATTTATTACGTTATATTTTACTTGAATTAAAAAATCTAAACATTATATACTACTGAATTATTCTTATATATATATATATATATATATATATATATATATATATATATATATATATATATATACATATATATATATATATATTTCCCTCGCGTAATGGCGTATTTAAACTCTTTTTGTTTAGTTTTGAAAGGGGCCCAATCAGCTGTAACTTTAGCTTTGTTGAAAACCATTCTACAAGTTTTGCGAAGGCTTGCAATTTCCGAGTTCCACCACGGAGGTTTAGGTTTGCCACGTTCGGGAGTGATGCAAGAGATATGAGTGGCTTTTTTAAAAGCTGTGGTCACATCGTCGACCGCCCGATCAATGTCGGGACGGTTGTGGATAGTGTGGGGAGTCGTTGCTAAGCATGACTCCAGTTTTAGCCGAACAAGAGGCCAGTTCGTGTATTTCCTATAGACTGGCTTAAGAGATCCTGTATTGCCTGTAGTCTCCCTCGAGTCAATGTCAAAGGTAATATAGCAGTGGTCCGAAAAGGTGCATTCCTGGGATACGAACCAACTGCTTATTCTGTTGGATTAGTTATCGCTAACGAGGGTGTTGTCAAGCACTTCCTTCCTGACAGATGTAAGGAATTTCGGTCCATTTCCCCAATTAATAAATAAGTTGTTTGAAGGGATAAAGTCAAAAAGACACTCAATTCGATCACTTGTGCCGGAGCTGCCCCGTATTCGTGATGGGCATAGGCATCGGTGCCGATGATTACCGGAATCCGTTTCTGGTGGGCTACAGCAACCATTTGCTTTAATATGTCTGGTGGCGGAGAGTCGTCATAGTCGTGAGCCATGTAGGTAGAGGAGATCCAGAAGGTCTGTGGACCCATTTCAATGACCATGGCTACATTGTCCTTGTCACTGAATCTAGGAAGTAAAAGAGCATTAACGCTGTTTTCTACCAGAATGCAGGATCTGTGTTTACCTTGATACTTGATATTTGCCATTGAGCCCAGAAATCCGGTAATTTACTCTCCAAGGTTCTTGGGCGACAATGAGCTCCTCCCCTATATCCGAGAGTCGGAGAAGCAGGGCTGTCGAGGCAGTTTTCGAATGTTGAAGGTTAATTTGTAGTACCTTTAGCATTGTCTTGTTTGTTGGTAATGGTGGTGTTCAACTCTTTGGAAAGATGTATCCACCCGTCACCAACTTTCGCGACCTTCCAGCCATCGGTGGGAAGATCGGTATTGCTGAGCTTGAGGATCTTTAAGATTGCCTCAGGCCCAGAGGCCTTGGCAGGAAGCCATGTTTTGCAGCGAGGGCGTTGGGGAACCTGGTCCAAAGGTACCGCATTGAGGTTTGCACCCGGCCAGATCTTACCTACCCTACTCATCGCTACCTTACATAGGTCCGCCGAGCGTTGGTCCGAGCAAGATATGATTTTGATGTGTGTTTGATACCACCCTGCGTCACGGCAACTGGGTGAAGGACCAGGGTTGAGGGACATGATCTCAACGAAAATTGTTAACAGTGCCATTTCGACCATTCTCCATTTGGCAGGAGTAATGGTCCCATTGGCATTGGCAGAGTCGATCACAGCCCATATGAGGCTCTCTTTTACAATCTCACTAAGCGATTTCGAAAGCTTAGGCTTGGGGGTAGCCAGCCTTACGCGCTTAACGATGCTTTGGGTGGATTGGCCAGGGCGATCGGCTGATCTCTACCTCTTGGAGTCACCTGCTACTTGTGCAGTGGAGGACGGGACACGCACATCAGTGTGTGCGTTTGCCCACTCAAGCTTGCCCTTGTCGTATTCTGACAGTTGAGAGGGTTCTGTAGCGTTTAACTTCGTCAATATACGGGAATTCGCTCTATGCGTGCTGTACGCCCTTGTACTCGGGTTAACACTGGTAGGTGCACCTGAAGGTGGAGCGGTACGGGGAGCAGTTTCCAACGACTTGTGAGGCAATATCGAGGCGTTTGCTGAAGAGGGCTTAGGCGGAGCGTCTGCTGCTGGTTAGTGAATCAATACCTTGGCAGCCGCTGAAGGGCCTGGGGACAGCGAAGAGCTCTTGGTTGGCTTATTAGCCGAAGCTGTGGTGCTTGTTGAAGGGGCAGTGCTTATGCTGCTTGACTTCGAGGGCGTGGGTGTTGTTGGTGGACATTTGCCTTGCCAGGGTTTAGTGCATCCCTGAGTGGATAGGCGCTGAAATTTTGTTTGTTTTTGTGTTTGTGTTTTTAGTTTTTTTAGTTTTTGTTGTTGTGTCCATGCAAAAAGGGTCCCCACTGAGCACCCCGCTTTGTAGGCACTAGAAAAATTGGTGAATTCCAAGGCGATGTACTTATTGTAATTATATTATCCTTTAACATCCCTTCAACTTCCCTGTTTAACTCATCTTTGTGAGCTTGTGGCAATCTGTATTGCTACTGGCTAATTGGCAGCTGATCCGCTCTCTTTGGTATTTCATGTTCTATTTCGGGTGTGTATTTTAGCTGGTGTCCTTCTAGCAGAAATACGTCATGGAATGACGTACAAATGGCTTCTATAGATACATTCGCTTCCGAGTTTACGCTTGGGTCTAACTTCCGTAATTCTAGTACTCTTCCCATCCTTTTTCTTAAATCCACCTGCGTAATCTGGTTAACCGACCCACGATTCGGTTCCTTAAAATAATCATAACTAGTAAACTTAGGACTAAAATCATTATCTATATAATAGTCCTCTTCTGATGCATTTAATAGGCAAGCGTACAACTTTCTCTTGTCAACTTGCGTTATGGTCTCACCCATATACTCGTATACGTCTCTCCCTCCGCTAGCTGCTGCTTGTGTAAAACAACTGTCAGAAGTTTCGTGTTCACACGGAGAGTAATTACTCTCGTTGTCCTCGCGCCTATCATTTCCTGACTACTATTCTCTACCCTATTCACGGTTCCTTTCCGCCACGACTTTAATGGAAGAATAAGGATTCTATTCATATTATTATCATAAAACGATAACTGTTTCTCTAGCGCATCCAGTATGGTGCGGCCCCAAAGATTATCGCGGCCAATTATCCCATCCGCCAGGATACCTTCCCTATCCAATTCCACTGCATGGACTCTAAAACTCATGTTCTTAACTTCGCTGTGCCCTATTCTGAGCGACCCCAATGTCTTGATGCAATCTCCAAACGCTCCGTTAAGCGTTCTTACATCCTTTGGGTTAACAACCAGTTCTTTCCGTAAAAGACTACATTTTACGTGGCTGGTGTCCGCCCCTGACTCTACCAAAATCACTAGCTTTCCACTAGCTACCTCCAGGGTATATCGATGAACTCATCGGCTGTTATACTAACCACAAAACAATGCCTTCTTGTTCCCAAAACGAATGCGTAACTATTCCCTAATTCTCTGATACTCTCCAGTCGTCTCAGCGACAGAAACAAATCGGATAAAGTTTTCTTCTATTGTGCCGATTGCTGTATTACAAAATCTCAAAGTAAATTGACATTTCCTCAATTCTACTGTAATCTCTGGTGCAGTCGAGCAAATAGAGTAGTACCTCTTTTACCCTACGAATCGCTCATCGATAGCTGTGCTTGCCATCAATGCGATCAATTCATTTTGAATATTGTGGTTTAAATAATGATGTGCAAGTTGTTTGTCATTAATGTGCTTCATATGTTCTCGTAATGTAGGATCATATTTAGATATGCATTTAAGCAGGTCTATGAAGTTCCCAGAATTCTCACTCTCGTCGCTGAGAGATTCTCTGTGACCTCTAAATAGCAGATTATGAGAGGATATAAAATTAATGATAGCAATAAATCTCTCAAACAAATTGTGCCAATGATTCTGAGATTCACGAATTAGCCTTTCGTTATCTTGGTGTATTGTTTTTCTATGTGTTATTGCTTTCTCTAATGTCATCCATTGGAGCATAAATACGTTTGCATCTATTGTATTTTTACGTCTTTTTAAAATACTACATAAGTGCTTCCAATCACAGCACCCTCCCTGCACCATCTGAGTTTGCGAATTGCCAAAAAGTCTCCATGTAAAACAGAAAACTTTATTTTCAGAATTTGAATAAACCAACCAGCGTTGATCTTCAGTTTCACCATTAATTTGTTTTCTTGAAAAGTGAAAATGAGAAAAGTGCCTGCGATCCTCAGCTTTGTGATAATTTTCACCACTTCTATTTAACTGCTGTGTAGTGGCGCTTTGAACTATATCATGCCGCTAAGAATGCGTTATCCGTCCACATTCCCGGATCTGAACTAAAGAATGTTTGCTTAAGTACATCACTGGCATCGCTTCTAAATCTCGGTGAATTTCTTTGCTCTTCATTAATGTTCCTTCATAAAATTTGGCTATAGCTAGAGCCAATCTCTATTTCCGGCAGTGGTTCGGTCCTTAGTGCACGTAGAGTACTTCTCAAAGGAATGGATTCAGATGATCCAGACGCAGGTTTTTTAAGAAATTTCATCATATCTGAACTTAAAACCTGATTCAATGTAGCTCTTTTCGGTATTCTTTTTCTTTTTGCTGAACCAGATTCCCATTTTCTTTCAATATCTCTATCTCTCCTGGAGCCTGAGAGAAAGATTGTACACTATATCCATTGCCTAAAAACAATGTTGAACGTTTAAAAATGGCTTATGGCTAGGCTTTTAGGAATACTGGAAATCTAAGGCAAACTATAAAATGTTATTATGAATGTTTGCTGGAATGTTACAACATAATAGTGAGAAGTAAAACCGTGAACAAGCTTGCTGAAAACTGTATGTTAATGCTAAAATATGTGCTCTAACTATTGTTTAATGAGGGTCTATACATGAAGAATAAGAACAATAATCAAATAACACGAAAATAACGGAAATTTTCTCAGTATAAAACTGAATGGTGTAAATTATACATAAACTAATTTTGTTCCATATTTTCTCGAAAAAATTTAATAAAAATATGTTTATATATGTTTTATTTATGTATAAGTTAGCAACATACGAGTTGCATGTCGTTGGCGCCGTGCGCTTGCGCAGCAGTACAAAGCATTGTACAAAATATGCGGCACAGTCGCTATGCGTAGATACGGTAGACGGTGATGGTTCTCGGTGCCGGAGGAATTGGCGAGACATGTGTTGTATGTCGGTGCCGCCAAGCCCAGCCGTGAAACGCTGTCGCGCAATGCCGCCTCGAAACGCAGTCCCCATGCGATTGTCGGCAGCGAAAACTTTTAAAAAGAACCCGAGTACGAGAGCTCGCATCTTTTAATTGACAGGAGCTCGAAGGAGAAGGGCGATTAGAATAATAAAATATTAAAATAAAAATTAAAACAATATTTCTACAATTAAATACTTTTATAATTTTCGATGTATGCAGGAGATATTTAACTGGCGCCCAACTTGGAGTTTGCGAAAAAGTCGCTGCACAAGCTCTTTCCATACCCTTGAGAGGGGTTAATAAAAAAAGCAAATCTGCGATTCCTACGGGACCCTCCAGTTTTTGTGTCGTAAGCGTGGGGCATGCGAAAAAGTCGCTGCCCAGGCTCTTACCATACCCTTGAGAGGGGTTAATAAAAAATAACAAATCTGCGATTCCTACGGGGAGGGTCCCGTTTTTGTAACCTACACATGGTGTATATTGTGTTAAAATCTGCGAATCCTACGGGACCCTCCAGTTTTTGTAACCTATACATAGTGTACATTGTGTTAAAATCTGCGACTCCTACGGGACCCTCCAGTTTTTATCACAAATAAATAAAAATAATAGCAAAACATCAAATAAATTTTTATAATTAATAATAAATATAATTCAATTTTTAGCGCTACCGAAAAAAGCGGTTCGCTGCGTATTAACCATTCGCAAGGTTTGTAGTTAAACACGGTGCAACCGAAAAAGGCGGTGCACAGCCCAACCATACGTTCTAGCACATTCTTGGTGACGTAGAGAGCATCCGAAAAAGACGATGCGCGGCTCACCACACCAAGGACTTCCGCTGTAACAAGGGAAGACCAGCACAGGCCACGTTCAGTCAGGTCTCTATTACCGTTCATCGCAAAGTAGATTGCGCTTCTAGACTGTAGTATGGCGCACAACGAAGCAGCGCACCAACCCCACGGAGATTTGGCTATATTTGAGGCTATGATCAACACCGCCTTCTCCTCTTTGACTGAAGAAAGCAACCGACGATTTACTGAGAGTCGCAACGAGATATGCGAACTCCGGAAAGGACTGCAGATCCTTGGACAACCGGCAGTACCTAACACAGTTTATAGCGATGTTACGTTCGATCGAGAGGGTGAAGGGGTTGATTCATTCGTGCTCATTCGCTTCGCGAGTTTGGTGGAAGTATATCGCAGTACGCTTCCTGGCGGAATGCTGTCACAAGCGTTTATTCCCTTTTCACAGATTCATATGGAATTCCTCGCCATTATCAGGCCGTCCGCTTGACCAGGAGCAAAGCAATGGGAGAGGCCGATCCCCCCCTATCCTTCAATATGCCTACTAACATTGACGCAATTCTGGCTCGTTTAGTCTTAAAATACGCACACAGAAGATTCCCATATGCGCTTCAACAAGAAATGCGGTGGGTCAGGCAAAGGGGATGGTCCGTCTCTCACTATTATGACGAGATTCAAAAATGGTTCACGATTCTAACCAACCAGTATGACTCGAGCAATTCTGGTGACGCATCACTGAACCAAATCCTGAATGAAGAGCACAGGAACCTGGCTAGGAGCATGTTCATTTCGGAGCACAACGAGCCCATGAGTTCATCAGTTCCTTCTGCTAGTCCCCCGGATATGTCGGTAGCCCTCGCTCTGATCCTGGAGCTAGAAGTAAACAAAGCCAGAGCCCATGTAGACCAGACATGGAACCGCCGGGGGCCCTGGGAATGCACCCCTCCTTCAATTATAGCATCAACCAGCAGCCTATAAGGATGTATGAGCCCAGCCCGACTCAGCTCGACTTGCCATTGGTCGCCAAGGAACTGGAGTCATCGCACAGCCGAGAACTCCACCCCGACGGGACAATCAGTCTACGATACCCTCCATAGACGCTCCTCCACGAAATCCCTTTAATGCAAACCGGTTTGGAGCTTCTACCAGCGCTCCACATATGCAGCAAGGATATTCGGAAGGCCAGCAATTTCAAGTGAGGGAACTATCTACAAAAGGCCACCATCGTCGCAACCACCTTCACACGATTGGAAACACCCAAGAGTCAATTACCTGGAAACTAAGTTAATTGATTCTTCTCCTGGTGGCTGGGACAATAGAAGCCGCCGGAGTGAAGATCGTCGTCGCAACCGAAACTACAGACGGGGTTACTCCGGTGCCGATGTTGAGGGAGACACAACTTTCGCTGAGGTGAATTTTTTAGAGAGGGGAGGCCACTTCTCCCATACCTTCAAATGACTCCAGCATCACAGCGTTTAAAGTTCTGGGTGGACACCGGCTCTGCCAAGAATTATATTAGGAATATCCCTGGCCTACGGGGAATAAATCCGATAATCAAACCAGTTAAGGTCAAAACTGTGGCGGGGAGTGTGCATGTCACTAGGAAATGTGGAATCAATATGCTGAGAAGGACATCTACCATTTACATACTTCCCACTCTAAACACCTTTGACGCCATATTCGCGTTTGATCTGCTAACGGACGTCTCGGCTTGTGTCAACTTAGACGTGGGAACCCTCAGGCGTGCGCGGGAAATGGAAACGCTATTCTTTCAGGAGTGTGAAGGGATGAATTACAGAGATTCCAGCATAGACGAGAATGAAGAAGTAGAGCATACCAGCGGGAACGATCAAACGGAAATTTCCTCAGAAGCCACTAACCATATATCTGAAGGGGAAGAATGGTCATATAGTAGCAACAAAATCTAAAAACACTTCGATTGTCCTCGACGCGGATGCATTAGACGCTTTTCACCGTGTGAGGTCAGCGCATGCTTTGCTCCTCTATCCAGATTTCGGAAAACCATTCGATCTTACAGCGGATGATTCATCCTATGCCTTAGGGGCTGTACTATCGCAGGGAGGTCGGCATTGCGCGACAGCGTCTCACGGCTGGGCTTGGCGGCGCCGAAATACAACACATGTCTCGCCAAATCCTCCGGCACCGAGAACCATCACCGTCTACCGTATCTACGCGTAGCGGCTGTGCCGCATATTTCCTACAATGCTTTGTACTGCTGCGCAAGCGCATGGCGCCAATACTCTTTTCGTGTGTTCTCTCGCGTACCGAGAACCAGCACCGTCTATCGTACCCCTGCGCAGCGGATGGCAGCAGACGCTGTTGCAGCGTATTGCGTACAATGCTTTGTACCGCTGCGCAAGCGCACGGCGCCAACGACATGCAACTCGTATGTTGCAAACTCCTCCCCCCCTTAAGATCAGCCGTCCCGCCCTCGGGCACTACCACGCTATTTCTGATATGATTGAAAATATAAGATTAAGAAAATATGCCGTAACGTAGGTTGTCTTTGTGGACTACTCGGCCATCTACCAGGATACTCGATCCGAGGTCTGCGCCTACAGTCTTCTGGTTGTAAACTTTTGATAGTTTGTTTATAAGTCTTTTATTTGCCTTAAAAAATACCTTGTCTCCTGTTTTGAAAAATCTACTTTTTCGCAGCCGGTTGAAATATTGGAGTTTAGTTTGTTGGGTAACTCGTAATCTGGCTTCCACGTCGCCTCTCATTACCTCGGAAATAGAATGAAGTATGTCGACAGGTCTCTGATTAGTAACAGAGTGGATTGTGCGGTTATACCTGGATACCGCTAACAAAACTAGCTCCCCTATATCCGAGGAATAGTCCGCTGTTTTGAGACATCTTGAAATCTCCGTCAATGTGCTGTGGAAGCGTTCCACCTGTCCATTAGATATGCTGTGAAGGGGCGGAACTGCATGAACGCTATCATCGAACTGATTTTGTAGTAGTGACCTTATAATGTTAGAGGTCAGCGATTTTTCGTTGTCGCATACCACAGTGCGTGTATCCTTAAAGACACTGAGGGTTTCCAGTAGGGGTCCTTTGAGGTCCACTATACTTCTGGATCTTATTCTTCGGCAAACTTGAGGAACTTGTGCAGGCATGTGAGGAAGTGTTGATAGTGAAGTGAATAGATATCGAGATGCAAAATTTCGCCCGGATGCATGGGAATACGGGTTGTTTTTATTTGGGTTGCGTGTGGGTGTCGATTGTGTTTACCTTCCTGGCATATGCAGCAGGCAGATGTCAGCTGCTTGAATTGCTTACGGTTACCGGGGAAATATGTCCTCCGCAAAGCCTGACGTGTAGTTTCATTCGGCGAACGGTGGGTTCTGTTGTGCTCTCTGGCTAGGATTTCTTGTTGCTCGCTTGTGTTGGTGATATCCTTTACCCTTTTCTCACTGAATCGGAACCTCATGGATGGGAAGAGATCCTGCAAGGTGTCCTCCAAATATTGCAATGTAACTCGATCGCAATATATTCCATTCACAACATTGACGTTAACGGACTCATTCAGCAGCTGGGGCAAGTCCGAAGGTGAGGCATAAGTTAGGACATGCCTGAGCTGCTTCTGGAATACTATGAAGGAAGTTTTCTTCGACTTCTCTCTAGCTTGGAGGATAAGCTGATTTCTGAAGCCATTGACGGGGTTATCGACAGTCGGGATAGGTTTACCCAGCGACTTTTCAGCACTGCTATTGGTTTCACATTACTTAGTTTCCTTCATTATTGCATTTATGTGCTGTCGTGAAAGCGCGTCCGCGACAATGTTGAATCTTCTTGGCTTGTAATGGAACTTCGAGGCGAACTCCTCAATGAAGGTTCGCCATCGTTTCATCTTTGAGTTAACATTTCTGTCCGAGAGATCGAAGGTGTTAATGTGCATATATTGTGATTCTATATTTTTTTCATTTTGTTTAAAACTACAAATTTGATTTCTGTTCAATTTATTCTTTGCGTCAATAATAACAGAAGTTCGTTGCACTTTGCATAACAACTGTTTAAATTCTCTTGCACATTAAGCAAACGGAAATTCGGCACGTTTGTTGGTTCTTGTAGTCTCATGATAATATGCTATTCTAGCAAATATGTTGTGCAACTTGCATCGAACTACAGTATTGCTGATCATTTGTATTATATGTATTATATTGTATTGCTATGGATTTTGACATGTTAATTTTGTATAAAAACGCATGCAATAATTTAATAAAATCCGTTCAAAATCAGAACTCAAAAAGATAATTATTGAATTATCATTTCTTCGTGGTTTATTAGTTCTAGTACTAGAAGGTCAGTTTAAATTAACTTCAATTTTGTTTCGTCGTGAATTTTCAGTTCAAGTACTGAAATTTCATAACCATAAATTCAGATTAAAATCTTGAATTAAAATTTAATCATCGTGAATTCCCAGTTCAAGTACTGGAAATTCAAAACATAGATTCAAAGCAAATTTTTAATTAACAAACGGTAAGGGAGTGTGTAAAAACATTTAGGTCCTTGACTCCGTATAGGTAATTTCTCAGCTTCTGCAATGACCAAACAATTGCAAGCAGCTCTTGCTTATAAGTCGCATAATTCTCCTCTGTATTGGAGAGTGTGCGCGAGATCATGGTGAGAACTCTTAAGAACCGTTTTAACAACAAGTAATCGCTGATTTGATGAAGAAATATTGAACAACTGCACAACTGACTGTTGAATACGAACTAACCGTCTCAATCAACCCTTTGTCTTTTTATAGCTTTTCAATATCAAAAAGAAAAAATAATTGTTTCATCATGAGATAAGAAATTGCATCAGCAAGAAGCTGCTGATGTCTTCACTTTTAGCGTGAGAACAAAATATCTCAAGACAAAGCCTTGCTTGAATCTCTAGGATGCAATGTGTTTACATTTGCCCTATCATGAAATAAGATACTGCATCAATAAACAATTTGCCGATGCTCAGCTTCTTATATGAATTTCTAACATACTTTTATGCATTGGTTTTATAAATAAAGAGTTATCTTAACTTGCATGTATTTTAGTTCAATATGCCGGACCGATTAACAACTGCTATCATTTATGTTTTCAGTGCATTTGGAGAAAAAATGCTTGAATGTAGTAGTAAAGCACTTCAGTCTTAAAATTTTGTGGACCACTGTATATAACAATGTTTTTATTTGAATTTAAAAAAAAAAATGTATTGTCTGCGTCGTAGCTCTCTCATAAGCAACGATTGCTCTTTCCTTGAAAAGTAGTTTAAATAGGAATGCTTTCTGATGTGTATGTGTTTTTGTATTGGAAGTTCGTACTCCCTATACTCAAGCGCAAAACAAAAACAAAAAGATCACCGGGCACATATGAGCTTAATGCCTGCGAATATCAGTTAGCCCCGTTTCACACCAGACAAGAACGGTGCGGGTGTGCATATCACGGCAATGGTAAACATAATAAAAATCCATAACAAAGTCCCAAAACCAAGACAATATTTAAAATTGCGATGCCGCAGTCTCTCGTCAGCTCTATATGAAATTAGTCGCCAAGTGCGACAAAATCATTTTTCCCCCAGAAATTTAAAAAAAAACGAAAATGATTCAAGCAGAACTGCCAAAATCAACAAAAAAATCGTTGGACGGTTGAAAGTTTCCGCCGGCAACTATCCGAATTGCGCTGTATTCGTTGTTTTGATTTGGGACTTTTGTTGTGTTTTGTTTTGTTTTTCAGCCGCAATCATAGATTGCCTGATCGTGTGAAGCTCTTGGTATGAGCACACACACTTCTCGCCGTTATTGTGAGTTTTGTGCAGTTTTGGGTTTATTTACCATTGCCGTGATATGCAAACCCGCACCGTTGCCGTCTTCTGTGAAACGAGGCTTATAGTGGAACAGCGGACGAAACATGTAAACAAATCTTCCGAATTTCTTTATCACGTCTTCCAGATACAGCAGAGCTTTTTGAATTCGCTTTACTTAATCTTGAAATCTAGAAAGCTATATTTTAAGAACGGCTAATAATAATTGTAAGTACTAATGAGTCAAAGTAAGCTGCATAATCTTTCAAGGCGCGAGGCCCGTCGGACCACGAGGCTTTGTGCACTCGCCCACATCGCCCACGCCATACGCCGCCTCTGATTACGGCCTATACTTCCAAATTTTATTAAAATCTAACCCTACTACTATAATCACCACTGTAAACCAAATCGAAATGCAATCAAGAAGAATGTTTTAGAGTGCCTCATGCTCCCCCCTCTTTTCGCCCTTGACACGCGATTCACTCTTCTTGCTAATTTCGGCCTTCTATTTCCATCCTGACTTTCCACTCTATTGGCCTTGACTGGTCAGCTTTAAATTTTCCTGGTCCGTTTGTTGGGATAGTTTTTGCCTGCATTCTGCTGCTCGATGTCCCATTCGTCCACATGACAAACATTTCAAACCCTGTATAGTGTTGGTCATCCTTGCTTCACTTCTGGAATTCAAATTTGAACGCTGCTGGTTACTCCCAGTGTTGAAACGATTCCTTCCTTGGTTGCTTCTTTCCGTGGAATTAATTATAGGTCTGTTGAAATTATTCCCACCTCTCCTGGCCAGATCCGGGCGCCTCGTCACTGGCTGTCTCCTACTCTGACCCATTCTGTGCCTCCTACGTACTGTCAATTTGCCTCATGACCATATGTTTGCCATTCCATACAGTGAGCGTGTTTTTTGGTGTAAAGCATTCATCCCTTGTATGACCTGGCTTATGAAAGAATCAGGAAATGGGATTTTTTGGCTGGAATACCTCGGCCGAGAATCTTTGGTTTTTTTGTTGCGGAAATTGGCCCAAAAATCTACCGACATCTCGTGTGTTCCGTTGTTGTACCACCTGTTGTCGCTCGCTGTTGGATTGCTGCTTCGGCGGAAGAGACCGCGTCAACTATCTCTACCATACTCCTCTGCGTTAGATTAAGTGCGCAATTTGCTAAATCCCTTTTTTTTAGGCCTGCTTTGAATACAGAAATAATAGCCCGTTCTACTTCAGCCTTGTATGCTGCAATGTTTCCTGGAAGCTGTCTGTTGGCTTCTGCCTCAGCAGGGTTCCCAAAAGATCTAAGCCTTCGTTCCCAAACTCTCAGGTCCTCACCAGGTTTCTGTGATGTCTCCTGGATCTGTCTTATGAGCATGTCATAAAATGTCTGTTTCAGATATGTTCTGTCTAAAAGTGCATACAAATCCGACAGGGGGCTTACTGAGCTAGTAAATCAAACGCATCACCTGTGATCCCCGTCTGCCCCTGGGATACTTTACTGTGCTAGCTCACAGCCTTCTCTGTAGTGCCTGACCAGAGTTCTCAGATCATACAGCTAGGCCCCTGAGAACATGGGCACCAGCTTTTCCACCGCATGAGCAATCTCCAGAATGCCCATTTTACTTGTCCTTGTTACTAATTACGTACCTGTAATTAGGTGAATAAATTGAAATACAACCATTATCTCATATGACTACCCCGATCACAGAATTCCCAGATATAATTTGAAAATACATGTCATGCTTTATTCATATGAATAAATTTATTTACAGGTAGCTTAGAATATGCCACACTTTTATTTAAACCAATTCTGGTTTTTTGTATTCGATTTTAAACTTGCTTCACTTGAAGGCAATATGGTATATTTTTTTACTAAAACTTTTCCTTCCAAAATAAAATTTAACTAAAACGCATATTAATAAGTTTTTTAGTTTTATTGTTTAACAAGACAAAAATTACTCCGTATATACATAATTAAAATAGAAAGGCAACTTATGCCGAAGAGAAAACAAAATAATTTCCATTGTACAAGTATAAAAATTATACTCAATTAGATAGACAACTTCTAAATTCGAATACAAATTACTTATATAAATAAATAGTTCCGTTTCTTTTGTCAACGCTTTTCGATGAACCCATTTTAAATAGGGTGATCAATTTCACGTAATTATTCCCCATCTTTTCTCCCTATCAAAAAACATTTTCAAAAAAAAGAATGATTACAGCATTACTAACACGTCTCCATTTTCAGCGTAATTTTCAGTTTCTTCATTTTGTTTTTCCCTGAAAAATATTAATTAAACATTTATGCGGAAATCGTAGTTTCGGAACCACACAAACTTTGATGCAACAACCCGTATTGTATGCACCAGATATCTGCATGAGTGTAATCTTTTACCTTTGCATTGAGTGCCCAAAAAACATTTCAATGCAACGCATTGCAATAAAATCAGTGGATTGAGCTGGATTGCATTGATCATGAACTGCAATGTTTCGCAATGTTTATACCCTTTACCTTTAAAAAAGGTAAAATGTATTACAATGTTATTAGTGCCTACGTAGGTGATGGGCTCAAGTAATATTTTGCACTGCGCGAGAGCTTGCGCACTTCGTTCTCGGCGCCTTAAGGCAGCCAAATGTTTTCTTATTGAAGCGACTCAAGTCTACTCCTTGGAGTTCAAAGAAATTTGAGTAGTGTTTCTGAACTGAATCTTTATTCCTAAAACTACGCTCTTTTATACCTATTTCAACTTTACAAATTAGTTTCAATCAAGTTCAATTTCCATTAAATATTTCCAATATCCCATGTGTCATCAAATTCACATAAATATGCAAGCAATAAAATATGAATGTGCAATTCCTGCCTACTGCAGACCTTTGAGGTTCGAATTGCACATGACTTACTTTGAGTGCATTGCTTTGGGATAGAGGAAAGGTTTGAAAGAGTGGAGTGTGTGTGTGTGTGTGTGATCATGCTGCGCGTGCACTACATATTTGTTTGGTGCATTTAGTTTTCTTAGTGATCGCAGGCATTCGTATGGTATGCATGACTTTCATGATACACTTCAGTATATACTAATTTTGTGCTTTTGAGTGGGGTTGCAATTTCAAGAAGGAAGCGTCGTAGGTATGGACACACAATTCACAGAGACAAAGATTACGCAATGCTGTGTTCAAATTTGCTTCGTTCTGCGCATCTACGTCACGGTTAACTAACGAGCGAACAGCTGATTTTCTTTTCTATGGTGTTCTTTGCATTTTTAAGAAACATTGCGAAAATTTGTATAGAAAAACGTTTATAATTGGGTCGAAAGTTCTTAAATCGGAATTTGTACCCAAAGAATTGTGGCAGAGTGTTTCAGCAGCTCACAAAGTGTCAGTAAACGTGTTTAAATGTTTGTGGAGAGGCATTTTTTTGAATTAAACGCCGTCATCCTAGAAGCCCAAGAAAGGAGCAATGGAATTATGAGCGTCATAAGTGTGAATAAAAATCGGTTATCAATAAAAAATAGTTAAAAACAATTCAATTAATTGTTTTATTTAATTTTCGCTTTTTGCTGTACATATTTTCTACAATAGTCTTATTTAGTGAACGGATTCTAAAATACATTCTAGCCTCTAAAAAACAGTCCTTTTACTTTTTGACTACAATTTGACTATGACTACTTAATTCTAAGTGTTTCTTAATATAATTTTTACATATATATAATTCACTGCTATTTATTTCATGAAAAGCAGCTTGCAGGGCTCTCATATGTTCCACTAACATATTAGCTGGTTTTGAAAGCACTCCTTCAGAAAGATGATTTACCCAAGTATATGAGGAATCATTTTCTGGATTGACGCATATTTCGGGATTGTCTTTTCCCAGTTTGTGGCAAATGTATCCTGCCAAATTCTCCAATCCATCGTTGTTCAGAGTCTCCAAATCGTCATTTTGTTCTGACATATCAGAGGAGTTCATCTCAACGGAGACGCGTTGAAAAATGTTACCTGAAAAAATATAAACACATGCATATGTATGAATAAATAAAAAGTAATACTTATAATCCTACCGGTTAGAGATAAATACTTTCCTTCCAAGTCTGGGGTGTCGTCGATCTCAACGTTCCCTCCTTCAGATAAGACTCCTTCGTTGTGGCCAAGTATGTACGATCGCAACCTATATTTGAACTCTTGGCGGTCGGGGTGATCGTGAAGGCCTCCTTTCGACCTTATAATGCCGAAAAAGTTTTCTAACACATCTTGATTCAAGCGATAAGTCAAAATATAATCGATTTTATATTTGTCGCGCAAATCAGTCAGCAACAACTTTAACGCATTGTTGTTTTGAAGTATACCTGCAAATAAAATGAAAATTAAAGTAAATAATAAATTCCAATAAATACACATTCGTTATAGCGACGATATGTATACCTTTTTGGAATGGTAGCAAAGTATTTTTGCCAACAACTCTCATCGTAGATACCATATCCGTCATTTGCTCCAAGATATTAATTTGGGTGTCTAAAGCCAAACCATAGGCATGTAGACGTTCCCTTACTCCTTCTTTGGGCACTCTGACATTCATTATGTCAAACCAATCAATCGTCTGCAAAATAAAATTTTTTTAATGACCATTTTCATAAATATTTACGGTACTACTCACAATTTTGAAAAGTTTAAAGCATTCTTCCCAATTCTCGTCGTCTAATAACCCTAAACTAGCCGCCCGTATTATGGCTTGAGCAATTGTGTGGGAAAACAATTTTGTAGCTAGTTTAACCTTTTGCCTTTCCGCTCCCGTAACAATCAAGTGCTTCTTTGAAATTTTGTGGGTTATCGACAGCTCACTGGAAGTAAAACCTAGAAGCTTTAAAATAACGTCATTTTTAATTACCTTTCCATTTATTATAAATCCATGGTCCACAAAATGATTCCTCTGGAGTTTTATTAAGTGAGGAACATCAGCGAAGACTACAATCCTGTCCCCGTCGTGTGAAAACCTGTAAATGAATAAACAAATAAATTATATTATAGAAATTTTAAAACTAATTTTCTTAAGACAAAATGTACCAAGGCTTCTCCATATCAACTTTAAGCTCATTATATAACCCTCTGTTACTTCCGCCCAAATCGCTAACCATGGCAACAACATTATAACCACATTTTTTGACGGATGATAAAATGTGCCACAGTATATTTTTAGTCATCTTGCAGTCAAACTCATAAAATACGGGCTGTTTCCATTTACATATTAAACCTGAAATCAAAATATATAAGTTTGAAGTTGATGTAAAAAAAATTGGTGGTTTAGGTACCTCTTAACATTGCAACTTGAACGTAATTAACAGAAGGCAATGTAGAATCAGATGACCTATCGTAGCAGAAAGCCCTTTGTACTTTCATTTCGTCAAAACTGAGTACGCAAGTTTTTTGAGCTTTTGTCAACTCTGTTGCGGCCGTCAATAATTTCATCACAGGTTCTATGATACCTGGAGATATATCAATTTTTTTCGACCACCATTGAAGAGTTCGAACAGCTGGTAAGGGGAAATTGTTTCTTCTCAAAAGCTTGTATGCTTTTGGACTTGTTGAATACAGCGTAATAGATTTGGCAATATCCTCTTCTTTCCTATTCAGCCGTTTATTTCCATTTTTCAATTTTTCAATCTGCAGGTAGGAATTTTTTTTTGTATTTTTTGTAAAATCATTAATTAAGTAGATACACTTATTACCTGGCCTTTGGTGAAAATGCAACCAAGTTTTTTTTCCAAGTTGTTTCTGTGGAATTCTGAAGACTTGATGCAAATTTTGAGGCGCTTTATCTCTATGATTTGCTTCTCATTATTTTCATTTAATTTGCATACAATCTTCTTTAGTTTTTCTCTGTAATATATGAAAAATTATATACATAACTACCCATGGACTTCAATTATGGCGCTCACATTTCTACTTCTAAACATTGTATTTTTTCCTCCTTCTCGTCGACGACTGCTTTTATCGCGGCTTGTGGTACTTCTTCGATACCCTCAGTTTCTATATCGTCAACAAAAACTCCTGGCTCATTTAAGAGGGTTGACACAAGTTGCTTCCTTGAACGATACTCCACTCTTTTCTCATTTGCTTCCTCTAAAGCTGCTAATATGTTCGGAATAGCATTGGGCAGCAGCTTTGTTGAATTTCTTGAACATAATCCTAAAATAATATTTCATTTCTTATATAATAATTATAATTAATACAATATAATTGCTATTCTTACCCATTTCAAACTGCAAATTCCTTTCGAAATTTTCTGGCGCGAAGTGCACCTCACATATACATGCATTTTTTATATTTATTTCGTCTTTCCGACGACAAAAGTTAATCCAATTTCTTGCAAGGGCTTTGTCCTTAGGAAAATGGAAAAATCTCCATTTATTTTCGCCTTTTTGTTATTACTATTGTCACAACCGAATCCAGAACAACGCATTTTAACAAATTTTTTATTTGAAAATCAACTAAAAAGCGCGGTTGAATAGTAGAAAGTCAACCGTGACGTAGGCAAAACAGCTGATTGAAAGCAAACATGCATATTGCCTAATCTCTTTCTCTATCATTCTTGGTATGGACATATATACTCGTATACAGATATGATCAGAATCACTTCCGACGAACTTTTATATTAGTACATTTATTGACACTACAAATCCATACACAAGAAATGGGGTCTATATAATAGATTCAAGGTACCCTACCGAAAATTTCCGTAGATATGCTCCCAAGAAGTATAGAGACAAATATCAAAGAGTATTTACGTATAGAGTTTCCCTCGCTCTCTTTGGCAAAAGAGGGGAATCGAATTGTATGGAAATCGCCGTGGAACCGTTAACAGGTGCTAAAAATAACATTTTTCTGCTAAAAACGATTCATTCATAGTAAATTTAATGGGTTTAGGAAGGAATGCTTTTTATTGTCATAGTATAAAAATTAAGAAATCCAGATTTAATATTCTTATTATCTATTAATTAATAGTATATTGATAGCAGAAAAATTAGAGCAATTTAAATTAATAAGAGAATAATATCAAATCTAAACAATACTCTGTGTTCATGGCTATAGCTGTGGAGTCGCTGAAAAAATGTTAAAGTTAACATTTCCACTGCTAAAACGATTCATTACAAAAATTTCCAAGAAATTCACTTCAAACAAAAATTTGTAAAAATTATACAAAAATTTATATATTCCAAATATGTTATTCAGCACAAACATTTAATACAATTTACAATACATTTAAAAAAAATAACTTTCTTTAGGAATATTATATATGTACATACATGTTAACACACAAAATGTTAAAATAATAAAATAAGCTGACACCATGCACGCGCATCCGCTGCATTCGTCAAACCGTGGGAACGCAACGTCACCTATTTCGCCAACGTCAAGCTACAACCACTACAACAAACACCAACAACAATAGCAGCAGAGCAGTTCTAGGCATATTATTATAAGTTATAAGAAATGTTAAGTCAGTTCTAAGTTTGAATTCAATTAATAAAGTGGACGACATCAGAATTCATTCTGATGTCTATTTTTTTAAAAATAAAAATAAGTAGTAAATAAATTAACTTACATATGTATGTAGGTAGGTAGACATGAATATTTATATAAATAATTATGGGAATATTTTTAAAATTTACATTGTAAATTTGTAAACAAAAAAAATGGTATAAAATGAATAAATAAATTTAAATATATATTTATAAATATATATTTATAAATTATAAATTATTTCTTTATCTCAAAAAAAGCCACCATCGAATTGCACAGCAAAACTTCATGGCTGCACATGAGAAGACTGACGTGATCTTTCTTTGGTCTATATTTTTTGTGACATAGGGTTCGAGCCCAGCTCTTGTGTTTTCTCATTTTTATAAGTAGTAATAAATGAATTTTACTATTTTCCATAAATTTACCAGTATTATATAATTTTTCTGGACCAAAACTAAAGCAGAATTATTTCATGTCTGATATAGAAGAAGACTGTGGAAACGGTGGAGTATTATCAAAATTCAATCTTGACAAATCATATACATACGTACATATGTATGTACATATGTATGCACATATTTGTCTTTTAATAATTTTGGCAGGTACCGAATTGTGCCATAAGAAGCATGAAATTAAAATAAAGCGCCTTCATGTCTCGATTGGAGTTTTTGTTTTATGATGTGCGGTATGGCTTCTTTAAATATAAAGTGAAGCCGCCCTCTGTGGTCACAGGTTCAAATCCTGCCACGCATAATTAATTATGGTGTAAGATATAATAATAATAATAATAAATATAAAGTGCAGCAGAATTCAAATTCTCATGAAATTATGGATATTTAAATATTTTCAGAATAGACAAATATTCAGCACAGTTTATTCTTTTGATGTTATATTTCATATTTTCGTATTAGCAGCATGCGATCAAACATTTATTGACTCTATCCGAAGAAAGGGGAGTCGCGTCGTCTTAGTGTGGTACCACAAAGAGCCATTCTATGTGCTTAAGTGTGCTTTTTGCGACAAAGGCTGCCACTCCTACCTACCTACCTACCCATCCGAAGAAAGAATAATTATGCACAAAAGACCAATTTTGCTAAAATTAATGATAATCTTTTAATATTCTGTCTGTTGCCTATTCCATTAGAAAATTTACCTAAACTATTTTTAAATTAATTGTAAAGTCAACGGAGTCAACTTGTTTAAAAGCTTTTGTTACTTTGTCAGATCCGATTGAAATACTACAACCACATTCTATTACAAATTATACCATGAATATGTACATACGAGGGCGGATTGATATTGAAGCTACCTAGAGATAGATGGCATCACAAACACAAAAAGAAATTGCGATCTGTCAAACGTCAGATGTTAAAATTTCACCCAAATTCATCGATTAGTTTATTTATGTAGTCGTTTGAAGTAAGCAACTTTTGTGTTTCTTGAAAAATGGAAAAAAGCGAATTTCGTGCAGTGATTAAACACTATTATTTGGAAGCGAAAACGGCGAAAGAGACAAAAGAAAAGCTCGATAAACATTACGGTGAGTCTGCTCCGTCAGATTACATGGTAAAATATTGGATTGCTGAATTTAAACACGGCCGAACAAGCATTGCAACAATACCATCAACAGGAAAGCCAAAATAGGTGGTTACTGAAGAAAATATCAAGAAAATCCTCGATATCGTTATGAATGATCGCCGAGTCAAGTTGCGTGAGATTGTTGAAATGGTAAACATATCATATGAACGTGTGTTCAACATTTTGCATGAACATTTGCATATGAAAAAGCTATCGGCAAGATGGGTGCCGCGTTTGCTCAGTATCGAACAAAAACGAATTCGACAGACCACTTCACAGCGGTGTTTGGACATGATAAAGCGTAATCCTGTTGATTTTTGGCGTCGATTAATAACTGTTGATGAAACGTGGGTCCACCACTACACACCTGAAACCAAAAATCAATCGAAACAATGGGTGGAAGCTGGTGGAAGTGCTCCGAAGAAGGCGAAGGCAGTGAAATCGGCTGGCAAGGTTATGGCCACTGTATTTTGGGATGCACACGGAATATTGCTCATCGATTATCTTGAAAAAGGATCCACAATCACAGGAAAGTATTATCATGCATTATTGGATCAATTGATTGATGCAATCAAGGAAAAACGACCACATTTAAAGAAGAAAAAAATGCTCTTTCTTCAAGACAACGCACCGGTTCACACAGCATTAGGTACGATGCTAAAATTACGTGAAATACACTTTGAATTGGTTAATCATCCACCTTATAGTCCAGATTTAGCTCCTAGTGACTTTTTCCTGTTTCCAAACTTGAAAAAATGGCTCGCAGGAAAAAGATTCATCTCAACCGAAGAAGTGATTACCGAAACTAACGCGTATTTTGAGGGGTTCCCGAAATCGTATTATTCAGATGGTATAAAAAAGTTGGAATATCGTGTTAAAGTTGGAATATCGTGTTGGAGACTATGTTGAGAAATAAATGGTTTTTGAAAAAAAAAAAAGTTTTTTTCCTACTTAGGTAGCTTCAATATCAATCCGCCCTCGTACATATCTATGGACACTGATTTTCCGTATTTACATGATATGTTCATGTTTGAAGTAAATTTTTTGAATATCTAGTAATAAATGCATGTTATAGATTGCTTTAAAAAGTTTGTATATAAAACCCTATATAAAGCAATAACCTATATATAAACATTTATTTCCTATGGAAAAATGTAGTTCAACCATGATTGTATTCCAACGCATAATAAACCCGCTCATAACCGAAAATTATTATAATCAAAAATTTATAAAAAATTATTTCAAATGTTTAAAAATTCAAGAAATTTTAAATTTATATTAGAACATCTTTTTGCCAATTACATTTGACATTTTCTTACAAATATATCTACATGATGTGTGCAGGCCGTGCCCAAGTCGACTTGCTTGTATGTTTTTTCACAAACGCCATTCGAAATATTACAACCGGCAACTCAGTGCATAACTCGCCTTGGCGTGGAGACTTGGGTTATGGAAACTAGTAAAATAGTGCAAAAGCTTCTGTAGTGCATGTGCACTATTGCGCACAAACGTAGTGTAGCACAAAGTCTACCTACGCAAACTACACATCCAAACCATACCAATACATAAGACACACCCATTCGCTGCACTGCAACACTATGACACTTGACATGTGCAGTGTAATTAGAATCCTGGCGTGCGGTCATTGGTGAATTGGTTTGTTTTACAATTGAGTGGAATTTTGAGTTAGACTTAAGCGAAAGGGATTTTCTAATCCCCTAATAAACAGTTAAATTAATCGAGATTTGTTATCGAGTTTGTAACTCAAATAAACCATATAAAAACCCTGCTCGGGAATTAAACTAATCAGTTTCCAACTGGCAACTCAAACCAGCTGCATTTTTCTTGCAATCAGCCTTTCTTCGGCTCACAGTTAGAATCTGCTCAATGGCGTCTTGCCGAGCAACGCTCTAATATATAATATATAATATATGTACATATATGTATATATTGGTGTTACAGAACGCCCACTTACCCTATAGTTATTACACCCTGATGTGTTTGTTTGTGCCCTTTATTGTTATATTTGCTTTGTGACTTGTTCGTTTATGTACCATGTAAATCTCATATGTAGAAGTTCGCCGTTATGCGGTTGCTGCGTGTTTTTCGGTTTTAAGCGAGCCTAACGAGTCGTTGGTCAGCAGCCGGGAAAACAACATCAAATAAAACCATAATACTGAGTGTAATAATTAAAGCGTCGCGTTTCAGCGGCTACAATTGGTATTTATCTCGCACACAATATACGCGCATTACACTTCTTACTGCTTCATGCTTCTGAGTGTGTGAACTTATTGAATGAATTGTATAGTATATTGTATATGTATGTAATTAGTAAATTAATATAATTATTAATATTAATTTGCAAAAAAGTATTTAAATAAAAAGTATTAAATAATTTTGCTGAACCTTATTTAATTGGTGCTGCTATAGCAGAACACTGCAGCAATGAAATTTATATTTTCTAAAAATAGTCATAACGGTGATTCTTAATTCATGTGCGCATGAAATTGTGTTTGTGTTTGTACGATTTCAATAGACTTGTTGATTTTAGTTTTGTGGTGCTTTTGTGCATTTCGTCTGAAGAAGCTCATAAATCTCACAAAATTTAATCCTATCAAACATTTCGTTCGTCAATGAATATGTGCAATTTTAGGAAGTTGTTACATTTCCGTACAAGCAAATTGTTTGATTGGATTTTATTGTTACGGTAGCAAAAGCAAAAATTTTGCAGATGTATTTTTGATATTTATTTTTCATAAATTATCCATCGTTATATTATTGGCACCATAAAAAAATATTTCATGACTGCTATAGAAAAACACTGGTAGCGATGTATGATGAAATTCAAAATTTAACAAAATATTCTAGTAATAAATCTAATAGAAATTTAAAAAGTTTTTGAACTCTTTTCCACGCCATCTTTGCGATAGAGTTATTGGTGCGTTTTTTTAAAGTGGGGTCTGCTATTGCAGAAGGAATTGCAAATAGCCACTGGAAGCTATAGTAACTGAAATTTAGAGTTCAAATAATTTTTATTTAACTTTTACCCTCTTACACTATTGTATGGATCCACATAGCCAGACACCCCTACACAATACATGGTAGCAGGAATCTTGGTAAAAGTTTCAGTATACCACCTCCAATGAAAGAAATGCGTCCCGAAAACAACTCCAGGAACACAATATTTATCTCAAGAAGACAATTTGCTCGTGAAAGTTTGAAAGATTTGAAATAATTTATGATAAACAAATCGATGCAGAAAACAATTGCATAGATTAGTTACGAAAATTGCAACTTCTATACATTTGCCTTACTAAACTCACCTACTAAACTAGAAATAGTGGATTTAAATGAGAGAAAAATCAGACCGACATGAGTGGGACCAATACAAGAATAATAGCTTTCTACTTTTGTATGTGTTAAAATAATAAAAAAAAAAAAATATAACGACAATAAAATCGTTTATTTTCAGTTTTGATAGCATACTATCAGAAACAAAATTTTAATCACAGTCGAATAATAAATATAATAAATACCTTACAGGAAGTGCAGTATACAACACCACAAAAATATCAAAAATTGTATGATTCTAATAAACGAAAGGGACAGACAGGTCGGAAACTGAACACCAATCAGATACTATTATATAATACTGGCTCCTCATTCCCTATGTTCAGTCACACTGAACAGATCAACAATTGCACACTGACAAAAACCAGCACATGCAAAACCAAAATTTTATATTATCAAGGCCAACACTTGCTTGTTGAACTCATTTCCCTTCAAAGTAGCTGCCCAGTGCATTGACTTAGGCGATCATATTTCACTTGGTTGCAATGTGCGCTAAATTATGTATGGAAATGATATAATGATGTTGGCTCGTGTTTGATTATTGACAACGGTGCAGTTTTGTCCGTCACTTTATTGTTAATTATATTTTAGCCAATCTGCATAAAATTGATATAAATAATTGTACAATTCCAATAAAGAATCAGAATCACCTTTACTGCCAAGTGTTCTCTATTACAGTTATACGGTTTCAAGTGACCTATAACATTTCAACAAGTTCTTGGTTTATGTACCAAGGAGCTGACTTCAACATTTGGTGACCCCGACAATTCAATTGAACAAAGTCAATCATCTGACATCATGGCTACCTTCGGCGAGCTAGTGGCACTCCAGAAAGAAACTGGGGAGAAAATTCAAGGAATCATTAAGAATTTCAGAAAGGACCCAGCTGACAGGAAGACAACCACTACATATTTCAAGGATCGTCTGTGGCGCCTGAACACTGCATGGGACAACTTTGAAGGAAGAGATAGCAAGCTGAGGACATTAACTGATCAGCCCTTGAATCATTAATACTTCGCATCGGCCTATTACGAACAAATCAACAAAATAGTCACTGCCCATGTGCAGCTCTTCAATGACGAAATACAAAAACTAGAAGCACTGACTACAACACCATACGTAGGCCATGCTAAGACACCAGCGGACTCAGCACAGCAACCTGGGATCAGCAACACTAAACAACACGAAGCACTTGGATCAGGACCAGTCAAATACCAATCAAGAAAGTCTTCAGGCGGTTCATCCAAGACAGAAGGCACCATTGCAAGCACTTTGCGTAAACAGCACGCATTAATGATGTCAATACAACGACTTCTTTCTGGAATCTCAACAATCGCTGAGGACCAATCACGCCAATTCTTTGAAGAAAACATTGCGCGACTTAAAAGATTGTGGAACGAAATTGAACCCACAAACTTCAAAGTATGGGAAGAGTCCCCAGCACCGGAAGAGGAGGGATACGATTTCAATGCCTATCTCGAGATGGAACACCAGGTGCATTGCCGGCTAATAGAGCTTTCCACAAAATCAGGAAAAAGGGAACTTCCAGAAGTAGTTGAGCAACAAGCCTTCCGGTTACCACGATTACCATACCCAAATTTGATGGTGATTACTTAAAATGGAACCAATTCTACGACATATTTACGGAAATGGTTCATAAATCGCCAATTTCACCAGTTCAAAAAATGTGGTACCTGAAGGCCAATTTGGCGGAAGAAGCTGAGCGGGTAATCAGGCATCTCACATTGACTCAATACAATTATGAAACAGCATGGAAATTGCTCCAGGAGAGATACAACAACAAGAGAGTGCTAACTTCCACCTTGATTCAGCGAATACTAGGACATCCAAGTCTCTCATCTGACACAGCATCGTCGACAACTATAAAAAATCTCCACGATGCTGTACGCGAAAGTCTGCTGGCGCTCGAAAACCTAGGCGTATCTACGTTATCTTGGGATCCATTGCTGCTACATCTTCTCATCAAAAAACTAGATCACCAAAGCCATATATTATATGAGCAATCATTGGAAAGTCCTAAGCAGCTACAAACTATTGATGACTTCCTGCACTTCCTCGAGAACCGGTTTCAATCTTTAGAAGCTCTCGGGGGGAGGGAAAGACAAAACGCATCAAGAGCTATAGCATCGGTAGGAACAGCTTCCACTTGCAGATATTGCTCGGGCAAAGACCACCCCTGTACTATTGCAAGGGATTCCTGCAATTATCTGCGGTAAATCGATTAAACTGGGCTAAAAAACAAAGGCTCTGTTTCAATTGTCTTAAAAATGATCACACTTTACGAGACTGCAAATCTCGGAGCTGCACCAAATGTAACAAAAAGCACAATTCATTGTTACACTTGGAATCGAAGGATCCAGAGCCAACAAATAACCAACAAATAGCAAGATCAAATCAACAATCCAGTACAGAAACTAAGTTGACTGCAACCAATTCTTCGGTAACATTAGCTGCAGCTAACACTTTGCCGGCCTGCCAGGGCCATGTTTTATTAGCAACAGCTAAGGTCAAAATCACAGCAAATAACGGACAATCTGGTGTTTTCAGGGCAATCTTGGATTCCGGGTCTCAGATCAACCTAGTAACTGAGCGACTCATTAAGAAATTGACTATTGCTCCAACCAAGGCTGCGTTAAGCATTGAAGGCATTGGTCAAAGAGTGAAGACTGCAACTCAACGGGTCAACGTGAAACTACAATCAAGAACAGGCCATTTCGAAACCAGACTAGAGGTCTTTGTACTACAAACAATCATTCCAGCTCAACCAGCTCAACAAATAGACATCTCATCATGGTCGATTCCTGAAAACATACAATTAGCTGAACCGGAATTTAACCAACCAGGAAAAATCGATGTTCTCCTGGGTGCTGAGTTCTATTTCATATTAATGGCAACGGGCCAAATCCAACGATATTCTGAACTACCAGTGCTACAAAAAACAGCACTGGGCTGGATAATAGGTGGAAAGAGCAAGGGTGAGTCGACAAGCACGGCAACTTGCGCGGGCTACAGTGAGGACGAAGTATCAACCAACGAATTTATAATGCAATTTTGGAAGCTTGATGACGCCAGGGAAGCCAATGATAATCTGACGATCACAGAGAGGCAATGCGAAACTCATTCCATACAAACCGTTCGTAAAAACACAGAAGGCCGATACATAGTAAGACTACCATTTTCCGAAGATCCAAGCACCTTGGGAGAGTCAAAAAATCTTGCATATAAAAGATTCCTGGCAATAGAACGACGTATGGAAAGGAACCCTCCATTAAAGGCACAATACGCCGAATTCATGAGGCAATATGAAAAGTTAGGACACATGAGCGAAATCAACCCCGAAAACATTTTACACCCGCATTACTTCATTCCTCATCACAGCGTGCTTAAGCCAGAAAGCATTACGACAAAGCTGAGGGTTGTGTTTGATGCATCCGCCAAAACTGCGTCTGGACTAGCCCTAAATGACATAATGTACACTAGCCTAACGGTTCAAAGTAATTTATTCTCAATACTGATGCGCTTCCGACTACCAAAATTGGTCTTCACAACAGACATCGAAAAGATGTACCGACAAATCCTAGTCGGCCCAGCCGATAGAATGCTA
Organism: Clusia tigrina; assembly: GCA_920105625.2. NCBI lineage: Eukaryota > Metazoa > Arthropoda > Insecta > Diptera > Clusiidae > Clusia > Clusia tigrina. The sequence continues at coordinate 156,216,248 of OV050032.1, forward strand.
CAGTTGATCATGTGGAGAGAAAATGAGAACAAACCCATAAGGTACTTTCAGCTTAATACAATAACTTATGGAACATCGTCAGCACCATATTTGGCCACAAAGTGCCTACAACAGTTAGCAGAGAAGAACATCGGAAGGTTCCCACTAGGCGCACAAATATTACGCGACGATTTCTATGTCGATGATGGCGTGAGTGGCTCAGACAGCCTATCCACGGCTATCGAAATGCAGAAACAATTGACAAAACTACTCCACGGTTCAGGATTTAAACTACGGAAATGGTGCGCTAATCATCCTCAGCTGCTAGATAGTATACCTCCAGAGGATCAGGAAGTTAATCTTGACTTTGAAAACTCCTCGACCAAAACATTAGGACTAACCTGGATGCCAAAATCTGATCTATTCTGTATAAAGGCGGAGTTACCTGATAATACAACAATAACAAAACGCACTATAATATCAGACATAGCAAGAATATTTGATCCATTAGGTCTCGTAGGTCCAGTGGTCATCACGGTAAAAATATTTACCCAACAACTATGGCAACTGCAGATATCCTGGGATGAACATCTACCAGCAGAAATGCAGACAAAATGGACAACTTTCCGCAGAAACTTAAAGGAATTAAACGACACACGTATCTCCAGACACGTTTTCAACGGTCAGAAACCGATAACGACAGAGATTCATACGTTCGTAGATGCCTCCGAGAAGGCATATGGCGCTGCAGTGTATCTACGATCGAGGCTTCAAGATAACAGAATAATTTTTAGACTTTTGTGTGCCAAATCACGTGTCGCACCTCTCAAGGAACAAACACTGCCTCGCTTAGAATTATGTGGAGCAGTGTTAGGAGTCGAGCTAGAATCAAGAGTAAAACGGGATTTACACTTAGCCAACAACACTTCTCATTTCTGGTCAGAATCGGAAATTGTATTATCTTGGATAAATTCGTCATCATCATCCTTGCGAACATTTTTTGCTAACAGAGTAAACACAATTCTGAAACTCTCTAGTGCTCACCAGTGGCGCCATGTATCCTCCAAGGACAATCCTGCAAACGTCATCTCTCGAGGGCTTCAGCCAAATAAACTCATGACTTGCAATATATGGTTCTATGGACCCATCTTTCTACATGGAATGGAATCACACTGGCCGAATTTTTAAGGGAACACCACATTCCAACGGACTTAGAACAAAAAGACAAGGCTCCGATTGTGGCAACCACAACCACCTGCACAGGACTAGAAGATATCATTTACAACGTGAAGCATGGTAACTCATTTAAAGTTCTACAAAGAACCATTGGATATGTTCTAAGATTCATTAAAAATCTAAAACTGTCACGAGATAAACGTTCATCACAGAAATCGTTAACTTCTGAGGAGTTGGACGCATCATTAACGATCATAGTAAGAACCATACAAGCCTCTGAGTTCGAGCATGAAATCAAACAATTAAGAAAACACAATGGAATCGACAGAGCCAGCCCACTCAGCAGCTTATCCCCTTTCATAGACGACAATGGCGTTCTACGAGTTGGTGGGCGATTAGCTGCATCAACTTTATCATATGATGCTAAACACCCAACGCTGCTTCCATACAATGACCCAATTTCAAAAATTATACTTGCCATGATACATGAGAGTAATTTGCATTGTGGTCCACAGACCCTGTTAGCAACATCTAGGCAGTGATTTTGGGTCATAAAAGGAAAGACAATGGCACGAAACATTGTGCAAAAATGCATTCGCTGCACCAGAGCCAGGCCGAAGCTATACAAGCAAGTGATGGGAAACGTGCCTTCAACCAGAGTCACTCAAGCACTACCATTCGTCAACGCCGGTGTCGATTATTGTGGACCCTTCTGGGTACACTACAAGATCCGTGGAAAAAAACCACATAAGGTTTACATCGCCGTCTTCTGCTGCTTCGCCACAAAGGCAGTTCATTTAGAGGTAGTCAACGATTTAACTACCGAAGCCTTCATTGGATCACTAAAACGTTTTACGTCTCGTCGCGGTCGATGTGATACCATATCCTCGGACAATGCAACCAATTTTGTCGGAGCTAAAAATAAACTAGAAGAGCTAAACGATTCCATTTTTGCCAACGACTCTCTGGAGAAAATCATTAAAACTTGCAGTGATCGTGGAATAAATTTCAAATTCATACCCCTAGAGCTCCACACTTTGGGGGCTTATGGGAGGCTGCGGTCAAATCAGCGAAACATCTATTGCTTCGGAGCGTTTCAACAGCCTCGCTCAAGTATGAAGAGCTTGAAACCGTTGTCATCGAAATAGAAGCAATCCTTAACTCTCGACCGTTAACTCCAATATCAACAGCTCCAAACGATTTAACAGCATTAACACCGGGACATTTTCTTATTGGAGAACCATTGACAACACATATAGACAGAAGCACGTCAAGTTTCAAGATTTCCATGCCAACAAGATGGAAATTGGTAACACAATTCAAGCATGAATTCTGGGATCGTTGGTCCCGTGAATACCTCAATCAACTACAGCAAAAACATAAGTGGAAGGACCAATCACAAAATATCCGGAAAGGACAAATGGTTATTATCAAGGAAGATGATGTGCCCACCTTACAATGGCCACTTGGAAGAGTACAACGAGTCTACAAGGGAAACGACGGAATGGTGCGAGTGGTAGACGTAAAAACATCAACAGGTGTGTGGAAACGTCCGATTCACAGACTTGCACCACTGTTTAGTGAGAAAGTTTCTGAAAGCCCAGACATAAATCGAGATTCATCACAAGATGCGCAGCCTGAGCAACAACAGTTATCATTAACTTCTGAAGATAATTTAAATGACATACCCAGAAAGCGGCGGAAACCAACTAACAATACCATTCTCGTAACATTCCTTCTATCCCTAATGTTACTTCCTGCAGTACTGGGCAATACTATTCAGGTTCAAAATTTTGGTACAAATCCTGGAATATACTTTGAAGGAATTGGCATAACAAGGATTGTCACAGCAGAATGGAAATTGGTGGTCTACTACGATTTGAATCCATTCTGGGAAGAAATGAAAATATTCTCGTCTGGGGTAGCGACCCTTCAACGTCTGTGCTCAAGACTACAACAAGATACTGCCTGCGACGTCCTGATTAAGAATTTTGACGACACAACAAAGGAGCTTACTCAGGACAGGGCTCTGCTCTAGACTAGTCGTCAAAGGAGAGCAGCCCTCAATATCGTTGGAAATGTCGCTCGTACCTTGTTCGGTGTTCTGGACTCTGACTATGCGGAACAGATGTCGGAAATAATCAACAACGTTGAGACAGACGAAGCTCACACTATAAGGCTTCTTAAAAACCAAACCTCTATCATTGATTCCACCATAAATGTCATCAAACACAATGCGCTTACAACAAAATCAAATATCGTAGATCTGCAGCAGAAGATGAACTCTATGATGAAACAAATGGAAATTGAAGGAGAACAAATCAAATTCTCCCAACTCTTTGCACCACTTTCAAACCAATTAACACTGATGGCAATCAATTTACAGCGGGTACAGGCAGAAGTAATAAGTGTACTCACTCTGAGAGCATGTTTTAAATCTAAGGAAGACACCTACATCTGCGATAACAAGAAACCCATATTTGGAAAGGAATCATCCATGCATTCCTGCGAAATTCACATGTTCAACGACAAGAATACTACGCAATGCAGACTGACACAACTTCAAGGAACCCTGGCATGGATACAAATGCATCACAGAAATCAATGGATATTTTCAACTACGTCAGACTATGAAATATCAGCAGTCTGCGGCACAAATCTGACGCAATTAATATTATCAGGATCCGGCATATTAATAATAAAGCCTAACTGTGTAATTAAGGGAAACCTAGTCACCATTCAAGGCTTCCATACCTCGTCTAGCACCATAGATACATCATACGCCAGATTCACGGTCATCCAAAACATCAATACATCTGAGGAAATAAAACGGATTTTCAATACAACATACACCAAAATGGAACAACTCACCATACTCCAAAACCAATTCACCAATCTACCAAATTTAATACACTCCAACAGCCAGCATCATCATGCGGTAAGCTACTCCGCACTCATCATTTCCACTTTTCTTCTCATCATACTACTGAAATTAAAATGTAAGCGCAGTGCTCCGACTATCCCCACACCTCAACCACGTCAGCGACAGCAAAGAAATGAATCATCTTTCACTGTTCACATATAATCCAAAATTGAGCAAATACTCAACGCCCGGCAGAATGTTCAGTCACACTGAACAGATCAACAATTGCACTTTATGTTTATTTTTTATCAGTACAGCGAAAATGCGCCATTGACAAAAACCAGCACACGCAAAACCAAAATTTCATATTATCAAGGCCAACACTTGCTTGTTGAACTCATTTCCCTTCAAAGTAGCTGCCCAGTGCATTGACTTAGGCGATCATATTTCACTTGGTTGCAATGTGCGCTAAATTATGTATGGGAATGATATAATGATGTTGGCTCGTGTTTGATTATTGACAACGGTGCAGTTTTGTCCGTCACTTTATTGTTAATTATATTTTAGCCAATCTGCATAAAATTGATATAAATAATTGTACAATTCCAATCAAGAATCAGAATCACCTTAACTGCCTAAGTGTTCTCTATTACAGTTATACGGTTTCAAGTGACCTATAACATTTCAACAAGTTCTTGGTTTATGTACCAAGGAGCTGACTTCAACACCCTATATACGAAGTAAGCAATTGTTATATTGACACATCCTAATATCCGAAAAAATGAATTCCCCAAAATATAATAGATTTAACCTCACAGGTGCGTTTACCATTAAAATATACAAATATAATTCTATGATATTCAGACAGACAGATATGACGAATACTAACCTCTTTTTCTATGCTTACGGGTAAACAGTATAAAAGTACATTTAAGTTTTACACTTACCCAGATCTACTGTTGGTAAAGCACCTACTCTTAGGCCCTTATGACCTAAACAATCCGGCTCAAAACGCAGTGAGCAAATTCTGCTAATATGCGATCATTTTTCCACATCAATTTTCAAATTTCTGCTATACTCTAGCAATCCCTCCAACGGGATTTTAAATAAACGTATACGGCTAGATTTCCTGGCAGAACATTGCCTTATGCGGCCCATACACAATACATCATGATCATACCAAAAACCATATACAGAAAGACCTTTCATTGCTCTCATGAGTGAGAATCAACATATTGAAGTGTATGGCAACCACATTGGAACCATGGTCGGCAATTTCACGAAGCAGTCGTAAATATGTATCAATCATCAGCCACACACATGGCTATTGTTGTTTGCACATTCGTATGAATAATTTAGCGTGTGTGTGTGTGTGTGTGTGTGCTCACAGCAGAAGCACCTGATTTGAAATCATATTTTTATTTTCTGTTCTGTGTTGCTGGGCTAAAATACAAAAGAATGAATTTTCTGTATGGCAAAGGTTTCTTATTCGGAAAGTGGGGCTTAAAACAGAGCATTTGTGGTTTGCGTATAAGAAAGATTTGCCATGTCATGACGAAGCATAATGTGTGTATATTAAAACACTTGACAATATAAAATAAATATGCATGCATAGAGTATTTTAACAAGATCGATAGCACAAGTGGTAAAGCGTTGGTCTATCAATTTTACGATTCCGGGTCCAAGTCCGTTGAGAAATGTGTTTATTTTTATATTTTTTCAATTCATCCTTTTTTTGAAAGCAAACTAATAATTATTTTTATAAAAAATACACTGTTCAAGTTTTTGACACGAAATTTCTGGTACAAACGTGAAAACCATAAGGTTGTGTTTGGATGAGCCCCCTGAGTACTACTCCATCGATGAAAGTGCCAACTTGGCTCATTGGGAAAATTTTATGGCGTTTTGTTTGAATTTCGGTCAATTAGTGAATTTTTTACCATTTAAGTCGCTATTCCTGTATTCAAAATTTCTTTCGTTATTTTTATACGGCTCGCAATTACTAGTTCTACCATTAGAACGCACATTTCAACTGAGAAAATCAAATTTTTTTGCCTATTTTCATGATTTTTGCCCATTTTTCATCGATTTTCCCCATTTATTGCTGTTCTTATGCGCTTTTTTGAAATTCTTGGGCAAACTTTTCGACATAGTTCTTACAGTTTTTCCTTTTTACAATGTTGTGGCATCCCTAGCATTATACAAATGGAATGCAACAATGTATATATGTAATAAGTAGTCATAATTGTTATTAAAATATACAACGCTGTAAAATAAAATTAGATAAGTTGAAAATAAAATTAGATAAGTACTACACACACGAAGTTGATCAGATAACGAAGCACGTAAAACATTCAGGAAACCCAAAAAGCTAAAAAGTGAGTAAAGAATGGATGAATGCAATGATATAATAATCAAACACTAGGGCACCCCAACCAAAATCCACAATACTTTAACTAAAATAGAAATTATAGGGAAAATAATTCAGGTCAATTTGGAGAAAATCCACAATTTTTTAACCAAAACAGGAATTACAGGGAAAACAATTCAGGTGAAATTATACAATATGCGCATATTCTCAACCAAAATAAAGGATATAGACAAAATAATTCCTTATAATGAAGACAAAATCAACAAAATTTTTACCAAAATAATTCAGGACAAATGAGACAATTTAGGCAGGTACAAGAGGAGCCGATGGAAATGGATGATATTGAAGCACATTACAATAAGCCTCAGTTGGTAAGACACCCTAGGACGAATTTCAGCCAAGATCGCTTGTATCAGAATAGGCAAAGCCAGGAAGGACTTAATGAAAGCCTTGACCAAGTGAAAGAAATTAATAACTCCGTTTTTTTCATGAATCAGCCTAGGAAAACCTACTAAAGATATAAATTACTATTAAGGATTAAAAATATATCGCACTTATTGATACTGGACAACGAAATAAATGACTTTTTGAAGATGAAATTAAAACAGCCTATAACATTTAGCACATTGACAAATAAAAATACGATAAACTTTGAAGTACACACCGAGGCACCAGAAGAATTCGAACTGCCAAATAACGTAAGAGTTAGGTGGAAGGTCACGTCTTTCAATGGAATAAGCTACACTTTTATAATAGGTATAGATATTTTGAACTTTCTGAACTCGAACATAAATATGGAAGAAAAGATATTAATACTAAACCAGAGAGAGTAAGTAATTTTCTAAATAACACATACGATTTGAATGAAATTTGTACATTAGAAACAACTGAAAGTAATACGGAATTCAGTTAAATCATCTAAATGCGGAAGAATATAATAACTTTGTAAAAGTCTTAAATCGTTTTAAAAATCTATTATTTAAAGAAGAGGATATACTAACTAATACGATAGAAATACAACATGAAATCAAAACTACAACAAGCCAACAAATTTACTCGAAATTATATAAATATCCACCCCAACACGAAGAAGAAGTTAGAAGACAAGTTAAGGAAATGAGTAAGGAATAATAAGGAAAAGGAAATCGAAATATTCTAGCCCCTTTATCGTTATACATAAGAAAATGGAAAACTCGGGAAAAAGTAAACACAGATTAGTTATCGATTATAGAGATTTAAACGAAATTAAAATAGATAACAAATACCCTTTACCAAATATAAATTAAATTCTGGACAAATTGGGAAGAGCTTAATATTTTACCACCCTAGACTTCGCAAAAGGATACCATCAAATTGTGTTTAAGGAAAAATATAGGGAAAAGACAGCTTTCGTTACACCTCACGGACTATACGAATTTGAAAGGATGCAATTCGGATTGAAGACTGCACCTGCAAGCTTCCTGCGATTAATGACTGAAATACTACGTGACTATATTAATAAAACTTGTGTTGTCTATTTAGATGCCATACTCATATTTAGTACCTCATTAGACGAGCATATAAAGGCTATTAATGAAATTTTTAACGTATTAGAAAAGAAAAATTTTAAAATTCAGATAAGTAAATGTAATTTTTTAAAGAAGGAAACAGAATTCCTCGGACATGTTCTCATAGAAGAAGGCATGAAGTCGAACCCAAATAAAATCAAAATTATAGAAAATTTAGAATTACCGAAGAAAGAAAAACAGATTAAAAGCTGTTTAGGAGTCACTGGGTACTACCCGAAGTTTATTAAAGATTACGCCAAGGTGGCCAATAACTAAATATTTGATAAAATAAAAAATCTAATTAGTTCACATCCCACGATTCTCAAATTTTGAAAAGAAGTTTACATTGACAACGGATGCATCGATTTATGCACTGGGAGCGGTATTCGCCCAAGAAGGACATCCAGTCTGCTTCGCATCGCGAACGTTAAATAACCACGAATATAAATTTAAGACAACACGAATAAAAGTATTTTTAGACAAAGAAACAATTGAATTACATTTGACAAAACCCAATAGTCCACGGGCAACGCAGATGTAGAAAGAATGCATAATACAAGTGCATACAAATTTTGAATATTGTACAAATCTGAAAAGATTTTATCATTAAAGCAATCCAAAAAGCAATCCCAAATTATAATATCAGATACCGTTCTACAATTAAAAACACTCCCTTAGGTGTGCAAAATGCCAAAATAGACATAGTGAAAATTAAACAAAATATAGAAGAAAATAAGAAAAGATATATAGATAAACTAAACAAGGAGACGGATCATTTCGAAGAAATTAGAAAGGAATGATATATTAGGAACTATACAGCTGTTAGACATAAGGAGCAACCACACTACAAAAAATCAAAGTTAGAAAATATACACCCAATTAATATTAAAAGACCTAAAAAATTTTCAGAAATGGTGGATAATTCTGTTAGTGACAAACTGGATATCTCAGATTAACGGATACATTAACTTGACATAAATACAGGACCAAACCAGATTCGTGGACTTTTAGAAAAGAAACCAGGAAATAGTTAAAGATATGGATATAGTAATACATATAATCAACATTGACCAAATTGAGAAAATTTTTAACGATATGACGGTCTACATAATATTAATAAAGACGAACTTCAAAGAAAATTGTTAGACGCGAGAAATAAAGAACTGACTCTAATATCAAAAAACAATAGACACAAACGTGGACTTGTAAACGCAATAGGTAGTATGTAAAAATTGTTATTTTGAACGATGGACGACTTAGACAGGCAAGACATACTAAATCACATCCTACAAGCAGATACAAATATTAGTCAAAAAATTTAAGTAAACGAATATTTTAATATAGCATTAGAACAATTAAGAAATATTGTTAAAAGTGATAGAGCAAAAATCGAACAAGCGATAAATTCTATACATAAATTCAATGACGAAGAATACGAACAAAACTTATAGCAATTAACTAAAATTCAACTACTAAAAAATAAAATTGACCACATACAAGATAACGTAGTATCGTAAAAATATGGAATAATTCACCCTAACATTTTAACTAGCAACGAAATTTTAAAGTATGACATAGATTATAATAAATTAAAATATTTACAATTAGGGACGGCAACCTTCAACAATACATACTTAATGTTTGACATCAAAATACCAAAAACATTTGTATACGTAATTATTAGATACTTAATACCGATACCTAGTAAAGACAATAATGAAATAGATGCAAAAATAGAAGAAATATTTGATTATGAAAAAAAAACATATAAATTTTATGAAAAAAATTTAAAACTAGTATGCATTGTGTAATAAAATAATTTAAAACTAGTATGCATTGTGTAATAAAAGCAAATTGTCAACTTACAAAGAAAACAGAATTCGAAGCAATCTCAATAGATGTAAAAACAACTATTATTAAAAATGCCATAAATTTGGCAATAAATCAAACATGAAAATATATATATTTTCAATTTTTTTATTTCATATATATTATTTATTGAATCTTTCTTAGATATAAGAAACTCACAATAAGTTTTTAGAACTTTAAGAACTAATATACGAGTACATAGTTAATTTCTATTGTAGTAGGTTAATGGTATCTTTCCATTTTAATCGTTCGTGACCTTTGTTTGACAATAGCTCCCTTGCTAAGGTGTTCGGGTGTAGTTTCAGCTTCTGTGAGTAACTTCTGCAGCATTTTTTTATTTCTTCTTTTATTGTAGATACGTTTAAATCTCTGTGGATATTCTCATTTTTTAAGTACCAGAGTGCACCTGTAATTGTCCTAAGGCATTTTGATTGGCTACGTTGGAGATTAACAATATTAGATGGCGGTGCGGGTCCCCACAGCTGGATTCCGTAGGTCCATATTAACTTTACAACGGCTCTGTATAGTAGTATTTTGTAAGATAGGGATAGTTTTGACTTTTTGCTTACAAGCCAGTGAAGTTGATTGATTTTTAGTTTTACTTGAGTTTTTTTAGCTTCTATATGTTTACTCCATGTGAGCCTCCGGTCAATATGAATGCCTAAGTACTTAATGTTTTCGGTCTGTGGGATAGATTGTCCGTTTATTTCTAGAGAAGGGCATGTTCCCACTCTCAGAGTGAACGTGACACGAGCACATTTGGATTCGTTGACTTTAATGCTCCAGTTAGCAAGCCAGACCTCCAGCAAGTTAAGATGTTTTTGGAGGTGGCTGATAGCTGTTTTAGGGCAAGCGTTTGAACATAAAATGGCTGTATCATCCGCAAACGTCGAGGTAAGTGTGTGACTGCTGGTCGGCATATCTGATGTGTAGAGCAAGTATAGCAGAGGACCCAGTACACTCCCCTGCGGGACACCGGCATGAATGTCACATGGGTCTGAAGTGAACCCTTTATGAATTACCACAAATTTCCTCTGCGACAAATAGTTTGTGAGTAGATTGTGGACGTTTCCAGGCATTAACTTTTTAAGTTTGTATAAGAGGCCCTCGTGCCATACTTTGTCAGAAGCCTGAGTTATATCCTGGAAGACTGCTGGGCAATATTCTTTATTTTCGAATGACTTCCTAATAATCGAGATAATGCGATGCAGTTGTTCTATCGTGCTATGATATTTTCTGAAGCCAAACTGGTGTTGAGGGATCATTTGCCCATCTGTTATTATAGGGCATATTGCCTTAACAAACAGTTTTTCAAATATTTTCGTAAAGCTGAGATCACACGATCGGTCATCTGTACAGATTTTTGTAAATTTTTATGTACAGATCGTGTGAATGACAGGAAAAATCTGGCAAAAGGCAGATGGCACAATTTTTGTGACCGATATACAGATAAAATCTGTGTCTGTTGTACCGATCGTGTGAACGCTTCATTGGCCGATGCAGACAGAAAAAATTGTTTAACGTACCGATAATTTGTTCTGCCACTTGCAGCCCGATCATAGTGCCCGATCAAGACCGATATTTGAATAATTTTTTTGGTTTTGTATAAAAATATGATTTTTTTTAATATCTAGTTAATAATTATTATGCACGTTGCTCATTTTCGCAAAGTGTATGTTGTTATAATTTTGAAATTTGGCAGCACCAATTAGTTAATAATTATTATCAACACTGCTGTTTTTCGCAAACTGTATCTTGCTATAATTCTGAAATTTGGCAGCACTAATTTGCTGTAAACAGATGTAAACACGTGTTTTTCAAATTAGTGCATTAATTATAACGCAATTGCATATTTTGGTAAGTAGTTGTATTTATTATATAAATAGTATATAAATAATGTTTGTTAATTTTTTAAGATCATGGACACTGATGAGGAAAATATGTTTAATAATTTGTCTGCTGCAGTGTGTGCAGATGCCGGGGGTCTGACTGAAAGAGCAACATCAACGCCATAAAAACATAAGAGGAAACGGCCTCATATAACAACGACATGGTCTACGGAAGATGTTATGAGTTTGATAACCTTAATTGAAAAACATTCGTGCCTATGGGAGTATTCTTCCGTAGATTATAAAAACCGCAAAAAAAGAGAAAATGCATGGCGAGATGTTGCGACGAAATGTCTTGGGCATGACGTAGACGAATGCAAGGCCAAATGGGCGAATGTCAAAAGTGCCTACAACAACACAAAAAAAAAAGTATGGCAAAGTCGGGTCAAGGCGCATCGAGCTCGATACCTCATTGGCCTTTTTGGACTGCCATGCAGTTTTACCACAACCATGCTCGTGAAAAAACAACATCATCGGTGTCATCTCTTGACTTTGAGTATGAGAGCAGAGATACATGCAACAACTCGCCTTTTCAGCAAAATATATCACAATGTTCAGCAGTAGCTGATGTACAAAAAACAACTCCAGAGAGGGCTTTGCAACAAGCACTAGCGCTATTACAAAATGATAAAGAGGACAAGTGGCATAACTTTGGCATGTATTTAGCGTCACAGATGCGTGAAATAGAAGAGAAAAATAAAAATGTTGCCAAAAATGTGCATATTACTATTATGAAAAATACTATGTATGCCCTTTTGGAGTTGGAAGATGATTAACTTGTTTTTACTTCATATTACTTCATTTTATTTGACTTTGTATTTAATAAAATTTCATAAATATGTTATACATTTGTTTAATTTAACATAGTACTTTATATTGAAAAGGTACTTCACCAGCGGCCGACATAAAGTATTGCTCGAATTCCTGGCGAATTTCTTTCGCTTCGTTGCTTATGTACGTAGTAGGGCATTCTTCTGTTCCTTGTTGGCGTGTTTGAAGAAAATTTTGGGTACAATCTCCAGAAACTAGGTTGCCTTGCTCATCGTACCTATCCATTGAAAATCCTTCCATATAATTTGAACTTTTATGTATTAAAAAATTGTGCAAGGCACATCAGGCCAGTGTTACTAGGGTTGTTTTACGCTCGTTCAGCTGAATCGGACGATATAGTATTTGAAATGTCTTTGTCATTATTCCAAATGCATTTTCAACGACACGTCTGGCTCGTGACAATCGGTAATTGAATATGCGTTCTCCAGCACTCAAATTTCTGCCTGGATATGGTTTTAAAATATGTTTTTGCATACGGAAAGCATCGTCCGCAACTAAAAGGTATGGAACATCCACTTCACGGCCTGTCAAACATTTTGGTGGAGGTAGTCCAAGAGTATTATTGTCTAAAGCATTCTGAAATGTAGACTTTCCAAAAACTCCGCCGTCCGAAACTCTTCCATTGCATCCGACATCAACGTAAAGGAATTTGTAGTCCGCGTCAGCAATTGCCATGAGTACTATGAGTACCTTTGTAATTGTAATAGGTACTTCCAGACCGCGGTGGAGCTTTCATCACAATATGTTTGCCATCAACTGCACCTATACAATTGGGGAAATTCCATCTATCATTGAATTTTTGGGCAATGTTAATCCATAACTGTTCGCTGTTTGGGGTCTAGCAAATGCATAATGTGATATTAACTTTTATATTTTAAATATTATTATATGTACCTTTAAATATTCATTTTTCAATGCTTTGTAAATTTCATCAGAAATCTCAGGCACAAATATAGATATAGTATTCGGCGCAATACGGAAAACAACAGACAAACTTTTGAAGCTGTCTCCAGAGGCAAGGAAACGAAGTGTAACGGCCAAGCGTTCATTAGCTGGTATTGCTTTGCGCATGTTGGTGTCATTTTTTTAATGTTTGGAGAAACTAATTGAAGGAGCTCATTGAAAGTGTCTTCATTCATGCGCAAATAGTTTTTGAATAAAAATTTTTGGTTGTCCACTTCCCGAAACTCGCACAGAGTTTTTGCATATGCGCCGTCCGTACTTCTCTTTTGAACCCAAACACTTCGCTTACTTATTTTCTTTTTTGCTTTAATTTTGTTTTTCTTAATTAAATGTGCACAAATGCATATTATTGCTGCTAATTTCTTTTTTCTTCGTATGGAAATCATTTTTTTTTTTTGCACGAAAATTACCAAATTGCGATTCACTGTAGGAGAAATTGACAAAAAACTGTTAACACAAGAGTGCCCTCGTGACATTGGTGGTTGTGCGGAATAAAGACCGATCGTGTGACAGGGTTGTACCGATATCTGCCACTTGCTTGTAGTGGCCGTATCAGCGCAGAAAATATCTGGCTAAAACGCCACATCGTGTGAACGCTGAAAAAGTGATCGGTACATTAAAAGTTTTCTGCCCATAGGTGTACAGATAAAATCTGGCTGAAATGTGTACAGAAGACCGATCGTGTGATCTCAGCTTAAGCAGAGGTAGGAGACTGATAGGCCTGTAAGACGACACGAGCGTATGGTCCTTGCCGGGTTTCGCTACCATAATGATTTTGGACATTTTCCAGTCTATTAGGTAATAGCCGAATCGAAGGATAGCGTTGAAGAGATGCACTAAACGAATACAAGCTGAATGGGGTAGTTCTTTTAACATCCTACCTGTTATTTGGTCATGTCCCGGGGCTTTTTTAATGTTTAGGTCTTTGTACACCGCTTGAGATACATTTTTCTTTTTTATTACGAGAAGTATTTGTGTGTGCTTCAAAATCAAAGTCGGAAACTGGAAGCTCGTTGTTGGCGGATTTGGGGTGAAAACTCCTTTAAGGTGGCTAGCGAACAGAGTACCCTTTTCACTGCAACTTCTGGCCCAGGTTCCGTCACTTAAACGTAAAGGCGGGTCGGTGAGGACGGGATGCTTCAAGTTTCTCGCTGCTCTCCACAAGGAATAATCAGGAGATATAGTGGGGGATAAGTTTTCAAGATACTGCTGAAGTTCTTTCACTTTTGTCGCTTTAAGGATCGTTCTAAGCTTCCTGGAGCAGCATGACAGTTGATTTTTAAGGTTTGGTGATCTGGATTGTTGCCATTTCCTTCTCAGAGTCCTTTTCTGTTTAACTAGAGCTTCGATCTCATTAGAACTGAAGATTGAGGTTCTAATTCTGCATTGGTTTTTTTTACAGGAGTAGCTACTTTTGCCCCTGATAGTATCAGCTGATTTAATGTTTTTTATCGCGCAATCTACATATATCATGGGAGTTTGTCAGTTTACAGTCATGCTGAAGGTGAGTACTTATGAATTTTTTGTAGTTTATCCAGTTGGTAAATTTATTATGCAGCATTAAAAGTGAATCTGGTGGGGGTGTAATAGTGGAGTTGATTTTGATTGTTGTTGGCGAGTGGTCTGAGTATAGATCATAGCACGGTTTCGCAGATATGTTCGATCTAGCAAGACCTTTGAATATCCCAAAATCGATCAAATCTGATGTTTTCCGCCTGTCTGAGGGCCAGTATGTTAGTTGATTGGAAGTTCTGTTGTATTGCTGTTCTGTTATACTGAACCGCGGCGGAGAATAAATCGCTGTGACTGATAAATTAGTAATGTACTCTTCAATGCATATTGACGTTGCATGCAAATAGCCTTTACTGAAGCTGGTTAGTGAATGGTGTTTTATTTTGCTTTTTATTAGTATTGCGGTACCTCCACAGGCTTTGCCTTGAGGATTGTTTGTGGTATACAGTTTGTAGTGCGGGATTTTAGGACTATTTTTTTCTGTGAAATGTGTTTCTGAAATAAACATAATGTCTATTTGATGGATGTTTAGAAAGTGAATTAATTCTAATCGGTGTTGGTTTAAGCCGTTTGCGTTCCAATGGCAAAGTTTGATCGAGTTCATGGTTTAGATAAAAGGGTTTGTAGTAGAAGGGAAATGTATTAAACATAAATTATTTAATTCAGTACAGTAATTGTTCAATAAAAATTAAAGATTACTATTTTTCAAACAGTGTTGAAACTGTAGAAGAAAATAATATAAATGTAAAATACGAAGATATAAGAAATTTCACAAAAAAGATATCATTTGGAGAAATAATAGAAGATAATAAATCAAGTATTAAAAATATGTTCATGTTAAAATATCACAGTAAACTTTCATTTGGTATGTAATGTAATTTGTGAATAATTATTTTGACAATAATTTTATGTTGTATTTTTTTCAATTAACAAAATTATATAAAAATAAAATTAAACAGTAGAATTCGGGAGAATTCTAATCCAAACGTAAGTGTAAGTAACACATCAACGTATATTAATGCTAATTCAGCACCTGACAGTATAGATAAATTCTTATTAAATATTACAAATAAGTTCAAACTGTTACATTAAACCCATTTCCGGAATTTCACAATAAATTCAACAAAAAAAATAACTGAAAATCAAAATGTGAACAAAATTCGGAGAAAGGCAATATTGGGAAGAATAAATTGTATATATGTAGATTAGTATACACTTTAGTAACAAATAAGAATTAAGCAATTAAGCATAATATTTAAGCAAATTGTAACTGAGCATGAATATTAGTTATTCAAATAAAGTTAGTCTGATTTTCGTCTTCTTCAGCGTCAACTCGCTGCAATTAAAATTGTTTCTTATTTTTTAAAAACCCGTTTACGGCCACCGTTTACGAAATTCGTCCGCCTAAATGTCTTCCCTTGTTTTCCCATTCAGTAACAATCTTTAAATTCTTCCATTTCTCAACATTTTCCATTGCTTTTCCATAAACTGCATTATTTGATCATTTGAAGACATTTTTTCAAATTCATTTTTCGCAAGTGTTCTATGAAAAGTATTCAGATCAAAATAATTCTTCAAACCGTTAGATTTCTTAAATTTTAAAATCTTTTGAATTTTCACAAGTTTTAAACCATTAGCAATACATTGTTGTAGATTACGGTAATTTATAATACAATTTCGTTTACTATTTAAATCTATAATCAATTTTTTAGTTTTGGATTTACTATGTGCTTTTTTCTCAGCACAGAAGGATAAGTCATTGTGTATATCATGAATATTTTCAGGACAATCTAAATCAACTTCTAAAATATAACCAAAATATGATTTTATAGTTACTGTAAGAATATCAAAATTTTATATATCCTCAACCCATTCAAATCCACCATAAGGTAAATATTCTGACATTGCCCAACCATATAAGTTATTTGCATCTAAGTACATCAAGTATTCTGAAGCTTTACTTTGATCTTATTCAGGAATATATTTATTATTAGTGTTTGAATGTCGTTTAGAACATTGAACAAAATACCACCTCTAATCCCACTTTTAATGAAATTATACATATTAATATATTTAAATAATTTTTATTCAATATCTGTTGTCTTCAACATTGCATCCCAGGATAAATTTGGTGTAGTTAGATAATGAACAGGATCTAATTCATAAATACTTTTACATATTTTTCTAAAGATATTGTTAATCGATTCTCGACCTAAGGTTGAAGTTTATTTTATTTTTGTTTTTCTAGCTTGAACCCGCTAAAAAATAAAAATTTGTTTGTTATTATTTTATTTAATTAAAAATTTCCCAATATTGCGGTTTCCTCCTTTTTATTTTTTGGACTCACTGGAAAAACAAATTAGTTATTTTTCTAAAGTTTTCAAAAACATCTGCTAAAAGTATAACATCTGTTTTTAAATATAACAGCATATAATCAAGTAAAGTTTTGCATTTGAAAGTATTCCAAACTTGTTCAGCATGATCATAATCATCAGTAGAACACTCTACATTATTTAATGTAGAGATGAATTTTTCACGTGAAGGTAAATAGATATATTCAAGTCGATCTACTGAATCTACATATTCATAGGAGAAAACACCTTTTCTTTTCAAGACATTCAACTCGTCAATGTTTGTATACAATGAGTGTAAAATGTGAAAATCATTAGCATCAAGATTTTTAGCTAATACATCTAAAGATGAGTTCATAAATCTGTATGAGTCTAAAAATCGTAATTCGAAGAATTATCACTAATATGAATATCTTTCGAAAGTGATATATATAATTCCTTATTCAGAGGAAATATTGTAATGTGTCGTTTAAATGATTCGAGTTCTTTAACAAACAGATGGTCAGAACCAGACAAATTATGGAAAAAATTGGTATAAACTTACGTAATTGAAAATTTAAGTTATAACTGAAGTGTGCAAGTCCACCATATTGACCTATAAGATGACAATGATCAGCAACCTTTTGTTGATCAATTATTTGCTTACAAATATGGCAAATTGAACTTGTTTTTGCTTTTCAATTTCTTCTATATATAAAGTTAGAGACTTCATTGGTACTATTCTATTTATATAATTTACATATCGGGACTTAGTATCAGTAATAAATTGATCTATGAATAATCTTAGCAGAATCTTCCCCTGAATAAGTTAGAAATTTGTTTAAGCTATTATTGAAACCGCACTTGATGTAATAACTAAATGTTATAGGCTTATGTATTTTAGTGCTATTAATAACCGAAAAACAGTAGGAAAATGAGTTTGATCGTAAACGCGCACCTAAAATCAGCGACTTAAATTAAACGCGTCCGTCCGATTTAAACATTCAGCATGGAGTAAAGTTTATTGTGATTTCTTTCTATATTGTGTTCATGTATACATGTATGCATGTGTGTATATTCATAATACATGCTCTTCTTATTCTACAGTGTGATGAAATGTGTAATTCTTTAATACATTTCAACAGCTATTAATATTTTCAGAATCATTTATCTGTACATTCTCTAAAATACATTCGAAATCAGAACAAATTACAAATCTAACTTCGACCTAAAAGAAGTAAACTTTAAAATATCATCATTATATTTACCAATCGGCGATGTGCTCACTTCTTTGCTGCACTCAGCTTTATGCTTTAACAAAACATCTTTATTTCTGGCCGCCCTCTGTGGTCTAGTGGTAAGCATGCTAGACTCACTCCCCGAGGGTCGCAGGTTCAAATCCTGCCACGGGGCTTGGTCTCCAAAATGCTTCTTTCTATAAAATCTATTTCTCTTCGAGTCGAAAGCCTCTGTAGTTAGTACCCATTCATTCACCTTTCCACTCATAATAAATAATTATGGTGTAAGGGTATTATAATAATAATAATAATTTTTATTTCTGATGTACTACAAGTAAAGGTTGCAAAATAGTAGCGCTTTTGTATTTAATGTCAATTTTGACTTAATTAATCTGTAAATAGTAATTTTATAAGGAATATCATATGTTTTATTTTTACCTATATATATTTTTAATCCATGCATAATGTGAACTGTCAAATAGAAACAGTAAATTAATATGGATATCTCTCTCCAACTTTGTAGTATGACAGGGACCAACAATTTGATCACCTTTCGAAGAACATCTCAAAACAGGAATGCTGACATGAATGATTTTCCTCAAATTTTCTGATTTGGTCTAATGGCATTGGAAATGACAAGTTTTTAAGTTTAATACTTCCAACATGAATCACATCATTCTTAATATCCACTGCATATTGCGAACATCTATTACTATGTTTCACATTTTTTATTGCAGATAGTTTAGCCCATTTAAAGAAACAGTCATCATATATATTCATTTCATTAATACAAGCATGTTTCATTGTTTTATTATGAGGTAATTTAATATAAGATTAATATTAACCTCGAATTCAATTATTTTAATTAGAGTCCATCCGCTATCCTTCTCTTGAAACTCCCCCATTTTTGTAATTAAATTAGAGCAATCTACAACATATTCAAGTTCAATTTCTTTAAGGTTTTGCGGTAATTTAATTTTCGTTTGAAAAGACTTCACATCTATAGTTGCTGTTTCATATTCACAATCTCTGTTGCCACCCATATTTCTAGGTTTGAACCTTATATATTCACATAACAGGTCAAAGTTATATTTATATGATTGATGTTTTTCTAGTTTTTTATTTATTATTCCTTTTACATTTTTAAAGAAAGTATTTGGTATGAGAATATTTCCATTCTCGGTTTTTAAATACGCAAAGTTCAATGCGATTATTATAAAGGGTTTTTCAAAAGAAACGCTACAAAAGTAAATCGATAGTGACAGCAAACAACGCCATATTTTTTCCCGCTCTTTTGACATTTCTCTTCAGTAAGGTTTGCCATTTCACCATGCAAAGATATACGAGCCAACAACGAGTCGAAATTATTAAAATTTAGTACCGAAATTCGGAGTCAGTCGCCTCAACTTTAAGAGCGCTACGTCCAATTTATGGTCGTCATAATTGTCCTAGCAGATCAACAATCGAGCGTCTAGTGGAAAAATTTGAATCCACAGGCACAGTACAAAATGTTCCCGTGCCAGTGAGACAAAGAAGTGCCCGTAGTGTCGAGAATATTGCTGCCGCTGAGGCTTCAGTTCAAGAAAGCCCAAATGTGTCTCTCACACGTCGTTCTCAAGCGTTGGGCATCTCTGTGACGTCGTTGTGGCGAATTTTGCGAAAAGATCTTGGCCTCATAAGCGTCGTATATTCGTAAATTGGGCTGGGCAACAACTTGAAAATGATTCGGATTTTCATCGGAAAATCATCTTCAGCAATGAGGCTCATTTCTGGCTGAATGGCTTCGTCAATAAGCAAAATATGCGTTATTGGTTAGACAGCAATCCACACGTACTCCATGAGCCACAATCCACACAGTGAATGCCACAATCAATTTACTGAAAACCAAGTTTGGTGAACGTGTTATCTCACGAAATGGCCCAGTCGATTGGCCGCCTCGCTCGTGCGATTTGACGCCGTTAGAATTTTTCCTGTGGGGCTACGTCAAGTCTATGGTCTTTGCCAACAAGCCTGCGACGATTGATGAACTTCGTACGAATATCGAACGTGAAATTGCAGCAGTATCGGCCAATTTATGCTTGAAAACCGTTGAAAATTGGGTTCAGCGTCTGGACTTCTGCAAGCGTGCCCGTGGTGGCCATGCAAAAGAAATCGAGTTCCATACATAATGGCATCGAACGTACTTTCACAGGAATAAAGAATTTCATTGATATCTAAAACCGGTTTTGTTTTATCTCTTTGCTTTTATTGAAGATCCCGATATAATCCTTTCACTGAATACAAATCATATTTTAATTGTGAATAACTATTTTTTATGTTGATTGGTTCTCAAGTGATGATACCATGATTTAGCTTACATGTTTCAGAATATTTATAACTGCAAGTTAGTTCTTTCTCAATAATATCAACATTTATAGATTTATTTGAATTTAAAGATGGTTGACTGATCTCAAATTTTGTGGAGTTTTTATCTTCATTCTTACTATGCAGATTCTCAAATTTATGTTGTTGTTGCTTGACTATGTGCAGCTTTTCATTTTGTGCTTCAATTAATTGTTGTTCTTGTTGCTTTATTAATGCTCTCTGTAGTTTAATTATTCCATATAATTGTTGATTTTTATGTTATTTTTCTATATGTTTTTTTAATTTGTTAGAATGAATATTCCCTTGGTTATGTTTACGTAGAATATATTTTTTCTAATTCCATTGTGAATGGAAATCACATCCACAAAATTCACAAATAAATTTCTTCATATTAATTGCACTCTCACAAACACGTTACTAAATAAAAACTGATATACGTTTCCGTCTTCTATAAGAATAACGCGTACTGAAATTCTAATAAAATAATTCAATACTTTTATGTTAAATAAATTCATTGTAACCTATTCTGCATATTAACACAATGATGCCATAATTCTGTATTTACACCAGAAATTTCCGGTTAATACAAGCTATTGTAATTGTATTTACACCAGAAATTTCTGGTTAATAATGACTTCTACCAACAATGTTTTTAAATTTGTGAAAGCAGAATTTTTGGGTAAAAACCTCAAACCATCTTTAGGAATCAAGAATATGGAAATAGAGAATTCAATGAAGGTATTGTGAATAACATCAATTTCGACGAGATATGCACGACGGATGATGGCGAATTTAGAAGATATAGCATTGTTTCTACCTGAGCGATTTAATTCACTTAGTGAGAATGCGATAAATAACATCAATAACCCCCTTTAGTACTATCTACGAGGGCGGATTGATATTGGTGCTCGCGGCACCGTGGCTTCTCTCGTTTCAAAGAGCGGGAGGCATGTTTTGGGAGAGAGTTCCCCCTTTCATGTCTCATCAAGAAACGAGTGAAAACCATGAGTGCACGTGGATCCGGGCCGTAGCCATCTTTTACTCAATGTGGCAAATTCGGCTGCGCACGCCAAAGTGGCGAGTCGGCCGCCAAATTTCTTGCGACGATCTCAGTCTCTTCAGCATCGTGGCCGTGGACGCATCTCCTCAGTTCAATTCGACAAATAAGCAGCAGCTAATCAATACAAACCATTCAAGTGTATAATTAACTTTATAACAAATTAAAATATAATTGCAGTGAAGTTGCAAACCCAGTGAAATACTTAATCTATAAAAATTCCGATAAGAATCGTGAAATAGACAACACACAAACAAATCGGTCCTTCGAGCCGGATCGAAGCCGGTAAGTTTTCAGAAACATTTATGCGATTAATGTATGTGCAATATCTATATATAAATCTATATATACATCTATATATATGGTTTTACATATTTAAAAAGTAAGAAAATCACAGATAATTGCACATACATCCAAGCATATACAAAATAATTTTTTCGCTCCGTTTTGTGCGGAGTTTCTCAGTCGGGAACTAGCAGTTCTGCCATGCATTAGTGCCGCTGCGTGTGCTTTGGGCGAGCTGTTTAAATCTGGTGCCGTTGGCGTACCTGTACACTAGGGGCAGCAATTGTTCTTTGCATTTTGCAAGATCAGCTGAAGCACTGCCAAGGTCTCTGTTGAGTGTCGTTAATGCATGTGTTTGTGCATACGCAGTTAGCGGCATTTAATTCTATCGTTCGGGATTGCTAAGGTGGGTGTCACACTTCTGTTTTCGATCGACCAGGGGATCCCAAACTTTTCTTAAGTTTTATGATCACGGGGTGACGAGCATCCCAACACGTAAGCTACCCTATTAGTGACACTGTGAGACGTTTGCGTGATCATTGAGCTCCGCTCGTACTCGAACCAGTTGTGCGCGATGTTGACACCATACATAAACGCGGCGGATGCGTTGACCGCGTTTGTCTGTGGGTTCGAGAGGCGACAACCTGGAAGTTATTCTTGTATTTCGCTGGAAATCGACCAGAGTGAAATTGAGGTCCGGTGGGCAGCCATCCGAGAAGCGAAAGCCACGGTGACCTTGGAAGCACAGGGTATCAAGGACGCAAAAGAACTGTTGGCCTCTATATACCACCGATTCGAGGCGAGTTATGATACCTATCGCAGGGGTAAAATCGCGATGGCAGAATTCGCTCAAGCATTAGTGCCGCCCGCATCTGCTCAGCCAGCACACGAAACGTCAGCGTAAGGGCATAGCATTCCGGTACCGCCCTGCGAGATCGAGCCTTTCGAGGGGAACTACGCAAAATGGCCCACGTTTCGAGATTTGTTTACCGCGCTTTACATCCACAAGAATCGATTGTCAAACGCAGAAAAGCACTACCATCTAAACGCTAAGACCCGGGGGGAAGCCAAGGAAATCGTGCTCAAATCACCTTACCGGTTTTGACCAGGCGTGGGGAAATTTGAAAGAGCGGTATGAAAATAAACGCATTCTCATCCATCAACAACTGACAACCCTTTTTAGTGTGGAACCGGTAAAGCGGGAAGAGGGGATCGCGATTAAACGTTTACAACGTGAGATCAATAACTGTGCGGCGGCGCTGCAGGTGTATGTGGGTGACATAGCTGGCTGGGGAGATATCTTCTTAGTATATTTGTGCTCTGTGCGTCTGTCAGTGGAGACTCTTTCTTTATGGGAACAAACCAGGGGGGATCGGGCAGAAATTCCTACGTGGAAAGAACTAGATACCTTTCTGCCGCGACGCTTCTGTGCTCTCGAGGCAGTGTCCAATCTGCGTCCCACGGAATCGAGGCCGACCAGGGGGATGCAGCCGACTGCTCCGCGAACTCATCGAGTCCAGACCCATCAAACCCGAATTGAAACCGACCAGTGTAGAATTTGTCAGCGTGCAACCCACGCCGTGCGCAGTTGTCCTACATTTCAGGCAGCCAACGTGTCCACACGGTGGGGATTGACGCGAAGACATGGCTTGTGTGTGAACTGCCTGTCGCCCTCCCATAAGGTGTCGGCTTGTCCTAGTAGTTACTCGTGTTTTCACTGCCAGGAGAGGCATCACACCATGCTGCATTTGGACCCGCGAAGAAGTCGACCTAACAACAGCCAAACACGACCACCCGCACCAGGGGGGAAACGTCATGATGCAGCAAACCAGCCCAGCACCTCAAACCCACCTGCTTTCATATCCAGCACCCACACAACGCAAGTCACACACGCGGCAGGTGAGTCGGGACCCAGTCCAAGCCATCCGAGTGGTCAACTGTCTAATCGAGTACTGCTGGGCACCGCCCTGCTTAACGTCGAACACCGGGGGTCAGTTATATGGCCCGGGCTCTGGTAGATTCGGGATCTGAGGGGTCTTTTATTTCTGACCGTCTCCAAAGGCGGCTCAAACTGCCAGTGCGAACCGTGCATGCACAAGTGTCAGGGGTAAGAAATGTAGTAGCTGCTAATGTCACGAAAGTTTGCAAAATCGTTTTAAGCTCGCGTTACGACCCTTCAAAGCGGCTCCACGTGTCAGCCATGGTACTGCCGACCCTAACTGGGGAATTGCCCCCTTTCAAACTGACTCAAGGCGAACACGAACAATTGGGGGGGATCCACTTAGCGGATCCACATACCGGCCACTCCGCACAGGTCGATGTTCTATTAGGTGGGGACTTATACCCTTTAGTGCTGCTCGATGGCTTAAAAAGAAATATTGTGGGGTCTCTGCTCGCTCAAGAGACCATTTTCGGCTGGATCCTCACGGGGCCAGTTCCGGAACGCCGAATCTCGACATTTGCCACGAGAGTGAAGATTGAAGAATCTCAACCCCTCGATTCTCTTCTCAAACGGTTTTGGGAAATCGAGGAGACGCCTTCCGAAAGAAAGCGCACGCCGATAGACGAGGCATGCCTCAAATTGTACTCCCAGACGACCCGTCGGGACGCCTCTGGGCTATATATTGTAGCTTTGCCTTTTAAATTTGATTTTGATCCCAGTCAATCCTTAGGGTCATCGCGTCATATTGCACTCAAACAATTCGAACGCAACGAAATACGGCTGGGTAAACACCCAGAAAACAAACAGTCATACGACAAAGTAATAATGGAATACATGACGCTTAACCACATGACCAAATTCTCGCCTCCGTCCGTATCCCCGGTGCCTCACTATTACCTACCGCACCACGCCAGAAAGCACCTCCACCAAGATCTGGGTAGTGTTCAACGCGTCGCAACCAACCACGAACACCATCAGTTTGAATGATGTGTTGCACACAGGGCCAGTGTTGCAATCAGACTTGACCCGACACATCATTCAGTGGCGTATGTTTAGGTATGTACTACAAAAAATGTACCGTCAGATCTTGGTAGACCCTACGCAGACAGCGTGCCAACGCATCCTCTTTCGGGAAAACCCCGCCGCTCCCATAGCGGACTTCGAGCTCAAAACGGTCACCTTTGGGGTGAATTGTGCTCCTTATCTAGCGATAAGGACGCTCTTACAACTGGCAGATGACATGGGGCACAAGTACCCATTGGCTTCACACGCGCTGCATCCCTCAATGTACGTTGATGACGCCTTGATAGGTACGCACGATATTCCTACTGCACTCCAAGTGCGAACGAATTGATGGATATCCTCGAATCGGCAAGATTCTCCATGCGAAAATGGACTGCTAATCACGAGGATATCCCATCCGATTTACCGCCGGATCATTTACTCCGAGAGGATTTCCTTCAACTCGAGGAGTCGAGCACCACTAGCACCTTAGGCATTCGATGGAATGCCCGACAGGACTATTTCTACTTCCATGTAGCAGCTGTACCGACCACCACCATCTACACCAAACGAAAGGTGCTCTCGGCCATAGGACAACTTTTCGATCGGGCGGGATGGCTCGCTCCCGTTATTATTACAACCAAAATCTTAATGCAACAGATTTGGTTGGACCAAATTGGATGGGATGACCCATTGCCTCCATCAACTTTGGCCCGATGGGAACTATTCCTATCTCAACATCCAACGATATCCCTCATTCACGTGCCTCGTTGGGTCAGATCCACTCCAGATCTGAAACTGGAGTTCCGCGCGTTCTGTGACGCATCACAGCTAGCTTACGCGACGACCTTATACGTACGTTGCCAAGGTAAAGATACTACATCGACTCATCTGCTTGTAGCTAAGTCGCGCGTGGCACCTGTAAAAACGGTATCGCTCCCGCGTCTCGAACTATGTGGAGCAACCTTGTTGCCTGAGTTGGTGGCTCCACTGAAAACACTCTTAAACATCTCCGAAGACAATCTTCATTACTGGACTGACTCCACCATCGTATTGGCGTGGCTACGCAAGTCCCCGAACAATTGGAAGGTCTTCGAGGCAAATCGCGTGACAACGATTCTCGATAAGGTGGGTACACGCAATTGGCACCATGTCCGATCGGCAGAGAATCCAGCTGACCTTGCAAGCCGAGGGGTTCCCCCTCACGCCTTGATCGAGAACGCGCTCTGGTGGAATGGGCCGAAATGGCTTCAACAAGATCAATCGGAGTGGCCGATGAACATCGAGGAAACATACTTGCACACGGAGGAAGAAATGCGACCCATCCACACTAACATGGTGCGCATATCTCAAAAGGACGACCCCACCTTACGCTTCTCAAGCCTCTCTAGAGATCTACGGCTGTTGAGCCTCGTGCGAAGTTTCATGACATATAGCTTGATCAGATGTCGAGATACCACTACGGAACGAGGGGTCGCCCTAAGAAGACAAGAATTCTAGGCTACAACGATTCATCTTATCACTCTCGCCCAACATCTCTATTACCCAAAGGAATGCAGTGCTCTCCTTAGAGGAGACCCTATCCCTACTTCGAGCCCTCTGTTGCCCACATTGGATCCCTTCCTGCATTCCGACAGGATGCTGTGAGTGTATGGTCGATTGGCGTTAACAATGCATTTGCCATTTTCTGAGACGTATCCCATAATTCTCACTTATTACAGCCACTTTACTCGTCTGGTAGTCAAGTTTACTCACCTCATCTCGTTACACGGGGGGAACCAATTAATGCTGCGCCTGCTTCGAACCCAATACTGGATTCCGAGGGCCAAAACACTCATTAAAAGTACAATTCTCCAATGTAAACCTTGCCTATTAGAAAAGAAACGAAAGCAGACCCAGATTATGGCTGCCTTACCTCTCGAAAGAACTACGTGCGCTCGACCTTTCACCCACACCGGAGTAGACTTTGCGGGCTCCTTCGATATTAAAAATTATAGGGGATGGGGGTGTCTCCTTACGAAACGATACGTGTGTATCTTTGTATGCTTTGCTACCAAAGCGATTCACCTTGAAGCAACCAACGATCTGAGCACCCCCGCGTTTCTCGCGGCCCTGACTCGGTTCATTGCCCGACGCGGGTGCCCCTTGCAGATTCATTCCGATAATGGACGAAACTTTGTAGGTGCAGAGAAGGAACTCCGCCTTAATTTTGAAAGGGTGATCCGAGAAACGCAGGATCGAGCCACCGCCGCTTATACTCAAGGGAAATTGCACTGGCAATTCATTCCAACTCATGCTCCGCATATGGGGGGACTATGGGAGGCCGCGGTGAAGAGTTTTAAACACTATTTTAAGCGCATGGGGGGACAACTTAAATATACATTCGAAGAATTTTCTACTCTTTTAGCTCGTATTGAAGCCTGCCTGAACTCACGGCCCATCTGTGCGATGGCAGATGACCCGTCGGACCTGCAACCGCTAACTCCAGGACACTTCTTGGTGGGAGGCCCACTTCTGGCCTCCGCAGAACCCGAGGAGATGAGACCGTACCCTTCGGTGTTGAACCGATGGCAGAAAATCCAGGCCGCAGCAATTCACGGCTCGGAGGAAAACGGAGTATCTGTTGGAGTGTCAGCGCCGTAGCAAGTGGCATACCATTCAAGGGAACATCGCAGCAGGGGATCTTGTCGTTATACGGGAAGACAATTTAGCGCCTCAGGATTGGCGTCTCAGCCGAATTGTCCACACGCACCCAGGTCCGGACGAGAGAGTGCGGGTCGTAGAGGTGCGGACTGCACGAGGAATTGTGACCCAGCCTATTACAAAACTGGTGGTATTGACATCTGAGAACCCCTCCTCCCCGAGAGGATGACTAATTTATTCTAACTCCATAGTTTTTGCAAACTCCCCTGGCTATCGACCCATTGTTAATGACTTTGTTTATTCTCTTTAGGATGCAGACCCCAACACCCAACAGGGGCCAACGGGGCCTCCCACTGGATGGCACCATCCGGGACTTAGCAGTGTCCCCGCCGCCAAGGGACCCGTTACCACCGCCGCCCGGCGAAGCGCCCATCTGGAATTGGCTGGCCAGAGTTCAAGCCAGGGATCCGTTACCACCGCCGCTAGACGACGCGTACATCTGGAAGTGGTTGGCAGTGGTTCACGACCACAACAAAGAGGTTGAGGGCCAGGGGCTATCAGCAACTAACCCGAGGGTTACGACACCCTCATCAGCGCAGCGAATCCTGGCAGCGCTCCAACGAGCTAGCCATATATCGGGGGGTGCGGACGCAGCCCGCCCAACTGCGTCATTGGTACCCACACGTGTCGCACCCTTTCCACCAGTGATCGCACCCGTCGACAGCACTCCAGTCCAGACGATCCGAGGCAGATCAACGGCAGCCACCACGCGTGTGGCAACCTTGCCCGCAGCCCGGGCACCGGTCGACAACACTCCAAATCAGATACGCCGAGGCAGATCAACGGCAACCGCCACGCGTGTGGCACCCTTGCCCGCAGCGCGGTCACCCGTCGACACCGGACCATTGTCGATCGCGCCACCCAAACGGGAACGTCACTTGACGCCACCACGACGACCACCAGTCATCCAAATGGTTGGACCCCGTCCGCGGGTGATTTGCACCCTGTGCCGGCAACCGGGGCACCACATCACGTTTCCTGGAGAATCACCCTCGCAAGCGACGGGACCAAGTGGTGGCAAGGAAACTGTGCTGGAAGTGTTTGCGTATCAAACACTTCGCCACGTGATGCCGCCAGCCCCCGTGCTCGATCTGTCATGGTGACCACCATACCACCCTCCACCTATGAGGGGATGACGGGAGGGTTTCCGGCGTGTCCGGGCCGTCTCCATTGCACTTAGTGCAAGGGGGGGGGGGGGGGGGGGGGTCATATTCACGCCGTGAACCTTTTCCTAAAGGTGGCTGCGACCCGGTGCTCGCGGCACCGTGGCTTCTCTCGTTTCAAAGTGCGGCATGTTTTGGGAGAGAGTTCCCCCTTTCATGTCTAACCAAGAAACGAGTGAAAACCACGAGTGCACATGTATCCGGGCCGTAGCTCATCGTCATTTACTCAATGCGGCAAATTCGGCTGCGCACGCCAAAGTGGCGAGTCGGCCGCCAAATTTCTTACAAGGATCTCAGTCTCTTCAGCATCGTGGCCGTGGACGCATCTCCTCAGTTCAATTCGACAAATAAGCAGCAGCTAATCAATACAAAACCATTCAAGTGGTTAAAGTTCAAACTTTATAACAAATAAAAATATAATTGCAGTGAAGTTGCAAACCCAGTGAAATAATTAATCTATAAAAATTCCGATAAGAATCGTGAAATAGACAACACACAAACACGTTGAAAATGATGATGTTTCTGATTGTGAAAAGGACACACAAATTCTATATCACTTTGATTTAGAATTAGAAGTTGATGAAACGTTGGATGATTTTTGAAGTAAGATTAAAATTATTGAATAAATGTTATCTCTAGCAAAATGTTGTCATTCAATTCAAAAGCCATTTGCTGATAATGATAGAATGTTGTGAACACCCTCACAGCAAGAAATTTATTAGTCTTTTATATAATTTTCTGAAATGTATTAATATGGATTATTTTGTGATTTAAAGTTAGTTGCTAAATATATGTTATCTCGAACAATTATCGCTGAATCTCGAACAATTATGGCTTAAATTTTTTCCTGAAGACTTAAAAACTCATTTATAATGTTTCCTGTGATTTATTGCCTCAAAAACTGATCATTGGCCCCATAGTACACTCTCCGGATTTCTTATCAGTAAGCGAAAATATAATTTTAAAAAATGCAAAATAAATATCTAACCAACAAGTTTACCGACTGGCACTATTTCAAAGAATTGCTATTTGAAAACACTCGACACATAGAACCGCCAAAAACAGAAGAACAACTAGAATACGAAGCCTTAAAACTAACGCAAATTATTCAAAATGCTGCTTGGGCTAGCACGCCAATTTTAAAAAGAAAATCCGATGGATGTTTCTATCCGAAAGAAATAAAAATTCTAATAACAGTAAAAAGAAAACTTCGGCGCCAAAGTAGGTCACCCAATGATACACATGTGATTAACAAAGCTACAAAGAAATTAAGTCAAGAAATAAAGGTTTTCAAAAATGAATCGACTAGCAGGCTCTTACGAAACCTGTCATACGAAAAAACATTGACTTCTCTTTGTGGAAAGCCACGAAAATTGGTGGCTGGACCCAAAGCAACATTGAAAAGGCTCACACTTTTGCAGACCACCTTATGAAAACCTATACGCCAAATGATGGCGTAGAAACTGATATGAATCACAACATCAACTATGAGAATACGGCAGGCACTCTGAGGTGTACCCCTTCCGAAGTAAAATGAGAGATAAAAAACCTAAAATTGAAAACAAGTCCAGGTTTGGATCTGATAACAGCAGAAGTTTTGAAAGAGCTGCCACAGATATGTCTTCTTGCACTTTGTAATCTTTGAACTTTGTATAACGCCACATTTAAACTTCGACATGTCCCAAGCATCTGGAAAGTGGCCGAAGTAAAAATGCTTCCCAAACCAGGCAAAGTACCACAAGAAGTGTAATCATACTGACCAATCTATCTGTCGAAGTTATTGAAAACTCATTTGAAGAGAAAAAAGTCTGTTCTGCGGTATTTCTAGATGTAGCGCAGGCATTCGATAAAGTTTGGCATAATGGTCTGCTCCACAAACTGCAATTGATTCTACCTGTCGAATATTGTGATATTATTGAATCATACCTTCAAAAAAGACACTTCAGAATTAAGCAAGATGATGCCTATTCTGGGCTCCGCGAAGTTAAGGCAAGTGTTCCTCAAGGCAGCATCCTGGGGCCCCTACTCTATCTCCTATTCACACGCGATCTACCGATCGAACAAAACCATATTACCGCAACATTCGCTGACGATACGGCACTCATAGCTACTGGTGGCACAGAGGAAATCTCAGTAGAGAAACTCCAAAGTGCCGTGAATTCAATAATTAGTTGGACAAAGAAATGGGGAACTAAAATAAATAACACAAAATCTGTCCACATCGAATAAAAAAGTTAGATATAACCCGCTATATATAGACGGAATAGAAGTACCATACTCAAATAACGCTAAGTATTTGGGTATGACACTAGACGTAAAGCTCCGATGGTGTGCACATGTGAAAAAGAAAAGAGAAGAACTCGAAATAAAGTATAAAAAAATGTACTGGTTAATTGGCAGAACATCACCTTCTACATATAACAAGCTTTTGCTATATAATCAAATCTTGAAACCCATATGGAGTTATGGCATTCAACTTTGAGGATGCACTACACAAAGCAATATTAAAAGAATACAAGGATTTGAAAACAAAGTTCTAGGCAACATAGTTAATGCACCCTGGTTCGTACGAATGTCAGACCTCCACAGAGATCTTGGCGTGAAGACGGTACACAGCGAAAATGCCAAAGTCGCAATATTACATTACGAACGACTTCAACACCACATAAACGAAGAGGCATCGAAACTCTCCGAACCAAACACACGACGTCTTAAGAAGCCCAGAGACCTCAAAAACTAGTCGCATCAATGCGGTGTGAATTATCCAGCTAAATATAATAAATAAACTTAAATTGCTCGTTAGTTTTAAATGTATAAATTAGTTGCAATATTATAAACGCTATATACATATGTACGTACTCGTATTATTATAACGTTTGAATAAAAAAAAGAAGAAAAAAAAATTTAAGCTACGAATTCAGAAAGAAATAATAATTAGGTGACATTATCAACAGGGTAAATAATACCTATTCATTTTGAATTTGGCATTTCTATTTCAACATGATTGATCTACCTCAATGTAAGATATATGAAAATAGATGGAATTTCTTTAAAAAAACCAAAAAATGTATCCCTTAAATGTGTTGATAGAAAATTATCGAATTTGGGTATTAGCCGGCCAACTTTTCAAACAAATTTTTGGAAAGATGCGTATTGATTCGGGAAATTAATCAAAACTATTGTTTGCATCCGGAAGAATTTGAAAAATTGTTTAATTAATTTTGATTTCAGTTTGTAAATTTTCAAATGGTATATTAATTGTACCATTTCTGGTGTGTTATATAAATCAATATAAACGTCATTAATGTGATAATCTGCAATAATCCACTAGTCAGGGAAAAGGAGTTACGCTATTTCTAAATTTAATACCTAAACAAAAATCAGGAAAAAAATAAATTATGGAAAATATATTATTATTGCAAAGAAGAAAGAATTTGACGATAAAATAAAATGTACGTAACCACCGATATAGATTCAGGGTTGCCATTTTATATAGGCCATAAGATATTTGTCTATTTTTAACCGCTGATGCAGATATACATACATTATTTTTAATTTTTTGACAATTTTAAATGCATTTTGGAATGCAATGCAATCTAAACGAAAAGTTTCACCATACCTATGCATACAATACCACTTCGAAGGCTTTATTGCTAGTTACAATAATTCAATATTTACATACAAATAAATTTTATTTACATACATAAAAATTTATAAGTATTTCATTTGCTTTCATCGTTAATTCCTTCGCTTTTGTTTTGCAATGAAAAATAACGCTCGTATGTATATTTTATGTTCGGTTATCCTTTGCTACATCCTCGATAAAGAAATGCGCTGGAACAGATTCGAAAACACAGCGGAAATATGTCAAAAGCACATCACCAATTTCATGCTCAATTTTTGGCTTAAATATGTCGAAAAAAATTCGCCAATTGTTGTTGAATACTTCATTTGTGTTGTCATTGAGCATTTTATCTTTAAAAAGATTTGCAAATTGAAGTTGCACATTTTCTATGGAGTTCACTAGGAATTGAACTGACTTCAAATTAAAGTATTTCAAATTATTCTCCGTGCTCAATTGGACTTTGGTTGAGACGGTGTATAGGCCATTTTCTGAAAAGTGGAATTGTTCACATATTATGCATATGAATCTGATTGAGTAGTAACGTCACCTATATCCATTAACACCATTTCACCATTGGTGTTAATTTGAAGGAGTAATACCTGTCCCTTTGCTGAATAATGTCCTGCCAAGCGCACTTTTGGTAAAAAGTATGTCATTTTGAAATCACATTCGTTATCCTTAAAGCTGCAACGTTATTTCGCTAGTGTACGAGTATATGCAGTGAAAAAGTTCGAATTATAGTTGATATTACCTGACACTTTTCACAGTGGCCTGACTGAGCCCAGTGACCGTGATGTTACGAATTTTCACAGTGATTGGAGAAACATTCTCTCGGTCATCGATCACTTCGAATTCTGGAACATTCAGTGGATCAATCGATTTCGGATGCTCGATCCCAGCTACGCCTGAAAGAATGTAATTAATGAGTCTTCATTGCTTCTAGCTATTAACACCGTTGAACATATTATATGGATATTGCATTCTTACCATCTTTCCAGTCGGTAAATATATGCTGAAATCCAATGACAATGCATTTGGGAAAATCTGGACAATTGCGTTGGCACGGTTGGAGAAAATGAGCTGCAATAATATACACTTATTTGTTTGCAGCTTTGTTTAATTCGCTAATTTGGTTCAGATACGTTTTTCTTTTATATACTCGTATGTACATACGAGGGCGGATTGATATTGAAGCTACCTAAGTAGGAAAAAAACATTTTTTTTTTCAAAAACCATTTATTTCTCAACATAGTCTCCTTTTACTTCGACACACTTAGTAAGACGATATTCCAACTTTTTTATACCATCTGAATAATACGATTTCGGGAACCCCTCAAAATACGCGTTAGTTTCGGTAATCACTTCTTCGTTTGAGATGAATCTTTTTCCTGCGAGCCATTTTTTCAAGATTGGAAACAGGAAAAAGTCACTAGGAGCTAAATCTGGACTATAAGGTGGATGATTAACCAATTCGAAGTGTATTTCACTTAATTTTAGCATCGTATCTAATGCTGTGTGAACCGGTGCGTTGTCTTGAAGAAAGAGCATTTTTTTCTTCTTTAAATGTGATTGCATCAATCAATTGATCCAATAATGCACGATAAAACTTTCCTGTGATTGTGGATCCTTTTTCAAGATAGTCGATGAGCAATATTCCGTGTGCATCCCAAAATACAGTGGCCATAACCTTGCCAGCCCATTTCACTGCCTTCGCCTTCTTCGGAGCACTTCCACCAGCTTCCACCCATTGTTTCGATTGATTTTTGGTTTCAGGTGTGTAGTGGTGGACCCACGTTTCATCAACAGTTATTAATCGCTTTATCATGCCCAAACACCGCTGTGAAGTGGTCTCTCGAACTCGTTTTTGTTCGATACTGAGCAAATGCGGCACCCATCTTGCCGATAGCTTTTTCATATGCAAATGTTCATGCAAAATGTTGAACACACGTTCATATGATATGTTTACAATTTCAACAATCTTACGGAACTTGACTCGGCGATCATTCATAACGATATCGAGGATTTTCATGATATTTTCTTCAGTAACCACCTCTTTTGGCCTTCCTGTTGATGGTATCCAATATTTTATCATGTAATCTGACGGAGCAGACTCGCCGTAATGTTTATCGAGCTTTTCTTTTGTCTCTTTCGCCGTTTTCCCCTTCAAATAATAGTGTTTAATCACTGCACGAAATTCGCTTTTTTCCATTTTTCAAGAAACACAAAAGTTGCTTACTTCAAACGAATACAACAAATAAACTAATCGATGAATTTGGGTGAAATTTTAACAGCTGACGTTTGACAAATCGCAATTTCTAAAAAAAAAAAGTGTTTGTGTTTGTGCTGCCATCTAGCGCTAGGTTACTTCAATATCAATCCGCCCTCGTATATACATACTCTTACATATATATGCCAATGAATGCCAAGATATTTCATATCATTTGTTTTAGGGACCTTTACACCACTTAGAGAAAAGGGAGGGCATGCCTCATATCTTAAGGTAAACGTTATGTGAGCTGGTTAACTGTTGGTGAATCAATCTTTCTTTTTTTTTCTTCATATACAGTGTTGACAGAAGTCTTATCGCTCTATATGACTCAATTTATGTTACTGCATATTCATCGTATCTAACATAACCTAGCCACGGTTAATCGCATTGACAAACAGCTTGTTAAGTTGTGCTTGATGCTCGCAAAACATTCGGTTATGCATTCATTATTATAACCTTTATCTTTAAAAAGGTAAAAGGGATATACTAATTTTGTGCTGTTGAGTGTCCGTTCGTCTGTGGCAATTTATTTTCCACACTGCTAGAGATATCTTAATAAAATTTTGCAAAAGTATAGTCTGGACAAAGATACAGAAACAGATTGCTCTATGAGCCGATCTGGACAAAGACCACACCTACCTCCCATATATGAAACTTTTTTCACATTTTTTAAAATAACTATAACTTTGGTCCAAATGATAGTATAGTAACGCAATGTAGCAGATATGTAGATGTGGGTCCTGCTAATCACTATGCGTAATGTGGGTGGTAGATATTAAATGCCACGCCCACTATTAACAAATAATTATAATTTAAGATCTGTTAAAGAGTTACGGACGAATTTTACGAGAAGCAAGATGTGGATATTATAAAGCTAACTCCAAGAAATAAGGTTGATAAGAGAAGGTAGACGACTACTTTTCATATAAGGTACTTTGCCTACCTCTGCTGGTATTGACGTTATGGGAATAATAAAAATATGTTATGACACGCCCTCTATTGACACATTTTTACAATATTTTTGGGCGCAATTTTATATTAGTTCGTATATTGACGCTGCACAGCCATATAATTAATTTTTGGGGCCCCACTTTAAAAAATTTATGATTTGATTTACATATTCGTCAAATATTATTTTGTAATATTAATATTATCAATTAAATGAAAATAATCTTGAGAAATATACAACAGCTCGTTTAATAATTTAAATACAAAGATGAAATATAATTCAAAAAAGTAAACACAAAAATATATAAACATAAATATAAATACACAAAGCTATGAGTGTCCCGCCCTCACCTCATAGAAAGCGTCGGCACTCAGTGCATATACCCGTTGCACCAAACAACAACACAGCATCAATACAATACTGCAAATTATCGGCAAAAACAATGCCACAGCAGAGTCAACATCTATGTCAGTAGCAGCGTCGGCAACAGCCGCGACCTCAACAGAACAGTCGATTCCAGCAACTGTCGCTATAGGTAAGAGCGCGATGACTTTCTTTGAAACAACAGCGAAGGCATAGCACCGTCACCAAAAGCAGCAGCGGTAAGGAGCCCAGCAACAATGTCTCTGCAGGTGGTAACAAACAGCGAGGTAAAGAAAATAAAAAAGTGGCGGTCGTGCAGACTGAATTTGACCGCTACATGAATATTAAAAGAGAGATAAGTCCACAAAAAGGCGTGGGCATCGCCAAAAGGGCAAACACAACAAACTCAATTTCTTCTATGGAGAATAATAGATTTTCCCTTCTTAATGTAGAGAATTCTATTAATAAATCGAAAGGTGAACCTGTAATCAGTAACGCCAGACCGCCACCAATTTACTTGCGCGAGCGTAGTTCCAATCAATTAGTATTAGGCATAAATAATTTTCACATTTGTAAATGTAGTATTGAGGAGACAAAGATCCAGGCATATAGTGAAAAGCACTATCGTGATATTGTAAATTTTTTAACGGGGAACACCAAAAATTATTATTCCTATCAGTTAAAGAGCTCAAAAGGCCTTAGTAGGTATACTTTGTATGTTCTAGGCCAAAAACGCGTGTATTATCTTATGAAGGTCCAAATTCACAAAAGTCGAAAGCGACGGTGAGTTTTTGTTTAAAGCTTTTCTGGAAAGCTGTGTTTTGGTTTGTGTCTTTTCTATGATGGAGGGAGCTTTTGTGGAAAGCTGTGTTTTGGTTTGTGTCTTTGCTATGATGGAGGGGAATTTTTGTGGAAGGCTGTGTTTTGGTTTGTGTCTTTGCTATGATGGAGGGTCTTCTTGTGGAAAGCTGTTTTTTGGTTTGTGTCTCTGCTGGAAGGAAAAGTTCACGTGAAATGAAATTTTCTCATACCCCCCGCCCCTGTGTTTGCTTTTGATCAGCACAAGTTTCTTATAAGCTAAAAATTCAACTTAGTTTGGTATTTACTGATAAGAAAGCTGCTGCGTTCGGTCGGACGTGGTCGCTTGACGCTGAGCGCTGAGTGCATGTACGCACACGTGGGAGTTTGACGCCGGGGGTGGCGCTAGGCACATACCTTTCAGCTGATGTGTGTGTGTATGAATGTTCTTTTTTTGTATATGTATATGTAGGTATTGAAGAAAAAGGAAGAACATTTTCTTTTGTTTTAATTTTTTATTTTAATTATTTGTTGAATTATAACTATTATAATCATTATCTAAAATTAAAATATAATATAATATAATATATTATTCTAGATACACAAGCTGCAAAAAAGAGAAAGGAGAAAAAAATATTAATAAATAACAAGTCAGCGGAAATTATATATAGAAAAAAACTCACTTCAAAATTATTTATATCTTCCACAGTAATCATTGAGTTCACTAGCCAGCATTTCTATTTCTTCACGGAGGGATATATTTAAATTCATTTAATTTTGTTTAAATAATTCTTCCATCTGGTTTTCAATCTCAGGTTGTTCACAGCACATCTGCCGGAACCGTTCAAGAAATGCTCTGGCAGTAATTAAATATTCTGCAAATGTATCCAAATACATTTCCTCTTCCATTCTGATTCTTTTGTTTTTTAAAAATGTGAATTAGAATATAACTCCCCAGCATTATATACAAAAAATGATTTTAGATTACAAGCGAATGCAACAATTATTAATAAAGTTTCTGTTCTCTTATCGGTGTAAAAAGAAATAATTGCAAATAGCCTCTAATCCACAATAAATTAATTATGTTACATTTCTTTATTTTCTGTTCTTTTATCGGTGAAAAAAGAATTAAATGCAAATAGCCTCCAATTCACAATAAAATAATTATGCAACATCTAATACATTTTTTTCTTCATTTTATTTCTCACATTTGAAATTACAATTTTTACATTTAGTTACATTGAATACATTATAATAAATTTGCATTAGTTCTTTTGCTTCTTCTTCTCTAATTTTTCTCATAAATCGACTACTTGCAAGTTTCGGGTCCACTATTATGTTCTGTACCATCTTCTTTTATCCATTCACAGTTCATATAATGTTGACCATACATTTTTAAACTGTCTATGTACTCCAAATCTGATTGAATATTCATGAGATTATGTTTATGATCATCCGAAATAACATGAGCAAATTTTTTTAAGAAGGTTATTGTTTCCTTTATTTGCTGGTATGTGTTTACTGTATCCTCATGTGTAAAATTTGTGAATAATCTTGATATTGATTGTTCTGATATTTATATTATTTGTTGCTCGATCAAACAAGGGGCTTGTTTCATGTTTTCTTTCTCTTTCATTCGAGTTTATTATATCTCTATCATACTCTCTATTATTCTCAAAACAATAAATGTTGAGAGTTTTATAATGATAGTTACTATAATAGGTACACCTGATTCTTATTTCACAATTTTCATCATATTTTATATTGAAATGAAGGAAAAATACTTTAGAACTTTCAATAATACCTCCAATATTAATTTCTTTTTCAATTAAATCCCTTCTAAAAGCTTCAATTGCATCGTTTATGCTATAGTTGGCTTCAGAATTATCTGATGGCAACTTAATATTATTTCTTAATGTTGATGCATCATTCTCTAATTGAATTGATAAATGTATACTAATACCTATTGAATTATTAGAAAGTTTTATATTAAAATTTATGTATTTACTTTTAGGATCTATATTATTAATATTATAACTTTTAACACTATTAACAATTAAAAATATAAATATTATTAAAATATAGGTCTTCGTCTTGCTTTTCCTTTGAGATTATTATGAAAACTATTTTATATGTTTGAGTATAGTTTTTTACATCAATTATATTAATATATTGTAATTTATAACTCAAATCTGGTGTGAGTACCTTTTCAATTTCTCCATTACTTAAAATTCGTTCAACTTCAAATTCACGATATTCAAAACAACTTATTATTAGTTGTTTTTTCTCATATATAACATCATATGTACAACGAATAGGTATATCAAAATTATCATATTCAAGCTTAAAATGACGATAAAATGATTCCTTTGCATCCAGTATACCACCTATATTTGTTTCTTTTTTTTTAAATAAATGCTTTCGAAACGCTTCTATAGCTTCATCCACTGTAAAATAT
Source organism: Clusia tigrina (assembly GCA_920105625.2). Lineage (NCBI taxonomy): Eukaryota > Metazoa > Arthropoda > Insecta > Diptera > Clusiidae > Clusia > Clusia tigrina. Next base: position 156,255,794 of record OV050032.1, read on the forward strand.
TTTGATGGAGCTCCTTCTGTTGTTATTTTAAAAATAGGTGTAGTTGTTGTTGTTGTTGAAAATATATAATTTTTATCGATTTGATCTAATTGATAATCATAATCTAAATCTAAAAAAAAAAGTGGTTTACTTTTTTCCATCAGTTTAAATGATATGTTAATATTTAGAATATCATTATTAGGAAGTGTAAGATTAAATGTTACACTATTTGAACTTGATTCTATCAGAGGAGTATTACTAATAGATAGTGATATTGGATTTCTAATCACCACATTTAAACTACACTACATTTTGTATTTAAACCTTAGCCAATGCCTAGGGTAAATAAATTGAATACACTATATATAAAAGAATAATGGATAAAACTCATGACAAAATTATAGCAAGTTAATTAAAATTAAATCGTTTAAGACGAGATGGAGAATTTGGTTCCTTGAGCAAGTCCTTGGCCAGACCATTCGGGTGGGAGTGTAATCTCGTTAACCTTAATTCTCCATTTTAGTAACCATTCTTCTACACGTCTGATGTGATTCTTTAATTTTTGTGAGGCAATGTTGGAATCTTTGGGGAAATATAAAATTGCGGTATCGTCTGCAAACGTAGATGTAGTCAACTGGTTATCTGTTGGCAAATCACTTATATACAAGAGATACAAAAGCGGTCTAAGTATACTCCCCTGTGGGACTCCAGCTAGGATTTTGTGGGTGTCTGTCATATGGGTTTTATGCTTGACTGTAAATTTCTGATCGAAAAGGTAGGACTTCAAAATATTCCTATATTCGGGAAGGTAGTTCTAAACCTTGTAGATGAGCATTTCATGCCATACTTTATCGAACGCTTGAGCCACATCGAGAAAAATCGCAGAGCAATATTTTTTATTCTGAAAAGCGTCTCTAATTTCTGCAGATATTCTGTGGATTTGCTCTATTGTGCCGTGCTTCTCTCGAAACCCAAATTGGTGTTGAGGGATTACTTCTTTTCTTTCCAATAGTGGAGTTATTTTATGCAGAAGTACCTTTTCGAATACTTTAGAGAGTGTTGACAGAAGGCTCATTGGTCTATATGATGTTATTTGTATTGGATCCTTTCCTGGTTTATTAATCATGATAATAACGGACAATTTCCAAAAGTTTGGGAAGTAATTTAATCTCTGCAAAGCGTTTAATATATGCGTAAAATGAACATATGCTATATTTGGTTGTTCCTTCAGCATTTTGTTTGTGATAAGGTCGTGACCCGGAGCTTTTTTTGGACTTTTTTCCTTTCGCACAATCAATTTTACTTCCTCAATTCTAATCTTTGGGCGTCGTTTCGCCTGACGTACATTCAGCGGTGTTAGGGGTACTTCAGTCTACATTAAATTTGGTGTGAACACAAGTTGGAGATGATCTGCAAAGGCTTCACTCTTTTCTGCATCGCTTTTTGCCTAATTACCATTGGAAAGTCTTATAGGCGGTTCCCAGTACCGGGGCCGCTTCATTATTTACAGCTTTCCATAGCGAGTAGTTGGTATCTGCGGTCGCTGAAAGACTTTTAAGGGTATGGTGTAGACTCAGCTCATGTTCCCTCTTTAAAGTTTGTTGCAGCTCTTTTGTGATACTTTTCAATTTGTGTTTTAACCAAGGGGATCTGAATTTTTGCCATTCTCGTCTCAGTTTCCGTTTTTCTTTGATCATTCTTTGAATGTCATTTGAAGTTCTGTTAGATCGATAAGTAGCAATTTCAACAACTGGTGTGGTGAGTTTAGCTGCAGTGGTAAGTATTTTTGTAAATGTCTGTAGCGTTGCGTCGACATCGTGTATGGTTTCAAGGGCTAAATTTAGCTGGATGTGCGAACTGACATATTTCCCAAATTTCCACCAGTTTGTTAATCGATTGGTTAAATAGTCTTGTTTGGCTTCTATTTGAGGATGAGAAGTTGAGTCCCCTAAATTTTCCTACCTGAATATATGAATGATTAAAACAAAAACGTACATAACTCAAATTTTCTTTTTATTTTTTTTTTATTTTAGAATATTTTTCTTACTTTGTTTGTAAGGGGAATATATTTAAACATTTTATCATGTATAATTAAACAATATGCAGAGGTATTATTTTGTATGTTTGTTAATGTTTTTAATTCAATCCAAATATCGATTGGTCCATTTTTGGTAGATTCATTTTGATGAGTTACATCTAAGACAATTATTGGTGCATTTGATGAAAATTCTTCTCGTGTTAATAGAGGCTGTAAATCGCGTGAATAATAACTTTGTTGAAATTTCAAGTACATAACATATAATAAAGCAAAACGATTTCGATTATGTCTAAGATTTAGATCATCATAAGGATATATGTCAGAGTTCAGATATTCTTTTATATCGGATAAGTCACAATGCATGAGCTTATTATTATTTCGAAACGCTAATAATAGAAAACGTGGTCTTTCATTTTCAGCAGCTAGTTTAACATTCCATAAAATATTTGTACTATTGTTAGGTAATGATGGATTATAATATGTATCCCAACTCCTAAATGAAATATTTAATGGTTGTTGACTCTTAATTACTTTTAACATTTCTAATTTATATTCATCAGCAAGTTGAACATGTTGTATTTTCCATGTAATACTTGTTATTGTTAATTTAAGTTTTTCATTTGCAGTGATGGATGTTAAGACATTGCTATCATTCATAGAACGTAACAAAATCAGTTCATGTTTAAAATTCATTATTATTTTATTAAAATCTTCGACAAATCCAAGCAATAATTTTAATGGGACACAAAAATTTAAATAACTGCTAATAAGCGAAAGATTCTCAGAAATTGACGCCCATCCTGCATTTCTTAGTTCAAAGATACAAAGTTTTTTAATTCTGTAGCAATACCCAAATGTCGTGTACGATCAATTTCTGTACCATTAATTTCATATCGAATTTCATCAAATAGATATGCCATACAATTTTTAAAAAGTTTTACGGTGTTAGAGATTGTATTATCTGCTGCTTTCGTTACAAATCCCTCAATGTATAAAAAGCTTTCGCTTGGTAAAACATATAAATCTTGATTTTGAATTGCTATACGAATTTCATAATTATTTTGAAATGATTGTAAATATGATGTATAGCTATGATATTCTTTTTAATAATTGAATTATCAAACAATGTTTTCTGTAGTACATTAATTATAACACTCATTTTTTTTATTAAACTTTTAATTTAAATCCTAAATTTTGTAGAAACTTCTGATTAGCTTCAGTGAGATTATTAGTTTTTTGTTGTTGTTTATATTTAGATTTCGCTTGAAATTGATTTTTACAAAAAGATATTTCTTTTTCTTCTTCTTTACCGATGTGTTCTGTTGCTGCTAGTGAAATGAATGATAAATCCTTATGTAACTGATTTTTATTGAAGATAATCATTATTTTAAAGGTTTTAAATGCAATCTTATTGTTATTTTTTCTTCGCGAAAATTTATTAAATTACCGTCTTGATCAACAACTTTCAAAACAATAAGATTTATTTCATTGGTATTTACAGGTAAATATATTACATTAGCTGGCGTTTCAGTGAATTTGTAACCTGGACTCACGACAAGTGAAAACTGATGTAAAGTATGTGCTGATACACTATTTATATATGATCCAGTCACAATATTACAATCAACAACTATTGTGTTTATTTTTGTTATATCTATTGTTTTGTCTGAATAATGTAGAATACCTGGTTCCAATACTCTTTTACTAAACCCCAAAATTGAAGCAATTGAATTATCTCTATCGAAATAAATTGGATCTATAGAGCTTTTTATATCCGTATTTAAGGTATTATAATTTGCTTGTATATCAAGTATTCCCTTTTGATTCAGTTGTTCACATTTATCACTAACTACATTAGCTATATCAGATAATTCATATGATCCAATAGGAATCTCTATTTCATTATTACCAATATGAAATAGATTGTTTTCCACATCAACATTCGGAATTGAATGATATGTGTCTAAGCTTATTAAACCGCAAACATAATTTGAATTAAGTTGAATCGGTGGAAAATAATTTGCGACAAGTAATGAAGAGTTTCCGGTTAGTGTTAATGTTATTGGCATCTTAACGACTAATAAGTAAATAAAGTGATGAAGGCATTGATAATGGTTTTATACAGATGAATTGTCAAGATCAATCGAAGAATTGTATTCTGCTGGAAATCCTAACCACTTGACATAAGCCATATTCCTCCTCCTTTTTGGAATTCTTTCAACTAAATATGTTTGAGAAATTTCAGTTTTCTTTAACTCGAATCTATAAAACCCTCCTTTAATTTCATGGCCTTGATAGTCTTCTAAAATATATGTAGTAGAGTTACTATTTTGTATAGCTTTAAATCTAAAGATTTCTGTGGTCCAGTTTGGTGTCTAATCTTTTTCGAATACTTATTCGAACATATTCAGCAACTTTAAATTTGGGTTTATTAAAAGCTTTTAAATTGGTATAGATTGTATTTTGAATAGTGATTAATGTGATTGCTTTGCATCAGATGGTGAAATTGATTATTGAAAAATTCTTTTCCATCATCTGTTTCTCAATTTTTTGGTATTCGATGATTATTAAAAATACTTTTCATTGCCTTTGTTACGTTTAGAGCAGTTTCATTTTTCATTGCTACACCCCAGGCTTTTTTCGAAAAGGCATCTATTACTGTTAAAAGATAGTGAATTTTTTTTTTATTAACTTCATAATTTCCCATTTCAACTAAATCTGCTTGCCAAAAGTCATCAATTCCATTCATGATAACTCGTCTTCTTTTAAAATTTTTTCGTACTTGTTTGTGTAGTTCATTGACTATTTCTCTTTTATTCATTTCCATATTATCCGTATTCGAGGGTGTTTCCATATTATCTGTTAGTGAATGTATGTATGTATGTGTTATTTTATATACTTTCTGAAAATAAAACCTTTAATTCAAAATTTAATAACTTGTTGCTCAAGTGTGATTCGCTTAACATCTTTATTGTCTTTATCAAGATATTTATATAAGTAGTTTTCAATCTGGCTAAGTCTTTCTTCAATTTTATTCACCAATTCTTTATTTGCACTAAATAATCGGCCATTAATTGCTTTTTCAATTAGATTCGTATCTTCTCTAACATCGGTATCAATAATTGCATACGATTTTTCTATATCACTCCTAGTAATTTTCATTTGATTATCATTTTCGGTTTTGAACTCTTCTATTTTTGTTTTTAAAAGCCAATTCTTTTTAACAAGATATGCTTTAGTAACTGCATCATTAACATCACTAGGTTCTCTCAGATTAGTAATTATTTTCTTATTAACATTTAAATATTGATTATCTATGATAATACCAAGGGTTTTAGTTATAATTATTTTTAATTTTGAATCGTTAAATCGTTGATTAACTGAACTTTCTCCAAATTTATTTATGAAACTCATTTTGTAATTTACGAGCACAGCACCGCTTTGTTTTTAATTTAGATTTTATAGAATTATATTAGTTTCTTTCAGTTCTTCGATAATATAAATTATTTAGTTTTCGTAATCTGTCTACTAATTCATTAGGATCATCCCAATATATATAGTTCGGCTTACGATTGATTAATGATTTTAATCCGCTTCCTATCGTTAAAGCGTTTATTTTTGAATTAAATAATTTTTTTTAAATATGCACTGATATTTAAATGTTTTTGTACCTTTCATTTTTGCATTTGCTTCATAATGACGTTTGTGCGCATTTGTATTAATTAAAATTTGTTTATAATTTTTTAAATCATTTTTAGTGATATTTAGAGGTTTGGTGTGAAACCCTAATTCAAATAACCCTGGTGTCATTTTCCACCTTTTACCACCAACATTAATAGAGTTATCAGTATTAAATTTTATTTTCTTATATCTATACCGCCATCCTCCTTTTTCATCAACATTAACACCATGTAGTGTATCTAACTTTTTACTATCTTTGAGTAATTCTAAATTGTTTAATAACTTATTTTAATTAGTGATACTGTTATCAACCAATTTAATTCGTTTTCTATCATTATTTAATTGCCCATTACCTTTTCGTTTAGAAAACAAATGATTTAATATATTTCGTTTCTTATCATCATAATTAAAATCATTTAATTTTGTTTTCATTTTTCGCTTTTGTTTCACTTTTGTTTGTTTGCAGTTGTCGATTGTAATGTTATTAAGGGATGCATTGTATTATGCAATACGAGTACATTCTTATCATCACTTTTTCTTTTTACTTGTTTGCTCTCTATATTTCTTTCATAAGATTTCCTTTTCAATTGTTTGTAATTTTTTAGATTGTTTTCATATATATCGTTTGTTGACGTGCTAGCTTTTTTCATTGGAAATGGTGCTTGTGATGTAATTAAAGGGACTATTGTATTATGAACTACATTCTCTTTATCATCATCATTTGCACTTTTTGCTTGTTTATGTTCTGTAATTTTGTTATATCTTTGCTCTTTTAATTGCCTATTCACATTTAATTTTCTTTTATTTGGTTTAAAATAATAATTTTTTAATTTAATTAAAATAATAAGCTTTCACTCAACTGTCATTTTGGTGAACAGCTTGAACATTTTGTTCTCAACCAATTCATAATGGGCTTGCCGGAACGCATCTTTGAAAGAATGTGTGAAAAGGATGAGAAATTAACAATTGAATCAGCTGTACGTAAATCACTTATTTGGGAAAAAAAATTTTCATCAAACAACGAACAACATGTAAATTTTGTAAAAAACAACAATCAGCACAACAAGTATAAAAAATCAACACAAAGGAGAAATAACAACAACAACAACAGAAACAATGACAACAGAAACAACGACAACGGCAGCAAACAATCAAATAAGGGCAATACATGCAAACATTGTGGCTGGCGAAATCACGAGTGAAACGAATGCAGATATAAAAACAACAAATGCAATTGTTGTGGGAAAACTGGACATTTAGCGAATATATGCCGAAACAAATCTAAAACCGTAAATTATGTATCTAACAATTCGAATGAGGATAATAATAACAACAATTCCACTAATCAAAATTTTTATATTTACAGCATTTCGAATGGAAATTCAGCTAATTATTACTATCTCTCAGTGAAGTTAAATGGCAATCAAATGGAAATGGCTTGTGATTCTGGCTCACCCTGCAGTTTAATATCGATAGTGTTATTTAAAAACCTATTCAAAAATGTAAGTTTAGAATCTTGTTCATTACCTTATGTCGATTATGGAGGTAATTCTATTAATGTCATTGGTAAATTTTTGTGCACGGTTGAATATCGTGGTATAAAACGAAATTTGAAAATCGTAGTTACGGACACCAATAACATACCTTTGCTTGGATATGACTTTTTGAGAATATATAATTTTAATTTAATACAAACAGTAAACGCTATTGAAGTGAAAAGTGATTTACAGGCAATTGTTAGAAATTTAAAAACTGATTTCAGTGAAGTTTTCAAAGACGAACTAGGTACATATAAACATAAAAATAAAGTCTCGCTTCACATTTCACACGATGCTAAACCGAATATTTTTAAACCGTGTCCGGTTCCTTTAGCATGGAAAGGAAAAATTGAAAACAATTTACGTAATTTAATTTCAAATAATGTTTTAGAGCATGTTGACAATGCAGAGTGGGGAACACCTTTAGTACCAATTTTAAAACCTAATGGTGAATTGCGTATACGAGTATGTGGGGATTATAAAGTTACAATTAACAAACATCTTGTTGATTTCAAATATCCCTTACCGTTGATTGAAGATATTTTTGCGTCCTTACAGGGTGGACAATTATTTACAAAATTAGATTTATCTAATGCTTACAACCAACTTGTTTTGGATGAAAGTTCACAACGATTGTGTACTTGGTCAATACATATTGGATGTCTTAGAATGAAAAGGTTACCGTTTGGTGTTAAACCAGCTGCGGCTATTTTCCAAAAGACACTGGAAAATTTCCGATAAAAATTGTACCGAGCATGTAACAAATTTACAATCAGTTTTGAATAAACTACACATTGCTGGTCTACGTCTGAGTCTTTCAAAATGTAAATTTTTTCAAGAACAAGTTCCTTTTTTGGGATTCAAGATTGATAAAAATGGTCTAAGTAAGACTACAGAAAGAATTTCGTCTGTATTGCAAGCACCTGTTCGTGAAAACATTTCAGAGGTAAGAGCATTTGTGGGACATGTAAATTATTATTCGAAATTCATACAAAATTTTGCAGAAAAAATGTCACCGCTATATAGACTGTTAAAGAAAGGTCAAAAATTTATTTGGTCGCGTCAATGTCAAGATGCATATGAAAATATTAAAACAGAGACGACGTCAGAACAAATTCTTGTTCATTTTAACCCTAAATTGCCTATAATTTTATCTACTGATGCATCATCAAATGCAGAAGCAGGTATATTGTCACACAAATTTGCAGACAAAAGTATAAAACTGATTGCGTTTGTGTTGAGAGCACTATCAAAAAGTGAGAGAAATTATAGCACTTTAGAAAAAGAATTATTATTATTAATTATTATTTTTTCAGTAACAAAACTCAAGCAATACCTTTTAGGCAACAGTTTCGTATTACGAACTGACCATAAACCACTTTTATCCATATTTGGAGAAAACAAGGGATTTCCCTTGATGGCTGCTGCACGAATGCAGAGATGGGCGTTTTTACTTTCCGGGTTTAATTACAAGATTGAGTATGTAAAGGGATCGTTAAATGAGGCTGACAACTTGTCAAGACTTCCTCAACATAAATTCGAGCAGGAAGACAATGAAAAATCTTTCATATTTCATATCAAAAATGACAATGTTTTGAATATTGATTTTAAATGCATTTCGCGTGAAACGCGTCGTGATCCGATATTATCTAAAGTTTGCGATGCAGTAAAAATTAACAATTTAAACAATCTAAAAGGTGAGGAGTTCGTTGCATATGTAAACAAAAATACAGAACTGACTGTAGATCAAGATTGTTTACTATGGGGTTATCGAACGGTGATTCCATTGAAATTAAGACAAAACATGCTTGAACAAGTACATGACTCTCATTTAGGAGTTGTTAAAACAAAGGCTTTGGCAAGATCGTATATATGGTGACCAAAAATAGATAGTGAAATTGAAAACTTAATTAAACAATGCATTCCGTGTCAAGAACTACTGCCCAGCCCAAATAAAAGTAAATTGATTCCTTGGCAGCCTACTGACTCAGTTTGGAGTAGAATACATATTGATTTTGCAGGACATATTAAAGGTTATTACTTGTTTGTAATTATAGATACTTATTCTAAATGGTTTGAGGTGTTTAAAACAAAGGAAATAACGTCAAACTTCGTCATTACGAAACTTCGTGAAACATTTTGTCGGTTTGGAATTGTAAATACAATAGTAAGTGACAACGGAAGACAATTTGTCTCTGAGGAGTTCAAAAATTTTACAAAACTCAACAAAGTCAAACACATATTAACGGCACCAGGCCAGCCATCAACAAATGGTCAAGTTGAGAATTTTATTAAAACACTAAAAAAGTCTTTATATGCAAATTTACGCGATGGACGTGAGACTGAGCTTGACTTAATTCTAAATAGATTTTTGATGGACTATCGAGTTGCAAAACATTGTACTACAAATGAATCACCTGCTAAACTGTTTTTAGGCAGATCTATTAGAACTCGTTTTGATTTTATTAAACCACCTCACATCAAAGAAAATATTTTAGTTAGCCAAGAAAACAGTAAGAGAATCTATTCTGGTAAAAGAGACGTAGAATTCAGTTCAGGACAAAAAGTCTATATATGTACGTGATTACAAAAATCCAAACAAAGCGAGTTGGTCTCCGGCGACTATAAAATCACAAATTGGTCCACGCACTTACAATTGTGTATTTGATAGTAACCATAGATTAATAAAAAGGCACACTGATCAAATTAAAACAAATTTGCCAAACGTCGATATTGAATCGCAGGAGGAAGAAGCCACAAATGAAATAGAGCGTACTTCTCCTGAGAATATTAATATTACTGAGTCTCCAAATCAAAATGATTTACTAGAAAATATTAATGATAATGTAAATGAAAATGTAGAAATTGAATCAAATGACATTGAAGTAGAATCAATGGAGCGTAGAGCATTACGCCCAAGAAAGAGTGTTAGATATACATGAATAATGAATTTTCCAAAATTAAATTAATTAAATCATGTAAAACAATTATTATTTAAATAATTAAAACAAATAAATTTATATGCACTCTTCAAAATGGGGAGCGTGTTAGATGTTCGCCTAATGTGAACATAATGTGAACATAGCATAACATCAACATATGTGTTCTTAAATGTGGCAACTTTACATATGATAACTTTGTACGTAGATGTAAGATTATTTGATTCTCAATAAAAACAGTAAGTTGACAACCGTGCTCGAGTGCGTTTCATTTGCCCGCATACATAACAGTTATCATCATTATCATCATTATCGTTATCATAGTTTTCAGCATAGACAGTCCTTGAAATATTTTCATTATTTTTCAAAGCTGCCAAATATTTCATTCAGAGGTTTTGTTATAGGTTGAATTGTGTCTTCTAACATATTTACGCTATATATTGCATTTGATTTGAAATCTTTTAGTTTTTATTTTAATACTGCTCTTGTCTTTATTATATCTTTTAGTAGTTTATTATTTTATTCATGATGCTTCCTTTACCTGATTTCTACCAGCTAATGTCTCTCTCTATTTAGTATCTGTTTTCAATCTTCTATTGACCTTTTATTAATCTGCTTTATATCTGTTATCAATCTACTATCGAAATGCTATTAATCTGCTTTACATCTGATCTCTCATAATTGAATGAAATTATCAAATCCTTTTCTATATCGTCCTTTATTTATTAAATCATCCTTACTTACAACAACAAACCTATACTTATCTCTCCAACATTCACTACAAATCTTCATAAATTGATTAAATGATATATAATATGATCATTATATATATGCTTAACATTCATTTCATCTTGCTTAAATATAATAATCATATTTGCATTATAACGTATTAAATGTTTTGGAATTTTCGTATATGTTTGACATAAATAAAAACAATCAATATACTTGTGTCTACAACCATACACAAATAATCTCTTATTGTGTTTTGTTTATAACAAATTACATAATCGAATATTATTATGGAGTGTGGCGTAGCTTTAACTGGACTTATAACTTTTTCATTTTCCGAAAATGTAAAAAGATTTATTCCTTTTATTGGATCAATCAATTTCTTTAGATAGCAATATTTTGGTTGATACAAAGATTTTGAATATATGTGAATATTTTTGAAATTAAGACCATTTGGACTTTCTATTAGACTAAGCATAACATTAGTCTTACCACAGTATGATGGTCCTATAATAAGTATTGAATTTGTTAAAAGTGAACTATGAATCATTTTTTGTTTTTACCTTGCATATATACATATATCATCAGCATTTCTTACTACAATTTGCTTATACTAACATACTAATATGTTTTCAATATAATTCTTCTTTGAAAAAAATTAGTGCTGGTGTACCGCATCCTGGGGCCTCTGCTGTACCTCCTGTATACATACGACCGACCTACCAACAGCAAATCAGCAAGTAACCGCAACATTTGCGAAAGAAACTGGTGTTCTGGCTACAGGTAACACTATCGAAAACGCGACGGCTAAGCTAAAAGAGGCTAGTAACTGTATTGCTTCATGGGCTAAGAAATGGCGCATTAAGTTAAACAAAACCAAATCAGCGCATATAGTTTTTTCACTGAAAAATACACCTTACAAACCGATTTTCATGGATGGGTTAATAATCCCACATGTCAACGAAGCCAAATACCTTTTCTTTCTCTTTCATTCGAGTTTATTATATCTCTATCATACTCTCTATTATTCTCAAAACAATAAATGTTGAGAGTTTTATAATGATAGTTACTATAATAGGTACACCTGATTCTTATTTCACAATTTTCATCATATTTTATATTGAAATGAAGGAAAAATACTTTAGAACTTTCAATAATACCTCCAATATTAATTTCTTTTTCAATTAAATCCCTTCTAAAAGCTTCAATTGCATCGTTTATGCTATAGTTGGCTTCAGAATTATCTGATGGCAACTTAATATTAATCCTTAATGTTGATGCATCATTCTCTAATTGAATTGATAAATGTATACTAATACCTATTGAATTATTAGAAAGTTTTATATTAAAATTTATGTATTTACTTTTAGGTTCTATATTATTAATATTATAACTTTTAACACTATTAACAATTAAAAATATAAATATTATTAAAATATAGGTCTTCGTCTTGCTTTTCCTTTGAGATTATTATGAAAACTATTTTATATGTTTGAGTATAGTTTTTTACATCAATTATATTAATATATTGTAATTTATAACTCAAATCTGGTGTGAGTACCTTTTCAATTTCTCCATTACTTAAAATTCGTTCAACTTCAAATTCACGATATTCAAAACAACTTATTATTAGTTGTTTTTTCTCATATATAACATCATATGTACAACGAATAGGTATATCAAAATTATCATATTCAAGCTTAAAATGACGATAAAATGATTCCTTTGCATCCAGTATACCACCTATATTTGTTTCTTTTTTTTTAAATAAATGCTTTCGAAACGCTTCTATAGCTTCATCCACTGTAAAATATTTTGATGGAGCTCCTTCTGTTGTTATTTTAAAAATAGGTGTAGTTGTTGTTGTTGTTGAAAATATATAATTTTTATCGATTTGATCTAATTGATAATCATAATCTAAATCTAAAAAAAAAAGTGGTTTACTTTTTTCCATCAGTTTAAATGATATGTTAATATTTAGAATATCATTATTAGGAAGTGTAAGATTAAATGTTACACTATTTGAACTTGATTCTATCAGAGGAGTATTACTAATAGATAGTGATATTGGATTTCTAATCACCACATTTAAACTACACTACATTTTGTATTTAAACCTTAGCCAATGCCTAGGGTAAATAAATTGAATACACTATATATAAAAGAATAATGGATAAAACTCATGACAAAATTATAGCAAGTTAATTAAAATTAAATCGTTTAAGACGAGATGGAGAATTTGGTTCCTTGAGCAAGTCCTTGGCCAGACCATTCGGGTGGGAGTGTAATCTCGTTAACCTTAATTCTCCATTTTAGTAACCATTCTTCTACACGTCTGATGTGATTCTTTAATTTTTGTGAGGCAATGTTGGAATCTTTGGGGAAATATAAAATTGCGGTATCGTCTGCAAACGTAGATGTAGTCAACTGGTTATCTGTTGGCAAATCACTTATATACAAGAGATACAAAAGCGGTCTAAGTATACTCCCCTGTGGGACTCCAGCTAGGATTTTGTGGGTGTCTGTCATATGGGTTTTATGCTTGACTGTAAATTTCTGATCGAAAAGGTAGGACTTCAAAATATTCCTATATTCGGGAAGGTAGTTCTAAACCTTGTAGATGAGCATTTCATGCCATACTTTATCGAACGCTTGAGCCACATCGAGAAAAATCGCAGAGCAATATTTTTTATTCTGAAAAGCGTCTCTAATTTCTGCAGATATTCTGTGGATTTGCTCTATTGTGCCGTGCTTCTCTCGAAACCCAAATTGGTGTTGAGGGATTACTTCTTTTCTTTCCAATAGTGGAGTTATTTTATGCAGAAGTACCTTTTCGAATACTTTAGAGAGTGTTGACAGAAGGCTCATTGGTCTATATGATGTTATTTGTATTGGATCCTTTCCTGGTTTATTAATCATGATAATAACGGACAATTTCCAAAAGTTTGGGAAGTAATTTAATCTCTGCAAAGCGTTTAATATATGCGTAAAATGAACATATGCTATATTTGGTTGTTCCTTCAGCATTTTGTTTGTGATAAGGTCGTGACCCGGAGCTTTTTTTGGACTTTTTTCCTTTCGCACAATCAATTTTACTTCCTCAATTCTAATCTTTGGGCGTCGTTTCGCCTGACGTACATTCAGCGGTGTTAGGGGTACTTCAGTCTACATTAAATTTGGTGTGAACACAAGTTGGAGATGATCTGCAAAGGCTTCACTCTTTTCTGTATCGCTTTTTGCCTAATTACCATCGGAAAGTCTTATAGGCGGTTCCCAGTACCGGGGCCGCTTCATTATTTACAGCTTTCCATAGCGAGTAGTTGGTATCTGCGGTCGCTGAAAGACTTTTAAGGGTATGGTGTAGACTCAGCTCATGTTCCCTCTTTAAAGTTTGTTGCAGCTCTTTTGTGATACTTTTCAATTTTTGTTTTAACCAAGGGGATCTGAATTTTTGCCATTCTCGTCTCAGTTTCCGTTTTTCTTTGATCATTCTTTGAATGTCATTTGAAGTTCTGTTAGATCGATTAGTAGCAATTTCAACAACTGGTGTGGTGAGTTTAGCTGCAGTGGTAAGTATTTTTGTAAATGTCTGTAGCGTTGCGTCGACATCGTGTATGGTTTCAAGGGCTAAATTTAGCTGGATGTGCGAACTGACATATTTCCCAAATTTCCACCAGTTTGTTAATCGATTGGTTAAATAGTCTTGTTTGGCTTCTATTTGAGGATGAGAAGTTGAGACCCCTAAATTTTCCTACCTGAATATATTGAAACGTGATAGCTCAGTGAAAAGGGATTGCATACTTGTAGGATCCCATCTGGAGAATGAGTGCCCCCTGTGAGTCAAGATGCGAACTATTCGAATAAAAGCTTATTCAAGAACCATCTGTCGGTAATATCAAAAAGAATATTCTCGACTTCTGTCGAAATGGATCGAAAATTCTAGCAACTTCCAGAACATCGTAGAATCTTCTACTTCAACTATTCGAAAACTATAAAAGCGACAAGACTGTTCAAAGTCGAGGGCAGTAGATCAGAGACCGTAACACTGTGTACATCTAGCATTATAATCAAAGCAGCAGTATTTGTAATTGTGCAAAGTGATCAAATTCATTATTAAATAAAGTGATGAAATTACTTGTTAAATAAGGTGACTAATGGTTTGTTAAATAAAGTGCAAGTAATAACTAAGTAAACTTTAAGCCTAATCTTAAATGTGTAAATAGCAATAATTAAATAAAGCTAATTATTTTCATTTAACCAGCGATTGTTTGATTACTACACAATCCAGTGGTACGAGTCCGAGTACAGAGAGTTAGAGAAATTGTGAGGAGGGCAATTTTGTAACAGAGTAAATTGTCAAGAGGGCAATTTCGTAACAATATGAATGATTAAAACAAAAATGTACATAACTCAAATTTTCTTATTATTTTCTTTTTATTTTAGAATATTTTTCTTACTTTGTTTGTAAGGGGAATATATTTACACATTTTATCATGTATAATTAAACAATATGCAGATGTATTATTTTGTATGTTTGTTAATGTTTTTAATTCAATCCAAATATCGATTGGTCCATTTTTGGTAGATTCATTTTGATGAGTTACATCTAAGACAATTATTGGTGCATTTGATGAAAATTCTTCTCGTGTTAATAGAGGCTGTAAATCGCGTGAATAATAACTTTGTTGAAATTTCAAGTACATAACATATAATAAAGCAAAACGATTTCGATTATGTCTAAGATTTAGATCATCATAAGGATATATGTCAGAGTTCAGATATTCTTTTATATCGGATAAGTCACAATGCATGAGCTTATTATTATTTCGAAACGCTAATAATAGAAAACGTGGTCTTTCATTTTCAGCAGCTAGTTTAACATTCCATAAAATATTTGTACTATTGTTAGGTAATGATGGATTATAATATGTATCCCAACTCCTAAATGAAATATTTAATGGTTGTTGACTCTTAATTACTTTTAACATTTCTAATTTATATTCATCAGCAAGTTGAACATGTTGTATTTTCCATGTAATACTTGTTATTGTTAATTTAAGTTTTTCATTTGCAGTGATGGATGTTAAGACATTGCTATCATTCATAGAACGTAACAAAATCAGTTCATGTTTAAAATTCATTATTATTTTATTAAAATCTTCGACAAATCCAAGCAATAATTTTAATGGGACACAAAAATTTAAATAACTGCTAATAAGCGAAAGATTCTCAGAAATTGACGCCCATCCTGCATTTCTTAGTTCAAAGATACAAAGTTTTTTATTTCTGTAACAATACCCAAATGTCGTGTACGATCAATTTCTGTACCATTAATTTCATATCGAATTTCATCAAATAGATATGCCATACAATTTTTAAAAAGTTTTACGGTGTTAGAGATTGTATTATCTGCTGCTTTCGTTACAAATCCCTCAATGTATAAAAAGCTTTCGCTTGGTAAAACATATAAATCTTGATTTTGAATTGGTATACGAATTTCATAATTATTTTTAAATGATTGTAAATATGATGTATAGCTATGATATTCTTTTTTAATAATTGAATTATCAAACAATGGTTTCTGTAGTACATTAATTATAACACTCATTTTTTTTATTAAACTTTTAATTAAAATCCTAAATCTTGTAGAAACTTCTGATTAGCTTCAGTGAGATTATTAGTTTTTTGTTGTTCTTTATATTTAGATTTCGCTTGAAATTGATTTTTACAAAAATATATTTCTTTTTCTTCTTCTTTACCAATGTGTTCTGTTGCTGCTAGTGAAATGAATGATAAATCCTTATGTAACTGATTTTTATTGAAGATAATCATTATTTTAAAGGTTTTAAATGCAATCTTATTGTTATTTTTTCTTCGCGAAAATTTATTAAATTACCGTCTTGATCAACAACTTTCAAAACAATAAGATTTATTTCATTGGTATTTACAGGTAAATATATTACATTAGCTGGCGTTTCAGTGAATTTGTAACCTGGACTCACGACAAGTGAAAACTGATGTAAAGTATGTGCTGATACACTATTTATATATGATCCAGTCACAATATTACAATCAACAACTATTGTGTTTATTTTTGTTATATCTATTGTTTTGTCTGAATAATGTAGAATACCTGGTTCCAATACTCTTTTACTAAACCCCAAAATTGAAGCAATTGAATTATCTCTATCGAAATAAATTGGATCTATAGAGCTTTTTATATCCGTATTTAAGGTATTATAATTTGCTTGTATATCAAGTATTCCCTTTTGATTCAGTTGTTCACATTTATCACTAACTACATTAGCTATATCTCTATTTCATTATTACCAATATGAAATAGATTGTTTTCCACATCAACATTCGGAATTGAATGATATGTGTCTAAGCTTATTAAACCGCAAACATAATTTGAATTAAGTTGAATCGGTGGAAAATAATTTGCGACAAGTAATGAAGAGTTTCCGGTTAGTGTTAATGTTATTGGCATCTTAACGACTAATAAGTAAATAAAGTGATGAAGGCATTGATAATGGTTTTATACAGATGAATTGTCAAGATCAATCGAAGAATTGTATTCTGCTGGAAATCCTAACCACTTGACATAAGCCATATTCCTCCTCCTTTTTGGAATTCTTTCAACTAAATATGTTTGAGGAATTTCAGTTTTCTTTAACTCGAATCTATAAAACCCTCCTTTAATTTCATGACCTTGATAGTCTTCTAAAATATATGTAGTAGAGTTACTATTTTGTATAGCTTTAATTCTAAAGATTTCTGTGGTCCAGTTTGGTGTCTAATCTTTTTCGAATACTTATTCGAACATATTCAGCAACTTTAAATTTGGGTTTATTAAAAGCTTTTAAATTGGTATAGATTGTATTTTGAATAGTGATTAATGTGATTGCTTTGCATCAGATGGTGAAATTGATTATTGAAAAATTCTTTTCCATCATCTGTTTCTCAATTTTTTGGTATTCGATGATTATTAAAAATACTTTTCATTGCCTTTGTTACGTTTAGAGCAGTTTCATTTTTCATTGCTACACCCCAGGCTTTTTTCGAAAAGGCATCTATTACTGTTAAAAGATAGTGAATTTTTTTATTATTAGCTTCATAATTTCCCATTTCAACTAAATCTGCTTGCCAAAAGTCATCAATTCCATTCATGATAACTCGTCTTCTTTTAAAATTTTTTCGTACTTGTTTGTGTAGTTCATTGACTATTTCTCTTTTATTCATTTCCATATTATCCGTATTCGAGGGTGTTTCCATATTATCTGTTAGTGAATGTATGTATGTATGTGTTATTTTATATACTTTCTGAAAATAAAACCTTTAATTCAAAATTTAATAACTTGTAGCTCAAGTGTGATTCGCTTAACATCTTTATTGTCTTTATCAAGATATTTATATAAGTAGTTTTCAATCTGACTAAGTCTTTCTTCAATTTTATTCACAAATTCTTTATTTGCACTAAATAATCGGCCATTAATTGCTTTTTCAATTAGATTCGTATCTTCTCTAACATCGGTATCAATAATTGCATACGATTTTTCTATATTACTCCTAGTAATTTTCATTTGATTATCATATTCGGTTTTGAACTCTTCTATTTTTGTTCTTAGAAGCCAATTCTTTTTAACAAGATATGCTTTAGTAACTGCATCATTAACATCACTAGGTTCTCTCAGATTAGTAATTATTTTCTTATTAACATTTAAATATTGATATGGTACAGCTTATTAATATATGAATGGTACAGTTTATTAATATATGAATGGTACAGTTTATTAATATATGAATGGTACAGTTTATTAAAAATAAGTTCCAAGTACAAAAGAAATCTTGTTTCACTCGCGATCCGTTTCGACTGACTCCCCAGCTCGTTGACAGCTCGTTGACCGCCTCTAAAACAGCGTTGCCACTGTTTAGGAAAAAACAGTTCCCACAACTCGGCCATTCTGATTTTCATTCGCCTCGAATGTGTCATCGCTATCATCGTCTTCGTATTGAACCCAAGGCTTCATAAATTCAGCACAACTAGATGTTTTCATGGGACCCTCGTAGCAATTACCTGTTCGAATTAAATCATAAGAATTTTTTAGTTTAACCCCTGTTACCTCATAAGGCCCCAAATATTTTGGTTTGAGCTTCAAACCCTTGAGTCCTTTTGATGGCTACCAGATCACCAACTTTATATTTTCGTGCTGGTTTCCGCTTACGATCGTATGACTTCTTATTTTCTGCTTGGATTTGCAGGATGTGCTCTTTTGCCTGCTGACGTAGTTTGTTTCGTTGGTCATCAAATTGCTTCACAATTTCAGCTTCGATAAGCTCTTTGATATGCAAGTCGTCTTTCATCCGCATTTTCACACCGGTCATTAGCTCAAAGGGTGTTGCGTGCGTACTTCGTGAAAATGAAGCATTCATTAGCTGCTGTACCGCCTGCACGTGTTTGTACCATTTCGTTGGCTCCCCAAGACTAAGTTTCGCAAGGACGTTAGCGATCACGGCATTCATTCTTTCAATTTGTCCATTGACGCGTGGTAGGCCAGTCGTTATCAGAAAATGCTTGATGTTTTGTTCGCTACAATAGTTCTTGAAATCTTCACTGGTGAACGCAGAGCCTCGATCAGATACGATGCTGACTGGATTCCCAAATATTTGGCTTTGCGTTTGAAGTTTTTGAATCAAATCTTTCGCTGACGTCGTTTTTGTGGGATACAACCAAATAAATTTTGTGAAAGCATCCACAACTGCTAATATGTGATTGTAAAGTTTGTTCGTCGACTCAAGTGGCCCAAGAAAATCCACATGGTACGTCTGCAACGGAGTTTCGCCTTTACTGATAGGATGAAGTTCTCCTTCCATTTTGCCACGTTTTCGATTACATAGAATACAATGAATACAACAAGATATTACTCCTTGTATCTTCTCTTCAAGCCTCGGTATATAGAAATCTCTTGATACGAGTTCCTTTGTCTTCTTCACCGCAAAGTGTCCTTTGTGATGTACTTGCCGAATAATATTGGTTTGCATCTCTTCAGGTATGACAACAAGTTCTCGTTCATCCTTTAGCTTATGAATAACGTCGCCTTTCAAAAAATATCCATCATAATTTGGCTTGTCACGAACAATTTCTCTTATTGCAATCAATTTGTCATCTCTGCTTTGAGCGTTTCTAATTTCACATAAAATATTTGATTCGTTAATCATCATAATCGGATATCGACTTAAAGCGTCGACATGTCGCATCTGGGATCCTGATCGGTGTTCCACAGTATAATCGTATTCCTCAAGCAGCAAAACCCATCGCGCTACTCTTGTACACAAATCCTTTTTTGTTAAGGTCTTCGTAAACGCGTTACAATCGGTGACGAGCTTGAAATGTAGGCCAAGAAGATATATACGAAACTTCTTCACTGCTTCGACTACTGCCAACACCTCCAGCTCATAACTCGAGTACTTTTTCTCAGCTTCAGTGGTTTTTTTGCTCATAAAGTACACCGGATGCAGGTTGCCATCATCAAATGCCCTTTGCAACAGTACGGCTCCATATCCATGCATCGAAGCATCCGTGTGAACCTCAGTTTCCGAATTCTGATTGAATATCCTCAGCGTCGGCTTATTGCATAAAGCATGTTTTATCGCGTTAAATGAAGAAATCTGTTCTTTTCCCATTTCAAATCTTTTGTCTTTCTTTTTTAAATCTGTTAGTGGTTTAGCCATCGTTGAAAATCCTTGAACGAACTTTCGGAAATAGCTAGCCAGTCCGATGAAACTTTCCAACTCTTTCAAATTTTCTGGTAACTTGAATTTCTTTATTGCTTCGATTTTGGCTGGCGTTGGTGAAATCGTGTGCTTCTCTATGACATGTCCCAAAAATTCGACACGATTTCTCAAAAATTGGCATTTTTTCATATTGATCTCTAGGCCATAATCTCTGCACAGCAAAAACACTTCTTCTAGACGCTGTATTCCTTCGTCTTCATTATCGGCAGGTATAATAATATCATCAATATACGGTAGGGCTATGCCTCTTCGAGTCAAATCACGAAAAATTGAGTTTACGTACCTCTGAAATACACTGGGTGAGTTGCATAGTCCAAACGGAACCTTCTTGAATTGGAACTGACCATTATGTGTCACGAAAGATGTGTATCTCTTGCTATCGCTCGCTACGTTGACATGAAAAAAGCCGTTCTTCAGATCTATGGTACTGAAAAGTTTTGCGCTTTGTAATCGGTCCAATTGATCCTCAATTAGTGGCAATGGGAAACGATCCTTCAAAATCACCTTATTTATTCGTCGATAATCGACACAGAGTCTTGGTGTGCCATCACGCTTGCGTACCAAAACTACAGGGCTACTGTACTCCGACTCCGATTCTTCGATGATACCGTCTCTCAACCATTCGTCTATCTGCTGTTCGACAATGATTCTTTCAGCCATAGGCAATCTACGTGGTCTCGATGAAATTGGATTATCATCTTTCAGGAAAATTTTCATTTCAACATTCGTTGTTTTAGTTTTGTTGGGTTTATAATTTTTAACAATTTCAACGACTTTACGTTTTAAATTTTTATTTAGAGTTTCATCAAATTCAAAATTATTTTCGAAATCGTCTGTTGCATTTATTTTCATCATATTTTGTAAGTCATTTTCATCATTATTTTTAAGTTTTTTAATCGTTAGACTCGTTGGATTAATGTTTATTTCAGCTTGTGAACATATTTCACAACCAATAACAACTGGAATATTTAAACAATCAGAAGGAACAATTTCAAATGGCATCTCAAAGTTTTCATCGTCTATATTAAAATTAATCAATACGCGACCGACCGATTTTATTTTATTTGCCTCCGAATTACCGAAACCGATTAAGTATACGTTTGAGTCAGACTTTTTACAGTTTTCCAAACGTTTGAAAACACTTTCTTTTAAAACGTTAAACTTACTACCAGTATCGAGTAATGCACTTGTTTCGAAACCATTAATGTTAATTTGCTTTATCATTCGGTTTTTAAAATCATTTATAATGTTTACATTTACTTTTGCTTCGTTTGCTTTCTTATTCGGACAATTCTTAGAAATATGGCCGAATTTATTACATGCAAAACATTTTGTTCCTTTCTCTTTGTTTTTGCACTCGGTTGCTTTGTGCCCTTTTTCGCCGCAATTAAAGCACTTATTGACACTCTTTTTCCCATTCTCATTAGAAAATTTTATATTTATGTTTTGTTTTTTGTCATTCTTTATGTTCGCACTTTTCTCATTATTCGCGCGTAATATTTCGTAATATTTTAATTTTTCTTTAAACTCCGCTAAGTCTTTCGCACCGTACAAAATTGTTTTGTTTATGTTTAAATCATTAATACCGTCAATAACATATTGAATTAAAGCACGATCTTCTATATTACCGCGACCCGCAATGTCTTTCATTTGAAAAAAATATTCTCTTACACCTTCTTCTTTTTGCATTTTACGTTCCACAAGTTGTTTATGCAGCACAGCACTGTTGACTGTCGTTCCAAATTCTGATAAGAGAGCTCCTTTTAAATTATTCCACGAAGATAAACTTTTCTCACTGCAAAGAAATGTCTTTGCTAGCCCTCTAACTGACTTTTTTGCAAATACAAACTTTTGCAATTCGTCCCAATTCATGAGCGTAGCTGTCCCTTCGAATTCTGTCACCCATGCTTCAATAGAAATATTTGCGCTGCCGTCAAATAAGCGTATGGAGTCTTCAATGTCTCTAAAACTCATTACAAATTTTGGTGGTTGATTTACGTAGTCGCCTCTCTCGCGATTTACCTCTCTCTCTTTTTTCTGATTTGTTCGTTTGTCGCTGCGCTTGCGCTCTGATTTTTTTGTTTTTGTATCTTTACCGTCGTTAGCTTCAACATTCCTGTCGTTCCATCGTACCGTCTGATCGCCGTCTTCTTCGTCTGTCTCTCGCTCTTCAGTTGTTTCGCTCTCAGTTATCTCGTCGTCATTGCTTGCTTCGTCGTCATCGTCGTTTTCATCCTCTGTTTCTTCATCGCCGTTTTCTTCGCTCTCGAAGTTATGAAGAAATTGAAAGATGTGCGCCTTTACGTCGTCAACTGAGTGCTTGATTCCCAGAATCGAGCATATCACCGCCAAATCAGCCGCCGTTAGATTTGAATCAATGTACGCTGCTTTCCTCTCGTATTGTTCGTCGTCAGTGTCGAAACCAAAACCGCTAAACTCTCTCAGCCTCTGCCGATTACGTCTATCGCCTTCTCTTTCAAATATGTATTTATGCAACGCCGTAATATTCACTTTACTGGCGTAACGGATGTTTCTGCGAATTTTCTCGAATTCTTGTAAAGAACGCATTTTATATATAAATTTTTTTTTTTTTTATTAAATATATATTTCTTTTTCTCCGTTTTGGCTCAAAAAATCCCGCACAAACTTACACACGTTTTATTTTCTTTTCGCGACGCGTATTTTATTCTTTTCCCGGACGAGCCCCCAAATTTATGGTACAGCTTATTAATATATGAATGGTACAGTTTATTAATATATGAATGGTACAGTTTATTAATATATGAATGGTACAGTTTATTAAAAATAAGTTCCAAGTACAAAAGAAGTCTTGTTTCACTCGCGATCCGTTTCGACTGACTCCCCAGCTCGTTGACAGCTCGTTCACCGCCCCTAAAACAGCGTTGCCACTGTTTAGGGAAAAACAGTTCCCACATTGATTATCTATGCTAATACCAAGGGTTTTAGTTATAATTATTTTTAATTTTGAATCGTTAAATCGTTGATTAACTGAACTTTCTCCAAATTTATTTATGAAACTCATTTTGTAATTTACGAGCACAGCACCGCTTTGTTTTTAATTTAGATTTTATAGAATTATATTAGTTTCTTTCAGTTCTTCGATAATATAAATTATTTAGTTTTCGTAATCTGTCTACTAATTCATTAGGATCATCCCAATATATATAGTTCGGCTTACGATTGATTAATGATTTTAATCCGCTTCCTATCGTTAAAGCGTTTATTTTTGAATTAAATAATTTTTTTTAAATATGCACTGATATTTAAATGTTTTTGTACCTTTCATTTTTGCATTTGCTTCATAATGACGTTTGTGCGCATTTGTATTAATTAAAATTTGTTTATAATTTTTTAAATCATTTTTAGTGATATTTAGAGGTTTGGTGTGAAACCCTAATTCAAATAACCCTGGTGTCATTTTCCACCTTTTACCACCAACATTAATAGAGTTATCAGTATTAAATTTTATTTTCTTATATCTATACCGCCATCCTCCTTTTTCATCAACATTAACACCATGTAGTGTATCTAACTTTTTACTATCTTTGAGTAATTCTAAATTGTTTAATAACTTATTTTAATTAGTGATACTGTTATCAACCAATTTAATTCGTTTTCTATCATTATTTAATTGCCCATTACCTTTTCGTTTAGAAAACAAATGATTTAATATATTTCGTTTCTTATCATCATAATTAAAATCATTTAATTTTGTTTTCATTTTTCGCTTTTGTTTCACTTTTGTTTGTTTGCAGTTGTCGATTGTAATGTTATTAAGGGATGCATTGTATTATGCAATACGAGTACATTCTTATCATCACTTTTTCTTTTTACTTGTTTGCTCTCTATATTTCTTTCATAAGATTTCCTTTTCAATTGTTTGTAATTTTTTAGATTGTTTTCATATATATCGTTTGTTGACGTGCTAGCTTTTTTCATTGGAAATGGTGCTTGTGATGTAATTAAAGGGACTATTGTATTATGAACTACATTCTCTTTATCATCATCATTTGCACTTTTTGCTTGTTTATGTTCTGTAATTTTGTTATATCTTTGCTCTTTTAATTGCCTATTCACATTTAATTTTCTTTTATTTGGTTTAAAATAATAATTTTTTAATTTAATTAAAATAATAAGCTTTCACTCAACTGTCATTTTGGTGAACAGCTTGAACATTTTGTTCTCAACCAATTCATAATGGGCTTGCCGGAACGCATCTTTGAAAGAATGTGTGAAAAGGATGAGAAATTAACAATTGAATCAGCTGTACGTAAATCACTTATTTGGGAAAAAAAATTTTCATCAAACAACGAACAACATGTAAATTTTGTAAAAAACAACAATCAGCACAACAAGTATAAAAAATCAACACAAAGGAGAAATAACAACAACAACAACAGAAACAATGACAACAGAAACAACGACAACGGCAGCAAACAATCAAATAAGGGCAATACATGCAAACATTGTGGCTGGCGAAATCACGAGTGAAACGAATGCAGATATAAAAACAAAAAATGCAATTGTTGTGGGAAAACTGGACATTTAGCGAATATATGCCGAAACAAATCTAAAACCGTAAATTATGTATCTAACAATTCGAATGAGGATAATAATAACAACAATTCCACTAATCAAAATTTTTATATTTACAGCATTTCGAATGGAAATTCAGCTAATTATTACTATCTCTCAGTGAAGTTAAATGGCAATCAAATGGAAATGGCTTGTGATTCTGGCTCACCCTGCAGTTTAATATCGATAGTGTTATTTAAAAACCTATTCAAAAATGTAAGTTTAGAATCTTGTTCATTACCTTATGTCGATTATGGAGGTAATTCTATTAATGTCATTGGTAAATTTTTGTGCACGGTTGAATATCGTGGTATAAAACGAAATTTGAAAATCGTAGTTACGGACACCAATAACATACCTTTGCTTGGATATGACTTTTTGAGAATATATAATTTTAATTTAATACAAACAGTAAACGCTATTGAAGTGAAAAGTGATTTACAGGCAATTGTTAGAAATTTAAAAACTGATTTCAGTGAAGTTTTCAAAGACGAACTAGGTACATATAAACATAAAAATAAAGTCTCGCTTCACATTTCACCCGATGCTAAACCGAATATTTTTAAACCGTGTCCGGTTCCTTTAGCATGGAAAGGAAAAATTGAAAACAATTTACGTAATTTAATTTCAAATAATGTTTTAGAGCATGTTGACAATGCAGAGTGGGGAACACCTTTAGTACCAATTTTAAAACCTAATGGTGAATTGCGTATACGAGTATGTGGGGATTATAAAGTTACAATTAACAAACATCTTGTTGATTTCAAATATCCCTTACCGTTGATTGAAGATATTTTTGCGTCCTTACAGGGTGGACAATTATTTACAAAATTAGATTTATCTAATGCTTACAACCAACTTGTTTTGGATGAAAGTTCACAACGATTGTGTACTTGGTCAATACATATTGGATGTCTTAGAATGAAAAGGTTACCGTTTGGTGTTAAACCAGCTGCGGCTATTTTCCAAAAGACACTGGAAAATTTCCGATAAAAATTTTACCGAGCATGTAACAAATTTACAATCAGTTTTGAATAAACTACAGATTGCTGGTCTAAGTCTGAGTCTTTCAAAATGTAATTTTTTTCAAGAACAAGTTCCTTTTTTGGGATTCAAGATTGATAAAAATGGTCTAAGTAAGACTACAGAAAGAATTTCGTCTGTATTGCAAGCACCTGTTCGTGAAAACATTTCAGAGGTAAGAGCATTTGTGGGACATGTAAATTATTATTCGAAATTCATACAAAATTTTGCAGAAAAAATGTCACCGCTATATAGACTGTTAAAGAAAGGTCAAAAATGTATTTGGTCGCGTCAATGTCAAGATGCATATGAAAATATTAAAACAGAGACGACGTCAGAACAAATTCTTGTTCATTTTAACCCTAAATTGCCTATAATTTTATCTACTGATGCATCATCAAATGCAGAAACAGGTATATTGTCACACAAATTTGCAGACAAAAGTATAAAACCGATTGCGTTTCTGTTGAGAGCACTATCAAAAAGTGAGAGAAATTATAGCACTTTAGAAAAAGAAGCTCTCGCTATTATTTTTCAGTAACAAAACTCAAGCAATACCTTTTAGGCAACAGTTTCGTATTACGAACTGACCATAAACCACTTTTATCCATATTTGGAGAAAACAAGGGACTTCCCTTGATGGCTGCTGCACGAATGCAGAGATGGGCGTTTTTACTTTCCGGGTTTAATTACAAGATTGAGTATGTAAAGGGATCGTTAAATGAGGCTGACAACTTGTCAAGACTTCCTCAACATAAATTCGAGCAGGAAGACAATGAAAAATCTTTCATATTTCATATCAAAAATGACAATGTTTTGAATATTGATTTTAAATGCATTTCGCGTGAAACGCGTCGTGATCCGATATTATCTAAAGTTTGCGATGCAGTAAAAATGAACAATTTAAACAATCTAAAAGGTGAGGAGTTCGTTGCATATGTAAACAAAAATACAGAACTGACTGTAGATCAAGATTGTTTACTATGGGGTTATCGAACGGTGATTCCATTGAAATTAAGACAAAACATGCTTGAACAAGTACATGACTCTCATTTAGGAGTTGTTAAAACAAAGGCTTTGGCAAGATCATATATATGGTGGCCAAAAATAGATAGAGAAATTGAAAACTTAATTAAACAATGCATTCCGTGTCAAGAACTACTGCCCAGCCCAAATAAAAGTAAATTGATTCCTTGGCAGCCTACTGACTCAGTTTGGAGTAGAATACATATTGATTTTGCAGGACATATTAAAGGTTATTACTTGTTTGTAATTATAGATACTTATTCTAAATGGTTTGAGGTGTTTAAAACAAAGGAAATAACGTCAAACTTCGTCATTACGAAACTTCGTGAAACATTTTGTCGGTTTGGAATTGTAAATACAATAGTAAGTGACAACGGAAGACAATTTGTCTCTGAGGAGTTCAAAAATTTTACAAAACTCAACAAAGTCAAACACATATTAACGGCACCAGGCCAGCCATCAACAAATGGTCAAGTTGAGAATTTTATTAAAACACTAAAAAAGTCTTTATATGCAAATTTACGCGATGGACGTGAGACTGAGCTTGACTTAATTCTAAATAGATTTTTGATGGACTATCGAGTTGCAAAACATTGTACTACAAATGAATCACCTGCTAAACTGTTTTTAGGCAGATCTATTAGAACTCGTTTTGATTTTATTAAACCACCTCACATCAAAGAAAATATTTTAGTTAGCCAAGAAAACAGTAAGAGAATCTATTCTGGTAAAAGAGACGTAGAATTCAGTTCAGGACAAAAAGTCTATATATGTACGTGATTACAAAAATCCAAACAAAGCGAGTTGGTCTCCGGCGACTATAAAATCACAAATTGGTCCACGCACTTACAATTGTGTATTTGATAGTAACCATAGATTAATAAAAAGGCACACTGATCAAATTAAAACAAATTTGCCAAACGTCGATATTGAATCGCAGGAGGAAGAAGCCACAAATGAAATAGAGCGTACTTCTCCTGAGAATATTAATATTACTGAGTCTCCAAATCAAAATGATTTACTAGAAAATATTAATGATAATGTAAATGAAAATGTAGAAATTGAATCAAATGACATTGAAGTAGAATCAATGGAGCGTAGAGCATTACGCCCAAGAAAGAGTGTTAGATATACATGAATAATGAATTTTCCAAAATTAAATTAATTAAATCATGTAAACCAATTATTATTTAAATAATTAAAACAAATAAATTTATATGCACTCTTCAAAATGGGGAGCGTGTTAGATGTTCGCCTAATGTGAACATAATGTGAACATAGCATAACATCAACATATGTGTTCTTAAATGTGGCAACTTTACATATGATAACTTTGTACGTAGATGTAAGATTATTTGATTCTCAATAAAAACAGTAAGTTGACAACCGTGCTCGAGTGCGTTTCATTTGCCCGCATACATAACAGTTATCATCATTATCATCATTATCGTTATCATAGTTTTCAGCATAGACAGTCCTTGAAATATTTTCATTATTTTTCAAAGCTGCCAAATATTTCATTCAGAGGTTTTGTTATAGGTTGAATTGTGTCTTCTAACATATTTACGCTATATATTGCATTTGATTTGAAATCTTTTAGTTTTTATTTTAATACTGCTCTTGTCTTTATTATATCTTTTAGTAGTTTATTATTTTATTCATGATGCTTCCTTTACCTGATTTCTACCAGCTAATGTCTCTCTCTATTTAGTATCTGTTTTCAATCTTCTATCGACCTTTTATTAATCTGCTTTATATCTGTTATCAATCTACTATCGAAATGCTATTAATCTGCTTTACATCTGATCTCTCATAATTGAATGAAATTATCAAATCCTTTTCTATATCGACCTTTATTTATCAAATCATCCTTACTTACAACAACAAACCTATACTTATCTCTCCAACATTCACTACAAATCTTCATAAATTGATTAAATGATATATAATATGATCATTATATATATGCTTAACATTCATTTCATCTTGCTTAAATATAATAATCATATTTGCATTATAACGTATTAAATGTTTTGGAATTTTCGTATATGTTTGACATAAATAAAAACAATCAATATACTTGTGTCTACAACCATTCACAAATAATCTCTTATTGTGTTTTGTTTATAACAAATTACATAATCGAATATTATTATGGAGTGTGGCTTAGCTTTAACTGGACTTATAACTTTTTCATTTTCCGAAAATGTAAAAAGATTTATTCCTTTTATTGGATCAATCAATTTCTTTAGATAGCAATATTTTGGTTGATACAAAGATTTTGAATATATGTGAATATTTTTGAAATTAAGACCATTAGGACTTTCTATTAGACTAAGCATAACATTAGTCTTACCACAGTATGATGGTCCTATAATAAGTATTGAATTTGTTAAAAGTGAACTATGAATCATTTTTTGTTTTTACCTTGCATATATACATATATCATCAGCATTTCTTACTTCAATTTGCTTATACTAACATACTAATATATTTTCAATATAATTCTTCTTTGATTAGTGCTGGTGTACCGCATCCTGGGGCCTCTGCTGTACCTCCTGTATACATACGACCTACCAAAAGCAAATCATAACCGCAACATTTGCGAAAGATACTGGTGTTCTGGCTACACTATCGAAAACGCGACGGCTAAGCTAAAAGAGGCTAGTAACTGTATTGTTTCATGGGCTAAGAAATGGCGCATTAAGTTAAACAAAACCAAATCAGCGCATATAGTTTTTTCACTGAAAAATACACCTTACAAACCGATTTTCATGGATGGGTTAATAATCCCACATGTCAACGAAGCCAAATACCTGGGTATTACACTCGACGCTAAATTGCGCTGGAAAGCTCACGTAAAGAAAAAACGAGAGGAGCTTGACCTTAAATTCAACAAATTGTACCACCTTATTGGCAGACACTCTACCCTGTCAATTCACAACAAACTACTGGTGTATAACCAAATACTGAAGCCGACCTGGACCTATGGCATCCAATTTTGGGGATGTGCTAGTGACATTTACGTTGCCACTATCCAACGTTTTCAAAATAAAGTGCTGCGATGTATTGTTAATGCACCATACTATGTTAGAAATAGCGATCTCCGTCGTGATCTTGGGATGCCAACTGTCACTGATGTGACAGAAAAATTTGCCATTTCTCACAAACAGCGACTGAAATCGCATGCCAACGTTGCAGCATCCAGTTTACTTCTAATGACTTCGCAGCGTAGGCGGCTAAAACGGAAAACAGTGTCAGACCAAATGGAAATCGAGTAGCCGATATTTTATTTTTATGTTATATGTTGCACGTACATAAAATATTTAACGCTTTTCTTTTAATTTGTTTAATTTATTCGAACAAAATTGCTAGTTAGTATTACCTGTATTTACTAGGTGCAATTATAAAACGTTTCTGTATATGATATAAGATTCGTTAATAAAAAAAAAAATAAATAAATAAATTTCAATTCTATATTATATGGATAAAGTATCTCATTTCGATTTGTAATGCTAACACGAATGGGCCTTGACTATTTCATATAACAAAAATGGTAATAAACTATAACAAAAGACATAAACATAATCAGATTAAGATTGGCAGGGGACTCGTAAACAACTTAATAAACGTATTACCTTTTGAACTTCATCTACCTGCTTATCAATTTTGTGGGCCAGGAACAAAACTTAAAGAACGTTTAGCAAGAGAAGATAAAGGAATAAATCCATTGGATGCGACTTGCAAAGAGCATGATATTACATATTCACAATCAAAAGATATTGTTACGAATTTGCCCTCTTGACAATTTACTCTGCCTCTGCAAATTGCCCTCCTCACAATTTCTCTAACTCTCTGTACTCGGACTCGTACCACTGGATTGTGTAGTAATCAAACAATCGCTGGTTAAATTAAAATAATTAGCTTTATTTCACTCTTACAATATACACATTTAATATTAGGCTTAAAGTTTACTTAGTTATTACTTGCACTTTATTTCACAAACCATTAGTCACTTTATTTACTAATGAATTTCACCACTTTGTAAATCACAAATACTGCTGCTTTGATTATAATGCTAGATGTACACACTGTTACGGTCTCTGGTACTGCCTTCGACTTTGAACAGTCTTGTCGCTTTTATAGTTTTCGAATGGTTGGAGTAGAAAATTCCACGGCATTCTCGTATTTTCTAGAATTTTCGATTCACTTCGACAGAAGTCGAGAATATTATTTTTTGATATTACCGACAGATGGTTCTTGAATAAGCTTTTCTTCGAATAGTTCGCATCTTGACTCACAGGGGGCACTCATTCTCCAGATGGGATCCTAAAAGTATGCAATCCCTTTTCACTGAGCTATCACGTTTCAATATAAATAAAAGACATTACGCTGACCAAATATTAGCTGAAAAAGCTTGTGGACGAGTAAAAGATAGTAATTTAAGAGAACGTGCAGACGCTTCGTTTGTAACAAACGCAATGAAGACAAAAGTTAAATTTGGATTAGGAATGAAAAATAATATTCGTAAATCAAGAAAATTAAATAAAAAAAGAATTAATTCCAATTTTACCAGCGTTGCCTGCACTTGGTGGTTTAGCTACTGGTGGATCAGCTATTTTTAAAGCTATAAATAAAAAAATAAATGGAAAGGAACAACTAGCAGAGGCTACGCATCATAATAGATACATGGAGTCAATTGCTATGGGTAAAGGTTTATATCTTAAACCATATAAGAAATTTTGGACTTTATTACAATCAATATTCAAAAAACTTTTGAAGAACCTACCCAAACGACCACTAACAGATATAGATTTGAATAAATATGGTAAACAACTCAATCATTTTAGAGGTGTTTTATGCATGATTGCTTACCTAAAAAACCATTACCTCAAGAATGTGGTATTGTTAATTTAGATGACTCAAGCGGTCCTTGAACACATTGGGTAGCGTACTACAAAAATCACAACTAAAAGGAATATTTTGATAGTTTTGGAGACTTACAACTACCACTTGAAATAGTTAATTATTTAAAAGCACCTAATGCATATAATTATAAACAAAAACAAAAATTCAATGCTGTGGATATTTATGTTTAAAATCTCTTTTTCAAAATACAATTTAAAATAAAAAACAAAAAATGTTTTATTTACTTAAAAAGGGAAGCTACTATTTTTCAATTAATTCTTATCAGTAAATAGAAATATATAATGAAGTGTAGTTTTCAAGCATATAGTATATACTAGTTTGAGTATAAAAGTAAAAATATTTTCCATAGTTGGAATCTTTTTGATATAATTTTCAATCGTGAAACAATAATTTTCAATCGTGAAATAAGCAAAAAAGTGAAGCAGAATAAAAATAGATTTATTATTCATCGAATTCGAAGTGCAGTCATTAAAAACCTTGCTCATAAGGATATTAAGAGTTTCTTGGAAAATTGCTGTGATAATGCATGCTTTGTCTGGGCGATAATGTCAGCCCTCCATCCTGTTGAACAAAGTTCTGATCAAGTATCATCCTATCCTCATTACAAAGATATTTTGAATTTGAAGGGGATCCAATTTCCAATGACAATTAAACAAATCCCACGCTTCGAGAAACAAAATAACCTCTCTGTCAACTTCTACATCCTTAAAAATATAAGGAAGGAACTCTTTGTGCTCCCTACATATTTAACAAAGAATAAAAAGTAGCAGCACGCAGATCTGTTGATAGTGCAGAATAAATATTATAATGAGGAAAAGGATGATAATGATGTTAGCGATGCTGATAATGAGAAACCAATCAGATACCACATTGTGTGGATAAAAAATTTAAGCAGGCTTCTATCCACTCAGAAAATCAAATATTTCTGCGACCAGCATGTTGAAGATTGTGGTAAAGTGAACAACTGTAAAATCAGAATGCGAACAGATGAGGAAAAATTTGTAAGCTTCAAAAATTATAAATATAAGATTATGCCACCATTTGTGATATATGCTGATTTGGAATGTATTTGGAGAAGACAACTTCACGAAATTCATATCAGAAGCATATACCATATAGTGTTGGCTTTTATGTTCAGTGTATGTACGACCCCACGCTTTCGTTTTATAAAGGCGTGGTGGAGACTGTATTCAATGGTTTGTAAGCGAACTTAAACAATTCGCTGAAGATGTCGAAACAGTATTCCTTTGCCCTCTTCCAATGGATAAATTATCCATTGAACAAAATCATGATTTTGAATTGGCTGACATTGGACATGCCATATATGTAAAAAATCATTTAGTGATGAGAATAAAAAAGTGCGTGACCATTGTCATCTAACGGGTATTTATCGTGGACCGGCGCATGAGGAATGTAAAATAAATTTCAAGTATTCCCATACGATTCCTATTATTTTTCATAACCTCAGTGGTTATGACGCTCATTTCATATTGAAAAATTTGGCCTTAGATTTGAAAGGACGTATCGATCTCCTTCCTATAAATAAAGAACGCTACATTTCATTTACAAAGAATTTGGATGAATTTTTAATAAAATTCCGCTTCATTTATTCGTTCAAATTTATTGGAAGTAGTTTGGATACCTTAGCATAATCCCTTTCCTCATTTCCAATTTTAAAATCGCAATTTCAAGATTTGTTCGATGATCAGTTAAGTCTGTTAACTCGTAAGGGTGTTACGAGTTAACAGACGATTATTGTAAAGATCCTTCAAAATTTTCTGAAACCTCTTTGCCTAATGTTTCTCAATGTTATAATAAATTGAATAATACTATTATCAGTCAGCAAGAGTATTCACATGCCTGCAATGTTTGGACTAAATTTAATATAAATAATTTGGGGGAATATTCAGACATATGTATACTTAAAGACTGATGTTCTTTTACTAACAGATGTTTTTGAGCAATTTCGTTCCAGTTGCTATCAAACATACGGTTTAGATCCCGCTTAGTATTTCACTTTACCGGTTTATACATGGGATGCTATGCTTAAACATACTAACATAACTCTCGAACTATTAACAGATGTTGATATGTCATGTTTGTAGAGCGAGGTATTCGTGTGGGTCTAATGGACTAATGCAAACAACAAGTACATTTCCAATTGTGATGCTGCTCAACCATAAAAATACTTGATGTACTTCGATGTAAATAATCAATATGGTCTCAATATCTCCCCCATAGTGATTTTAATTGGGTAGAAGATTTCGAAAATTTCAAAGTTGAGGATGTATCTGATGATTCAGATATAGGGTATATCCTTGAAATAGACTTAGAATATCCAAATAATCTGCAGGATCAACATAATGATCTCCCTTTATGCCCCGAGCATGCTATACCTCGAGACTCAAAACAGAGAAGATTAATGGGAACTTTGTTTAACAAAACAAAGTACATAATCGCAGTCTTAAGCAGGCTTTAAAATATGGCCTTAGATTACTTAAAATTCATAAAATTCTTCAATTTAAACACGAATATTCGAAAATTAGCCAACAATTAAATTAAAAAAAATCTTTTCAAACTCATGATAAATGCCATCTTTGGTAAAACTATAGAGAATATCCGAAAGTATAGTATTGTCAAACTGGTAACAAAATGGATGGGTCGATATGGACCGGAAGCTCTTATTTCCAAGCCAGAATTTAAAGCTTCAACCATATTCAATGTAAATCTTATAGCTATAGAGCTAAACAAGACAGAAGTTTTCTTTAATAAGCCCATGTATGTTGGTATGTGTATCCTCGACCTAGCTTAAACAACCATTTCCTATTTTCATTATGGTTAAATGGTTCCTGAATTTGGATCCAATTGTACTATTTGTTACACTGATACAGATTCTCTTATATAAGTTAATGCAACAAACATTTATATCAAGCAAAAGGCGAAGGTACCCAACACCTGCACCTGCTGCCAAACCGTACCAAGTAGCTGACTCAACGGATACGGCAAAGTTACACGTTCCCGTGGGAAACGCCAACGCAAGCATTCTTCCATCAGCGATCATGGAGCAGCTGCAGTTCAACCCACAACGGATTGCATGTAGCCGAGGTTACATTTAAGCTTAGAAAAATTGTTAAGTTTAGTTCTAAGTTTATTCCCAAACTGTGTAGTTGGAAACTAAATAAATATATTTTTTTAAATAAAAAAAACTAAGTGGTTTTAACTGGCGCCCGAGAAGGGATCAACTGAAGAGTATCCTTTTTTATTTCAATTAAAAAAATCGTGCTAGAAGGTCCTTAAGAAGTACCGATATACTCTGACGTTGGTCTCAAACATTTTTCAGTCGTTTTATCCTGTGCCCTAAAGTAGTGCCAGTGTTAACCAACTATTTAGCCAGTGTCCTCAAGTGGTACCAGCGCTAAAGTGGAAAGAGGCCGCCAAGTAACTGCAGAATTTCTGCAGGCGAAAGGGAAGCGTTGATCGCTAGCCACTCTGCTTTAGATTTTTAACATTTATTAAAATAAACAAAAATATATAATAACTTTTTTTAAAAGAGAAAGGAAGAAATATACCCTTTAATATAACAGAAATTATTATATCAAATTTATATAATAATGTGAATTTAATCAACAAAATGAAAGAAATCAGCTTAAATGAATAAAAATAAATAATAAATAAAAATATTTTAAAAACATATTCTGAAACCAGCTTTTGAAAATCACAGAAAACAAACAACTATTCAAAAAAAAAACCTTACGAAAAAACAGTGTAATTGCCAGTGATTGCCAGTGATAAAAAGAATAATAAAAAGACCAAACAATTTGTATGAAATCACGACGAATTCTCCATGAAACCAGTTTTTGAAAAACACAGAAAAAACTATTTAAATTAAAAAAACTCAAAAAAACAACAGTGTAATGTGGCAGTGAAAAAATAAAAAGGAAAGTAAGAACACCAAACCAATTTACGACGGATACTCCAGAAATCAACATTAAATCTCATCATTTACTCACCATCAACCAGAATGCTGCTATATTTTATTCTGTAAGTTTTATATAAGTCATTGTAGAAATAATAATAAGGTTTAATAATATAAAAATAAGAATTTGTACACTTGATCTAAGAAATAAGATATAATTATAATACAATTTAAAAAGTAAAACTGTATCTTAATCATGGCTAACCCAAATTTGATACGTCCTCCTATGCTTAATATCAACTCGAATGTTAATCCTAATCCCAACCCTAAGCAAGTCCTCCAATTCTTACTGCTGAATTGGAAGCAGCAATATCCTCAATAGTTAGTCGCGCCTTACAACTCGAAGGCAGAGATATAATTAGGAATATTATAAATCCAGCTTCCGACTTTTATAATATAAACGACCAAGTTATCGATCCTCAGTATAGTAACCGTTTGTCCGATCTCGATAGAATACCATGTTGTCCGAAGCCTCCGGGATTTCTCGGGAAATCCTGGAGAATACGGCTGTTGGAAGAAGAATGTAGACCGTGTCCTTGACATATACGAGTCTATGATAGGCACACCCAAATATTATGGCATATTGAGCGTAGTTCGCAATAAAATTATCGGAAACGCCGATGTTGCTTTGGAGTCTTACAATACTCCTTTAGACTGGAAAGCAATGTCGAAATGCTTAAACTTACATTACGGTGACAAACGCGACATATCTACGTTAGAATTTCAGATGACGTCCTTGGTACAAGGTAGTTTGATAATACAGGAATTCTACCAAGCAGTGTAATAACACCTATCAGAAAAATTTAACAAAATATCCTGCTTAGATGTGAGCAGAGAATCAATGAACCTAATGACTCAGACGCAAAGAGACAAAGCACTGGATACGTTTATACGAGGCCTGAGAGGGGATCTGCCACGACTGATGGGTATGAAGGAACCAGCAGATTTGCCTCAAGCTCTCCATTTTTGTCTTAAGCTCGATAATCAAGAGTTTAGAGGTCGACACTCAAACAGTAGAAGACATTATCTCCAACAACCTGCTCTGCCTCCCAAAAGGAGCAACAACCAACACCATCATCCAAATAGACAAAATTTGTATCCTGAACTGGTATCTTTCCTTGGATACCAACATAGATCCGGCTAACAAAACGCTTTTGCAGCTCCCAGAGATAAGCACCAAGGATTTCGACCACAGGCTCCACAGCGGCCTTTCGCTCCTAAACCTCAACCTAGACCAGAACCGATGGAAGTCGACCCAACTACCCAATCTAGAGCTGTTAATTACATGAACAGACCTAAACCTTTTCAATATGCTCGAGAGAGACCAGCCGCACCTCCAAGACCATTCATTCCGCCTAACAAGATGCAAGAAATTTTCATGTCAGCACTGGAAACGTAGATGAGGAGGAATCACATTACCAAGAGGCATTGACAACTCAGTATACAGATTTTGACCAATCATTCGCTGACTATACCGAAAATTTCGAAAAATACGAAGACAGTTCTGTCTCAAGGGCAAATGAACCTGTCGATAATACCGACATACACTTTTTAAATTAATCAGCTCTTCGCTCCCCTATTTTGACTGTCGAACGAAGAGCGGACAAATGCTAAAAATTCTAATCGATACTGGCTCCAATAAGAACTACATTCAGTCCTCACTTGTTATCAATCCAATTCAAAATGAGCAACCATTTTTCGCAAATTCAATAGCGGGTAATGTCGAAATTAGCCATCATACAGTTATAAATTTCTTTGGTCAAAAGGATTGCGATTTAAAATTTTTTATTTTACCGTCACTCCGATCATTTCATGGTAGTTTAGGCAATAACAGCTTAAAAGAATTGTCTGCCGTTATGGTAATCAGAAATGAGGGTAACATTAAGATTAAACAGCACATCTCACAGGCCGTTAATACAATTAATATTCGCACCGCACCGACCATTTAACTTCCGATCAAAAAAAGTCCGTCAACAAAGTCTTATAAAAGTACCCCGGTTTATTTTCCGATCCAGACGAAAGACTCACCTACACAACCCCAGTATACTCCAAATACTACCCGTACCCAATGTCCTTAAAGGAAGAAGTAGATAAACAAATTAAACAACTTCTCAGTGATGGTATTATCAGAAAATCAAAGTCACCCAACAATTCACCTGTATGGATAGTACCCAAGAAACCAGACGCTTCAGGGGAAAAGAAGTACAGAGTAGTAATTGACTATAGGAAGCTAAATGCTGTAACTGTTTCAGATAGGTATCCTATACCTGAAATAAATGAGGTTCTTGCTCAATTAGGGGACAATACACTATTTTCCGTTCTAGACCATAAAAGCGGTTTCCATCAGATACCACTTAATGAATCCGATATTGAGAAAACTGCATTTTTCAATTACCAGCGGGAAATACGAGTTCACTCATTTACCTTTTGGATTGAAGAGTGCACCTGCCATTTTCCAAAGAGCACTCGACGATATCCTTCGAGAACATATCGGGAAAAGATGCTGTATATATATAGACGATATCATCATTTCCGGGAAGGATGAAGTAACTCATTTACAAAATATCGAGAAAATTTTTCAAGCTTTGGAAAAGGCAAACATGAAATGCCAACTCGATAAATGCGAATTTCTAAAAGACGAAATAGAATTTCTTGGATTCTATGTGTCTGCAAAAGATATTAACACTAATCCGAAAAAAATTGAAGCTATACAAAATTTCCCTGCTCCAAAATCTTTAAGAGATCGTAGGTCCTTTCTCGGTTTGTCCGGATATTACCGTCGGCTTATCAAAGATTATTCTAAACTAGCCAAACCTCGAACGGCCCTTTTAAGAGGGGAAGACGGACGCATGTCCAAAAACCTATCAAAAAAGAAACTTATTGATTTCAATGAAGAGCAAACCAGGCTTTCGTAAAATTAAAAAACTCTCTCGTGTCTAAGAATATTATGCTTTCTTATCCAGATTTTGCTAAATAATTCCAGCTCACAACAGATGCTTCCAACTATGCCGTTGGAGCTGTACTCTCACAGGAAGATAAACCTATTATGTTTATTTCAAGCACTCTTTCTAAAGCCGAGGAGCATTACGCCGCGAACGAGAAAGAACAGCTTGCTATTGTTTGGGCTCTGAACAACTTACGAAATTATGTGTATGGTTCGGCTAAAGTCAAGATATTTACGGATCACCAGCCCCTGACCTATGCACTTAGCAGTAAGAGCAATAATGCCAAGATGAAAAGGTGGAAAGCGATACTTGAAGAGTACAACCAGGAACTGGTCTACAAACCAGGTAAAATGAACGTCGTCACTGATGCCCTTTCGAGACCACCGCAAACATTGCAAGTAAATACAATGACCTCAACACAGCATAGTGATGACAGTTCCAGCGACAACCTGATCCCGACTGTAGAAGCTCCTATAAATGTGTTTAAAAACCAAATTTTTCTAATTAGTGGAGATAGATGCGATTATGAATTTAAGATTCCTTTCCCTACATACCACAGACACACTATTACCCATACCAATTACGACGAAAGTAACCTAACTTCCACTTTAAATAAATTTCTAAATCCTAGCGTAATAAATGGCATTTTCACAACAGAAGATATTATGGGGAAAATCCAGAATATTTATCCGCTTCACTTTTCAAAATACAAGGCCCGTTATACTCAAACGAAAGTCCAAGACATCATTTTACAATACGAACAGGACGAATTAATAATCATAAAACACAAAATAGCACACAGGAATCCGCGAGAAAATAAAATACAATTACTGCAGAAATGCTATTTCCCAAGCATAAATACCAAAATTACTAAAATAGTAAAACAATGTGGGACTTGTAGAGAAAACAAATATGACAGACATCCGAACAAGACAGAACTCCAATCAACCCCTATCCCACAATATCCTGGTCATATTATCCACATTGATATATTTTCTACTGAAGGAAAGTTGGTTCTAACTGCTTTAGATAAATTTCCCAATTCGCACAGGTAAGATTATTGACTTCAAGAGCAGTTGAAGACATAAAACCACCATTAAGAGAACTTCTATTCTCGTTCGGTTTTCCCAAAGCAATAGTTTTTGACAACGAGAAATTTTTTAATTCTGCATCGATGTGTTTCATGCTAATGGATCAGTTAAAAATTGGCATTTACCGAACACCCCCATACTCAAGCTCTGTAAACGAACAAATAGAAAAGTTCCACTCAACCTTAACTGAAATCATGCGGTGTCTGAAAACTAATCAAATCCATCGGACTTTCTTAGAACTTCTAGAAAGATCAGTATATGAATACAATTACTCTGTGCACTCTACCACTGGTAGAAGACCATTAGAGGTATTCTTTGGTAGAAACGTAAGTACTGATCCCGATCAGTTCGAAGCAGCGAGAAGAGAAAATATATTAAATCTGCAGAAAAAACAAGCATGCGATTTAAAAAACCACAACAAAAAGAAACACCCTATTAAAAATTATACTGTAGGTAAGGTCATATTTGTCAAAATCAATAAGAGATTAGACTCCAAACTTTCAAATAAATGCAAAAAAGAAATAGTTAAGGAAAATAGAAATACTACTATTCTGACCCAATCAGGAAGAATAGTTCATAAGGACCACATTAGAAATTAGACAATTAAAATGTATTTCCAGTCCACTCCTTGCAGCCGCAGCAGCCGATATCCAAATAATAAATTATTCTAATACACAACTGGTGACTTTCCACATTGGGATGGCTAAACTGGATACTGGTACTTTTAAAATTATTCACGTCATAGACTTATATTCCTATCAGGAAATCCTAAGTGACGTTAATTCCACAATACGAGGTGTGATCAAAAGATAACCGTTATTTTCATCTTTTCGTGAGTTACGTATGTTCGATGTACACATTTTTTTTATTTTTATGTTGGTTCACATGTCTGTTATATATGTTGGCAATACCAACCATTTTGGATTGTCAGTTTCTTTTTGACAGATAAAAAGGTTAGTCGTGTTTTGGTGTGCTCTTCGATTTTGTACTATTCGAAAAAAATGGATCAAAGAAACTGTATTTAGTTTTGTGTAAAAAATGAAATTAAATGCGCAAGGACATGTGAAATGTTGACTGTGGCCTTTGGCGAGTCTACTATGAGCAGAACACAAGTTCAATTGTGATATAAGCGGTTTAAGGAAGGCCGAGACGATGTCAATGACGGTGCTCGTCCTGGTCGCCCGAGCACGTCAACAACCGATGAAAACATTGACGCAGTGAAGAAAATGATTTTGGATAATCGTCGAATCACTATCAGAGAGGTTGCTGATGATGTTGGCATATCGTTCGGCTCAAGCCAAGCAATTTTTACGGATGGTTTAGGGATGAAACGTGCGGCAGCGAAGATTGTTCCAAAATTGCTAAATTTTGAGCAAAAACAACGTCGCATGGACATCGCTCAGGAGCTGTTTTTGGCCAAAAACAAAACCGTTATTATGCCTCAACCACCGTATTCACCGGACTTGGCCCCCGCTGACTTTTTCCTCTTTCCAAAACTGAAGACACCGATGAAAGGAAAGCGTTTTGCTACGATTGAGGAGATAAAAGAAAAATCGAAACAGGAGCTGTAGGCGATACCAAAAAAAAGCATTTCAGAAGTGTTTCGAGGATTGAAAAAAATGCTGGCATAAGTGTATTATATCTGAGGGGAATTACTTTAAAGGGGACAAGATAGTTGTTGATGAATAAATAAATACTTTATTTTTTGATCACACAATAACGGTTCTATATTGATCACACCTCGTACATCACAAAATAGATAATAGTAATCCTATCCTAACTTTCCTTACCCATGAGCTTATCCAAATCGAAACCCAAATAAATCAATTAAAGCTAGGAAGGAGTGTTAAGCGATCCTTAGAATTTATTGGATCAACATGGAAATGGATCGCAGGTAATCCAGACCATGACGATCTTATAATTTTAAGCGGAAAAATAAATAATGTTATAAATAATTATAATAAGCAAGTCTTAATAAATAAAGAGACTATTAATAGGATTAATGATATCTCTAATGTAACCGATAAGATTTTATCAATGTTTCTGTATAGCGACACAATCCAGCATGAGATTGCAACTAACATTAAATATAAGTTACAAATAATTTAGGAAGAATTAACAAAAATTGAATATGCCATACATTGGGCTAAAGCCGGCGTTATAAACTCGTATAATTTGTCAGACAAGGAATTAAGAATAGCTAAAAAAGTTTTTGAAAATATAATATCCCCTTTATTAATATAGAGGAGTCATTTGAATTTGCAGATGTAAAGATAGCTTCAAATAGTTCAAATATATATAAAAATTATACCCACAACCGATAATGAAATTTGTGAAGCCATCATTATTAAAAGTATTAAAGAAAGGGAGACAATAAATAAAATTGTTTTCGAAAATACACTAATATGCGATGACAAAATATACGGTGTGAAAATGATTGTAATTTCCATAATCAACTAAGAATTTGTAGCAGCAATAATATTATAGACATAAGTAATACTTCATGCATCGCCAATCTTTTCAGGAGTCGTCCATACGATTACATTAAAAGCAATAATAAACCTTCAGTTGAAATCAACGCCCCAGGAACCATCCTGCTGAGTCAATACAATGGCACCATTCTTGTCAACAAGGAAGAATTACTTATCAACGGTTCATATGTGATCCAGTACCTCAACACATCGCTAGTAATCAACAACCAAACGTACAATCAGAATGAAATCCATGAAATCAGACCACTAGCCGCGATTTTGCAGCCAGCCACAACACCAGAAGTATATGAACCAATTTTAACTCTGGACATGATGAAGGAACTCCATTTGAACAATATAGAAGACATCAAAGCATAGAAAACCAGAAGTACAATCACACCAATATTGATCCTATTAGCAATAAGAAGGTATTGTCTAAAAAAGAAATCAGCGTCACTTGAAATATCTACTGTCATCAACCCAACTGAAAATACCACGACATCTACCATAGAGATTCATCCCGAGGTTAGAAATCCACCACCTGAAAAAAAATCCCGTGTAAGCCAAATACCTTTATTCTAAAGTGACCCAAGAGGTTCCAACGAACGAGGACGATCGTTTTTAAAGGTGGAGGAGTTAATGCAACAAACATTTATATCAAGCAAAAGGCAAAGGTACCCAACACCTGCACCTGCTGCCAAACCGTACCAAGAAGCTGACTCAACGGATACGGCAAATTTACACGTTCCCGTGGGAAACGCCAACGCAAGCATTCTTCCATCAGCGATCATGGAGCAGCTGCAGTTCAACCCCCAACGGATTGCAGATAGCCGAGGTTACATTTAAGCTTAGAAAAATTGTTAAGTTTAGTTCTAAGTTTATTCCCAAACTGTGTAGTTGAAAACTAAATAAATATATTTTTTTTTATAAAAAAAACCTAAGTGGTTTTAACTTATATGAAGTCATTTGCCCCGACTTGTATCAAATCATTAAGCGTGATTGTGCTGAACGTTTTGATACAAGCGACTACCCTATTGGAAACAAATGGGATATCCGTCACGTAAATAAAAAAGTTCTGGGTCTCATGAAAGATGAGAATAATGGTCACATAATGACTGCATTTGTTGGTCACAGATCAAAAATGTATGCAATACAGGTAGAGGGTAAAGATGAACCAAAAAAGTGTGAAGGTGTGAATTAAAAATAGGATAAGATTTGATGACTATGTTGATTATGTTCAAAATAATATTGAAAAAGTAATCGAACAAAATTTAATTCAATCGCAGAAACATCATCACTCGAACTAAGCTCACTTTGAATCCATTTGATGACAAACGATTTTTAGTGTCTGGTACTAATAAAACGAAAGCGTGGGGCTTATGGATATAGATTAAAAAATAAATAACTAATTAAAAATTTATTACAGATTTTTTTCTTATTCTTTATTTTAGTTTCGAAAACAAATTTATAGTTATTATTTATAGTTTATTAACTACATTTATCTTTTTAATAAAATATTCTCCACTTGATAAGTTTAAAATATCTTCATCTGTTAAACTATTAAAGTTTTGTGGTAAGAATAATTCATGTTCCTCTAACTCCACCAAGATTTTTTCTCCATACGGTGTATGT
This sequence comes from Clusia tigrina, assembly GCA_920105625.2. Lineage (NCBI taxonomy): Eukaryota > Metazoa > Arthropoda > Insecta > Diptera > Clusiidae > Clusia > Clusia tigrina. The sequence goes on from OV050032.1 coordinate 156,300,182, forward strand.
TTCCTGCTAGCCTTAATTATGCTTATGGGGTTTAAGGGGGTAGTCCTCAGGGTAGTGATATGCGTAATATAGTCCTATGTTGGATCCTTAGCCTATACTATCCCAATACCGTTAGTGCATGACAATGACTCACATCCTGCTCGAGGTGACCCTGCCACTTACTGAACACAACGGATCTAGACTGGAGAGTCAATAAACACTTCCCCCCTAATCCAGGGTGTTATGCGTGTCTGTGCCTATTGGATGGGTTTTGCAGTCAGGGGGTTATCCGCGTAGACTGTATTCGAATGCGCCTCTCCAAAACCAGGTCGCATCGGGGAGTAACGATGGCCTTACCGTGGCATAGGGCTCTGGCATGGTGGACCGCCATTTCCCTCAAAAAATCCTTGACTCCCCAAGCCTTCGGGGGAGGGCAGTCGTACGAAAAAGATGGAACGAAACAAGAAATACATAAAAACCACCCCGGTGCTTTGCACCACGCACTCAGAGGATGAGTTGCTGGCCTCCAGTCAGGAGACCATGGAAGCCGACGATGGCAAGAGCACGTAAACATCTTCTGTAATACTAGATTTCTGACTTCAAAACACACTTCCCAGACTGTAAAGATACCGCGCATGTATCTCAATTACCCGTTATGGACAATCAGATGCCACCGGTTTGTGACCTGATATTCACGGACGAAAAAATTAAACACTCGATAAATTGTTTCCCGCCTTATAAATCGCCGGGCTTGGATGGGATTTTCCCAATCATGCTGCAAAGGTTACAGGTTGTGGTGATCCCATGGCTAAAAGTGATATATAAGGCATTCAACTACTCAGTTGGAGGAAGGAAAATGTAGTTTCATCCCAAAGGCGGGGAAGATTGGGCATGAGTCGGCAAAAGATTTTAGACCCATTAGTCTTACGTCATTTCTTCTCAAAACAATGGAGAGGGCTCTGGAAATCCACCTTAGGCACACAGTGGATCAGTTCCCCCTCTCGAAGTCGCAACACGCATATCTCAGGGGTAAATCTACGGAAACAGCTTTACATGAGGTAATTCGATCAGTAGAAAATACAATCCACCATAAACAGTACACGTTGGCGGCCTTTCTGGACATAGAAGGGGCTTTTAACAACGTTAGTAACAAAGCAATTCTGGACTCTCTCACCAGGGTAGGGGTTGAGGAAGTTCTTAGTGAGTGGATAGTTACAATGCTTAGGACTAGGGTCATTCAGTCTGAGCTGGCTAACATGGTTCTCAACAAACACGTCAGCAGAGGAACACCACAAGGTGGGGTGATTTCACCCCTATTGCGGCTATTGTTAATTGACAACATCCTAGGCATACTAGATTCAATGGGGGTTAGTGATAGCTGTATCAGGCATGTTCCCCAGTGTAATATGTGATATTATGAAAAAGGTGCTGGACAAACTGAATTCCTGGGCCACAGGAAGTGCACTAGGTGTGAATCCAGAAAAGACAGAACTGATACTTTTCACTAACAAGACCAAGATTCCGATCTTTAAGCTTCCGACACTTAATGGACAACATCTAAATCTAGCTGAGAAATTGAAATTCTTAGGAGTTATTCTGGACCCCAAGCTAAATTGGAGAACCAATATAGAGTTACGGGTCAGGAAAGCCCACGTAGCTTTCTACGCATGCAAGACAATGTTTGGGAAAAAATGGGGACTACGCCCCCATATTACTCACTGGATGTACGAAACAATCGTGCGTCCAATACTAACTTACGGTTCAATAGTCTAGTGGCCAGCTCTAGATAAGGATTATAACGTTCAGAGACTCAGTAGGGTTCAAAGAGCAGCTGCCGCTGGCTTTGCAGGGAGCCTGAGAACATGTCCAGCGGAGGCACTCAACGTAATACACATCCTCCCTATCGACCTGTGCATTAAGAGGGTAGCCTGCAACAATGCGCTAAGGTTAAGGGGTAAGCGACAAACTGCTGGTCTGAGCGAACGTACGGTCATGGTAAGGTGCTATACACAGTGCCGAGGGAATTAACAGAAATGACGACAGATTACATAGTACCACAACTGGACTTCAAAAAGGACTTCAAGGTTACATTTCCACAAGAAAATTGTGGTCGAAAAGGAAACTGCAAATGGAGTACGATATACCCATTTATACGGACGGGTCAAAAATGGACCTGGGCGTGGGGGCGGGGGTCTTTTCCCCGCACGCTAACATTAACTACTGTACACGCCTACCCGATACAGCTACAGTTTTTCAGGCGGAAGTAATCGCGATCAGAGAGGCATGTCGACAGATCACCCACCACACTAGAGAAGGGCAGAGGAGCACGGTTGCTATTTTTGTGGACAGCCAGGCTGCCATAAAAGCACTACAATCAAAGACCATCAACTCCAGACTGGTCAGACAGTGCAGGGAGGAACTTGGGTCGCTAGGTCACCATGCTGACATCACAATCATCTGGGTCCCCGGACACAGGAATATAGATGGAAATGAGAAGGCTGATGAATTGGCGCGCAGAGGAGCCTCTCTCGTGTGGAACTACTACCTGTGGAACTACTACCTGTTTCCATGGGTGCGATTAAGAGGGGCATCTACATGCACTGTCTTACCTTAGCGGGCAATAGATGGAGGACACTTACAACATGTAATACATCCCGGGCGACCTCGCCAGTCTTTAACACAGCGAGATATAGGGATCTCATAAATAGGGACACCAGCCGCCTCACGGCGGCCTTTACGGGTCACTGGCTCGTGGGTACTCATGCAGAGAAATTGCAGAGACCGTACAATAACCATTTTAGAAGTTGTGGAAACTCAGAAGAGAAGGAAAGCTTAATCCATTTTCTTTCCGAATGCCCGGCTCTGGCGGCCGCAAGAAATAGAACACTAGGAAACTATTTCCTAGCGAGTTTATCCGATCTCTCGGGTTGTAAAACCGAAAGATCTTTTAAGATACCTAAACTCCACAGAGTGGATCTAGTGAACAATCCATCGTTTTCTCCGGCGTTAGGAGAGGTTGCTAGAGTGACCAATACTAAATGCAGTTGGCGAGAGAATTGTATCGGGCACTCAGCGCTTAAATATTTCATTGCTGCACTGTTACCTTGGTTAAAGTTTTTTGGGAGACAAATTAATTCCAAATCTGATGGATCTCAAAACGGTCATACGGCATAATTTGTTAGCAATAAATTATAAATTTTGAACAGTGCAGACGTGTTTAAGCTCGCTCCGCAAAAATTAATTCTCCAATACAAATTTATTAAGTTAAAGTAACTTAAGTTGTAAAGAAAAAGTGCAATAGTGCAGTGATCGACTAGAACGAATCTACCGGTCACTTACTGGGACACATCTTTTAAAATAGAATAAAATAAGAACAAATCACAAATTTATAATGAGTGTGGCTGGCACACTTAAACAAAAAACAGCAACAAAAAGAAACGCATATTTTTCTTTCGTCTCAAACGGAAACAACGGCAACTCCAAATTGCCGGTCGAAGTGACAGAGAGCAGAGCAAGATCTTGCTCTCCCGCTCTACTAGGTGCCAGCAATTCCTTATCTTGGAGTGTCCAATGCGCGACTCCCACTATGGAGTTTTATCCACCAGTTACTACTTCAGCAACCACAATAACACCTCAAAGCCCCTCTTCCACAACTGTAACACCGGTGACTGCGACGGTAACGATTAGCTGCAACTCACCAATAATAGCAATCGGAACAACACCAATTTCATCAGCAACAACAAACACACAAGTACAAAATATAAATATTAAAACCAGTAATAAAATTACCGAAAATAAAAACACAAAACGAAACCGCGAAAAACAATCGCCAAACAAGTTAAATGAACAAAATACTTTTAACAAAAGACCGAAAAATAAAATGTTCAACACAACACAAACATCACTCCAAAAATATTGGCTGAGCAAGCCTATCACTCCAAACACAACAAACAGATTCGAACTGTTAGCAGTAAATGACAAAACAGACTCTCAACACAACCGTGAATAACAAAACAACAGTGGAACAAATGCGAACATTAATATACAAAAACCAATTGCGCAACGTTTACAAAAACCGCCTCCTATATATGTTCAGAATGTTTAAAATATAAAAGCCTTATCTGAAGCACTAAATTCCATGCCAAATATATTGTACGAAATGAAAATTCTAAGCAAGAACGAAAAAAACATTCAACCTAAAGAATCCACACACTACACAAAAGTAATTGAATTATTGAAGCAAAAAGGGACAAAGGGACATTTCGACCAAAAGATGAGCGAGGATTTGGAGTGGTATTACGAAATATGCACCATTCAACCGACACAGAAGACATTAAAAACGAATTAGCCGAACTAGGCCATGAAGTGACAAATATCCATAACATCCAAATAGCTAATGGTGCCAAAATAAAACAACCACTTTCAATATTTTCAATTGAATTGAAAATAAAAGATAACAATAAAGGCATATACGATATTACTCACCTCCTACATTGCAAAATTAGCTTTGAGCTACCCCGACAAAAGAGAACAATTCCCCAATGCACAAATTGCCAAAAGTACGGCCGCACAAGAAACTACTGCCAGATAGACCCGGTGTGTCTCAAATGTGCTGGAAAACACAAGACAAACATGTGCACAATTAAAATCTACGCTGATAGAGTAAATATTAAATGCGTACATTGCGGTGAAAACCACACGGTAAACTACAGAGGATGTGCGATATATAAAGCTCTACAAGTCCAGATATACCCTACACTTCCCAAGAAAGAAACAAGTGAACAAATCAAAATAGAAACAAACCAAAACAATCACAATACAAAAATAAATGGCCAGAAAATCATCTCTGGTATTTCAAACGCTCAAGCTGCACAAATGCAAACAATATCACAGGAGCCAAATCAAATAAAAAGCAACAGCACATATGAAATAATATCAAACAATGACGATCTATCCGAATTAAAAACAATGATGAAACAACTAATAAATTCAATGACTAGTATGATGATAGTAACTATGCTTGTATGCAAAATAGATGAACGCAGTAAATAAAATAAATTTGGCAATATGGAATGCAAATGGACTGTCGCGCCATGAACTAGAACTAAAGACTTTCCTAATAAATAATTCAATAGATGTGATGTTAATCTCGGAAACACATGCTACAGACAAAGCATATGTTAAATTCCCTAACTTTGACATCCATTACACAAATCATCCTGACAACAAATCTCATGGTGGAACGGCGATCATTATAAAAAAAAAATATGAATTACATTGAACTTGACGCATATAAAAAGAAAACCTTCAAGCAACCACAATGGCACTAAAAGACTCGAAAGGACAAATCGTAGTATCTGCTGTCTATTGTCCACCAAAATATAACAACACAAAAGAACAATATCTAGACTATTTAAAAAAACTGGAGAATCGCTATTTAGCCGGAGGTGACTATAACGCTAAAAATGTTTTTTGGGGATCAAGGTTGACAAACGCAAAAGGACGCGAGTTACTTAAAGCTATACGATATAGTAATGGTCGATTCATTAGCACTGGTGAACCAACATATTGGCCAGCAGATACAAAAAAACAACCAGATTTAATAGACTTCTGCATCACAAAAAATATTCTTCATAAACAGCTGACTATTAAATCATGTTTAGAATTATCCTCAGACCACTCCCCAATCCTAATGACATACTAGGATTAATAGAGACCAGACTTTTCTCAGGCATTTATAACAATAAAATTGACTGGAATAATTTTCCTCTAGCACTGGAAAAACAACTAAAAATAGATATACGATTAAAAACAAAAAAGGAAACGATTCCGCAATCGCATACTTCAATGATAGCGTCATCGAAGCAATCACAGCTTCAACACCAAAGCTAACGTTAGCAAATACGGACACTACACCAGCGTTCATCAAGGCAAAAATTAAATGGAAAAAGAAGCTCCGGAAAACATGGTAAATCACTAGGAATCCGGAAGATAAATGCAACCTAAACAAGGCAACAAGTGAATTAAAAATTTTACTTCAGAAGAACAGAGAAAAGGAACTAGAAAAACATATGCTGAACTTGCGAACGACCACATCAACAAATTACTCTCTTTGGAAGGCTACGAAAAAACTCACTGGTGCAATAATACACAAACCTCCTATCAAAACACAAACCGGTACATGGGCGAAAACAAGTAAAGACAAAGCCAACACACTGGCCAAACATTTCCTTGAAATATTTACAAGCGAAATGGACAATCAAACCACTCATCTTGACAATGTAATAAATATCCCGCAATCCAAAACAAAAAAGACGTCAGTGGCAGAAATCAAAAACAAAATTAAAAAATTAAAAGACAAAATGGCGCCAGGATATGATCTGATAAGCAGGAAAATGCTAAAAGAAATGCCTGATATAGCTATAAAATACATCCGAAATATATTTAACTGCATGCTAGAAACTAAGTATTTCTCTCGCTTATGGAAAATTGCACAGATAAGAGACATCAGCAAGCCAGGAAAAGATGCCACCAAAACAACTTTTTACCGACCTATCAGTCTATTGCCAATACTATCAAAAGTATTTGAAAGGATACTACAGGACAGATTAGAGCCAATCTTAACAACAAAAAATTTAATACCCAGCCATCAGTCTGGATTTAGAAGACAACACTCAAGTGTGCAACAGGTCCACAGGGTTGTAAACAAAATCCTTGAAAGTATAGACAACAAAAAGTACTGCGTAACTGTATACTTGGACATTGCAAAAGCATTCGACAAGGTGTGGCACAAAGGACTTCTATATAAACTTAAGCGAATATTTCCACAAAATTATTATGACATTTTAAAGAGCTATATAAGCGAACGACAATTCTACGTAAAATATGACGAGGATTGCTCAGACATCCTACCAATGACAGCTGGAGTACCACAAGGCAGCGTATTAGGACCTCTACTATACTTAATATCACAGCATATGTACCAATTCCAACGAAAAGCAATGCGATGATAGCAACATTCGCAGACGACACAGTTTTAATGGCATCACACAATGACGAAAAAAAGGCAACAAATACAATCCAACATATATTGGACAATGTAGTAGCATGGTGTGATTTATGGGGAATAGAGATAAATAAAGACAAAACTGTACAAGTTGTCTATACTCGTACAAACAGAAAATCGACAAAATACAGCCTTGCTATAAAGCGCAAAAAAAGAAACACTCACTCTGCTGCAAAATATCTTGGAATAACCATAGACGAAAAATTGACTTGGAAGCAGCACATCATTAACAAGCGAAACGATGCAAAAAATAAGTACCGACAGTTAAGCTGGCTACTTGGACGAGCATCTAGACTATCTCTTTATAACAAACTAATAATATACAAGGCAATAATAGCGCCTATCTGGAAATATGGAATCGAGATATGGGGCACAGCTAGCATATCAAACTAAAATTTAATACAACGAATGCAGTCAAGAATACTACGAACAATTACAAAAGCTGAATGGTATATCCCGAACGAGGTTATACACCGTGACCTACACATTGAAGCCATCAAGGACACAATCACAAAATGCAGCACCAAGGATATACACCGACTGAGAGGCCATCAAAACCTGGAAGTGCGTAGTGCAGCAGACACGGAGGGTGCAACTCCAAGAAGATTGAAGCGAATTACCCCTGCAGAACTTACAGGAAGGTTTAAAAAAATAAATACATAACAATAACAAAATAAATAATTAATTATATACATAAATAAAATGATGGATAAATAGAGAAAATTTAATAAACAAATAAATAAAAGAAGTTATTTTGGCATTGGCAAAAGAGCATACTAAATCCAAACCTGCACAAAATATTACTTAATATTTTTGTTATAGATTGTAATATATAGAAAAAAAGAGGAGAGGTTGTGGTATCAAAACGTCGCTAGAGCGATAATGGTGATCCATGTGAGGACTGACTTGGATCAGCCACTGAAACCAACCAACCAACCAACCATCCTTATGAGGGTGTCGAATGGAAAGATTCTAAAGCTTAGAACTGGTTTTTTGTATTCCTTTATTTGGGAAATGTTGTTTAGATCGCTTAAAGTACTTTCAATTTTTAAAATATAAATATGTTTGTATATTCACTTTGTTTTCGAAGAGAAAAGAAAGACTCATTGGCAAACTATTTATATGTTGAGTTTGAGGAAGCTACTGCATTTTAAACACATATTCGAGTTGAATAAGCTTTTATCTAAACAGAATGCAGCTGCATTTTTTTTCCTCAGTAAACAACAAACTGAGTTGAAGAAAGCTTACTAAAAATTAATTCCTCTACTGTGTTAGAAAATTTACTAAATAAATACAGATGCTGGATTGATGCAGAGCATATAGAATTCTTTGAAGCAGTGATAAATAAATTAAAAATATCAAAGCTCTCTAATTATATGTATGGATTTCATAAGTTAGATTGTTGGTGGGCAACAAATGATGATCACATACAGAATATAAGCACATGTGCATGTCTAATATTTTATGAGCGATATCGCATGGCGGGAAAACTTTTTAATCTGTATGCAGCAATGTTTAAAATACCTCGCATCCATTACTCAGATTTCCTTCACTAAGACTATAAAAAGGCTGTTGTTGGAATATTTTAAACTCAGTATGGGAACTATTGTGAACCTTCTACTCGTATGTAAGGAAAAAAAATGGTTCATTTAAAATTTAATGATGAAAAGTCAATTCTGGAAGATCCGAATTATTTCGGAAATAATTTAAATGATGCTTAATTAGATCAAGGTATTAGTGATCTATGGAATACAGACGATTTATTCATGGATGCGCTTACAGAATGCGTAGAGCAGAATATCCTTTTCAAATTAGAGGAAAAATATGCAATAGAAAATTCAATTGAAAAAGGAGTGTGCACTGTCAGCGCTCGTGTAATTACAGAAAAAAAAACTAACACTTATTTCTTAGGTAAAGAATCTATGTAAGTTAGCAACATACGAGTTGCATGTCGTTGGCGCCGTGCGCTTGCGGAGCGGTACAAAGAATTGTACGAAATACGCTGCAACAGCGTCCGCTGCCATCCGCTGCGCAGGGGAACGATAGACGGTGCTGGTTCTCGGTACGCGAGAAAACACACGAAAAGAGTATTGGCGCCATGCGCTTGCGCAGCAGTACAAAGCATTGTACAAAATACGCGGCACTGTCGCTACGCGTAGATACGGTAGACGGTGATGGTTCTCGGTGCCGGAGGAATTGGCGAGACATGTGTTGTATGTCGGTGCCGCCAAGCCCAGCCGTGAAACGCTATCGCGCAATGCCGCCTCGAAGCGCAGTCACCATGCGATTGTCGGCGGCGAAAACGTATAAAAAGAACCCGAGTACGAGAGCTCGCATCTTCTAATTGACAGGAGCTCGAAGGAGAAGGGCGATTAGAAATATTAAAATAAAAATTAAAAAAATATTTCTATAATTAAATATTTTTATAATTTTAGATGTACGAGTATGCAGGAGATATTTAACTTGTATGCTCTTGTAGAAATAAAAAATAGAAAAGTAATATTTGTAAAACTGTAAAAAATATAATAAACAAATCAAAAATAAAATATCAAAATATATATGTTTTTAATTTTATTTAATTTGAAATTTATATTTTGAAGTATTTATTTATTCAATTATTTATATGTTTAATTATTTATTTATCTGATCTTAACTTATTTATTTGTCTGATCTAATAATTTAGTTTAATTTAACTTACATTCTTAGTCTTATTTTAAGTAATTTTTGTTATATATAATTCATTGTTATTCGGATACTTCTTGATGCATTTAAAAGACCCTGTCTTATATGTGAACGCTTTAAAATAAATGAATAAGAATAAAATTTCCTAATACAATTACATTTTTCTCTGCGCAAATACACATATTTCTTCCATTTTTATACCCTTTACCTTTAAAAAAGGTAAATAGGGTATACTAACTTTGTGCTTTTGAGAGGGGTTGGAATTTCAAGAAGGAGGCGTGGTAGGTATGGACATATATATACAGATATGATCAGAATCACTTTCTAAGCAATTTTTATTTTGTCCGTCCGTCTGTCCGTCTGTGGCCACTATTTTTCTACACCGTTAGAGCTATCGTAATGAAATTTTGCAAAAGTATAGACTGGACAAAGATACAGAACCAGATTGCTATATGGGCTGATTTGGACAAAGACCACGCCTACCTCCCATATAAGGAACTTTTTTCACCTTTTTTAAAATAACTATAACTTCGGTCCAATTGACGGAATCGTGACGCTATTTGGCGATGCGGGTCCCACTAAACACTATGCAAAAAGTGGGCGGTATATATTAACTGCCACGCCCACTATTAACAAATATTAATAACTTAAGATCTGGCAGAGATTTACGGACGAAATTTTACGGGAACAAACGTGTGGACATTACAAAGCTATCTGCAACAAATGGGGCTGATCAGAGAAAAGAGACGCCCACTTTTGATATAGGGAACTTTCGGGTCTAAAATTAAAATTAGCCTACCTATGCTCGTATTGATGCCAGCGGAATACAAATTTGCAGAAATATACATGGGGTCCATAATAGTGTGTGTGCATAATATGGAGATCATAATAGAACTGCCACGCCCACAATTAGCCAAAAATCATTACTCTGTTCCTATTAAAGATTTTTCAACGAAATTTCACAGAAAGGTTGCGGGTACTAACATTAAGCACCATACAAAAAATGGGCGTGTTATTTCTACAGCCACGCCCACTAGTGACATATTATTATAACTTGCGACCAATATAATATTTTTGGACGAAATTGTATATTAGTACGTATGTATATGGACCCTACAAAGCCATATACAAGATTCGGGGTCGATCAGATGAAGTATACGCCTCCCTCCCATATAATGAACTTTGGGGACCCCACTTAAAGACAATTACACTATCTATGCTTCTAGTGATGATATAAGAAAGAAAATTGGTAGATGTATACACTGGGTCTGTACTAGCTTGCATTCCAAATATGGGCAGATTATTGCTACTGCCACGCCCACAATTAACTAAAAATCATTACTAGGTTCCAAATAAAGATTTTTCAACGAAATTTCAGAGGAATGTTGCGGGTACTAACATTAAACACCACACAAAAAATGGGCGTGTTATTTATGCAGCCACGCACACTATTGACATATTATTATAACTTACGACCTATACAATATTTTTCGACTAAATTTTATATTAGTGGTTAAATTGACACTACAAAGCCATACATAGGAAATGGGGTCGATATAATCATTTCAAGGTACCCTACCAAAAATTACCGTGAATATGCTCCTAATGGTGATTTATGAAGAAAACATCCTCATTGTTTAACTCGCACGCACAAGAAAAGGTAAAGGGTATTTCGTAGTCGGTCTAACCCGACTTCAGACTTCTTTACTCGTTTATTATACATTTGCAATGCTTTGTATGATATTCAAAACAGGCTTACTTCCGATCAGGTACTGATGACCACGTATATCTTACGTTATCTGTAGGTTCTTCAGCTGATATTAAACTGAAGCCTAAATTGCAGTTTTTCAATTCAAACGACAGCCACCTAACATACTGAGAAAATACTCAAAGAATTGGATAACAGGAAAATCGGATTTATGGATGACATATGATACGCTTTTGCATGCATAACTAATGTATTTTATCCCATCCTGGGAAAAGCTAGTATCAAGTGGAGGCTAGTAGGATCTTGGTAATAGCGGTAGTGGAACAACATTTTGAGTTGGTGAATTGAGCTGGTGGTTGTGGGTCCTTTTAGTAAGTTGGAGTGAAATCTCACCGAAATGGCGGTCTAGATATTTATGCAGCTCCCCCCGTCCCGATAAAACTTTGGCAAGCCTGGAAGTACGTTCGTAGTAAGTCGCCATTAAGTTAGCGGTGCAGGTGAAGTTGAGCTTGCTCCCTATCTACGCGGATGTGTCTCTGAACGCAGGTACCTATAAAGTCCTGCCTCCACCCCTAGCGCTGTCATCCCTGCCTTGGAATAGATAACCATGGGGTCATACATGCGACTGAACTTTCGGACTAGGATAGGGGCTCTTAGGGGGGGGGGACCAACAGCCCTGAATACTTTCTTAAAACCCGTACGACAAAGGAAGTATGAGAAGAATGAGAGCCACCGGAGCCTTTTCAGGGTGGACGCCGGAGAGGCGCCGAAGAAGGAGGTATCCAAGCACTCAGGCATTGATGGCCACTCATCCTTCCAGGGTAGTGCACGGATCATGCCCTCACCGATACTTGGGGGCCGGAGAGATTCTGACGCGAGAATCATGGAGACCGGTGTTCTGTCACCTAAGGATTCCAATACGACACCACGAACACAATCGCAGATAGCGGTCGTGAGTTTGGACCCTTACAGTGTGGACAACTTTGCTAAACTATCAAAATACCACAGCAGCAGGCGCCATCGAAGCTTTCAAAAAGAGCTCGATTATTCAGAGAGTACTAAGGTCAACCGTCAGGCAGCATTCTAGCAGCAATTGCCGCCGCAGAAGCCAAATTTACGCCGCAAGCGCCCCCTTATGCTGTACAGCAGGACTATGGCACAAAACAGCGTATCTGAACGTAGAGGAATCAATAAGATACCATCCCAAAATAGCTCAATATCAAATGCAGCCTCACGAACGAATGTGCCCGTCGATACGCCAACGACACGACATCCAGGTTTGAACGAAGCAAAGATCCAAAAGCCAAAAACCCCAGTGGGTGAACGCACCGGGAGAACTTCGACAAAAGAGGGAACAAACCGAAAAATGCAGGTGACTAACCCACACCGAAATAAAATAATGCCATTGGGAGAAGCCATCGCTTCACTTCTGAACTACTACAAGTGCCGTCATGAAATCAAAAATATTGGATCACTGATTAAAAGAAGGCACACAGAAGCCATTATGTTGATGGATGAATGCGAGAAGGAGCTGGTGGCACCAAGGAAAAGATGCCAATAAGGCACAACTCGATCACGGCAAAAGGAGAACCTTACAGCAGCGTCACAAAATCTGCGAAAAAAAAGATATGTGCGATGCTGGTGTTGCAGCAGACAAAAACGGAAGTGGCATCAGCCACCGACAAAAAGGCCGGCTGGTTTCTTGTTAAGGAGAAGAGAGAAAGAAGCCAAGGACGATGAGGGGAGGACCTGATGCCGATTGAGGATGTACTCAAAACCGCAGCGAAAGTGGCGGTTACAACGCACACTGTGACATTGCAGTGTAGGGACCTAGATGAAGTAAACACTCCAAAAGAAATCTGTGAGGCATTAGATGCACAGTGCAAGATCAGACGTCGTGACGAATTGGCGGTAAAGAGTTTACGAATAGCCGGTGAGTCAAAAAATATGCTAGAAGTACAGCGTGTGCGAATTGGATAGATTTCGTTCCGGATAAAGGAAGATGTCTCTCCAAAACGATGTTTCAAATGTTGGGGGTATGGTCACCTAGCGCAAAACTGCAATAATCAAAGGGACAAGACACGTCTTTGCAGAAAGTGCAGTCAGGAAGAACACAAGGCAGCAACAGGTCCGAATCCTGAAAAATGCGCATTGTGCAAAGGGAAGCACGCGCCCTCCGCTGGCTAAAATGTCGCAAAGAGAAGAGCGCACATGAAAATTCTCCTCAATCACTGTGTGGCCGCTCAAAACCTCTTGCAGGAAACTATGCAGGAGCATAGCGGAAATATTGCGCTACTATCAGAGCAATACGAAAACATCGATGAATATTCTTGGACGTCTGATGGCCCGAACAAGTCGGCGATATGGATAATGTGCAATGAACAACCGCATAGTATAATGACGGGAGCAGAACATTGTTACACTTGGGTCAGAATATATATTTTTAGTTGCTACGCCCCACCAAGCATGAACGCGGAAATGTATGAACGAATGTTTTAAGAATTAGTAGTAGAAGCGCGTGGAAACACCCGCTCCTGATTCCTGATTTCAACGCGTGGTCTAACAATAGCAATAGACGTGAGCACTGCTATGAGAATGGCTCTGCTTGACCTCGAACTGCTCAGAATGCCTGGCCATTGCACTTTCGAAACGGGAAGAGGCAGCTCCACTGTGGACCTTTATCTTCGCCCAGAATACTATAGCATGCAATGCAAGGCGGACTGACAGTCCATCTACACGCATAGCGAGCATAATACTATCTTCATTGATATATCTATATGCTGATATATCATGTCCTGAAAGCTGGAAAAAACAGACATTCTACGCCGAAAGCTTTAACATGTCCTGGAACCGCTCAAGAAAGCTTCTTGGCAAAACACATCCGTGAAAATACGACGGCTCAATATTTGGTGGCAGCAGGGCGACTGTAACCTGATTCGCAGGGAAGTGGGATTCCAATAGTAAACAGTGTCTCACTACGCTTTTCGGTAAAAGTAAATTAGGCTCCGTAAGCGACCCTAAATCTATAGAGCGATCCTTCTGAATAATTTTAACTACTCTACCCGTGTCACCCAGTGATTCGATATTGCTGCAAAAAGCTTTAAAAGAAGACCTATTCGATGTCCGAATGTTATTCTTAAATTCCTTCTGCGTTTTTCGTAATCGGTCCCAGTCTCCATCGAGTTCTATCTTGATGGCCCTGTTAAGAAATTTTCTCGCTTCCTTCCTCAACTCATTAAGCTCTTGTTTCCACCAGGGTACCGGAGTCCGGTTGAGATGACGACGAGACAGACAGGCAGCAGCAAAGCTGACATTGAGCGATGTGTTGAGTTTCTCAACCGCCGCCTCGACATCTCACTCGCTGCGTAATTTTGTTGGAATTTCCAGTTAACACCGCAATACATCCCTAAATTTATTTTAGTCCGTTTTCATTATGTTCCTATTGGGTAAAGGCTGTAAGATCCTCTCACCACATCTCAACTGTAATGTACCTGTGGTCCGATAATGAGCCTTCATTCAGGACCCTCCAGTTTACAAATTACCATCCCACACAATTATTGGATAGAGTAGTATATTAACTCCTGCCTCCTGGCTGTGACAAAGGTTGGTTGGCAGCCTTTGTTTTGAATATTTAGAGTGGAGGAAACGACATACTCGAAAAGCAGGAGACAGCGCCTATTGTATTCACTACTTCCCCATGCTGGGCATTAGCATCACAACAGACTACAAGCCCCAGATGTCTTTTCTCACAGAACTCCACTAATTCCGATGGGCGTCATAGGGAAAATAAGCAGAAGTAATCACGAAGTCCAACCCTCCATGATCTGGTCTGGTCTTGGCAACAAAATTGATTTAACCCGGTTACTTCTAGCTGAGAAGATACTATAAGACTGGTGCCTGACCTACTGGAACTCTTGCCACATAGCATATTTACCCCCTTTAACCCCAAGTCCACATAGACGTCCTTTATGGACCCATGGTTCCTTGAAAAGTTCTTATAAAAGGAAATGTTTGCAGCCGTTAAAGCCGCCTACTTAGGAGAGCAGGCGTGGCTTTTGAATTCTGAAAATTAATCTGTATTATAGTAGCACCAGTAGACGCACCTAGATTGTTTTTTAGGAAAGACATGGAATTTAATCCTCCCAAAGAACAGGTTTAGACGGTTTTCGTACCTAGACTGAGAATATTCACAGACTTTTTTTCCAGTCGGACAACAAAAGTCGAACTTCTTTCTTTTCCCGGCTCTTTTCCTTTGTGTAGAGCTGGAGATTATATCGTCTGCCTTCATCTCTGAATCATGAAACCATCCGATTGCCTTCCTTGGGGGTCTATTTCATCATGTCATAGCCCCCCGCGTTTGCCTCCGGAGCCGAGGCGATAACCTGTTTAATAAGAAGGCTTTTGCAGTGTTTAATTTCTGCATCAACCATCCTACGATCTGCTCGATTCCGTCCAATCACATCCAGGCTCTGAGGGTCGATAACCTTCTCCCTACAGGATATCATTACGACAGAAACCCTGAATTTCCTTGGCCGTTGTTCCAACTTTATCCCCGCCGCAGAAGTAGGTTTTACCAGGCAGGCAGTTGGATTTACGGAAAAAATCTTACAGGTACATCTTGCAACCGCCTCAAAGTGCCACATTGACTACTGATTTGGCAGCACTCGAACCTCTCGGGGTTGAGATACAACCCTTTGCTACAGCCTCAGGGCTTCTTGTGGCAGCTTCAGCACCTCCACCAGGTACCGCCCCCTTCAGCGAAAAGGATACGCTCATAGCTTGCTGGCTCGTTGCGCCTCCCGTTGCACTGACTGAGGAGCACACTGTAGCTGCACTTTTAATCACAGCCCTCCTGCGGTTTCTCCTACTCACAGAAGTGGTTGGAGCAGCCATGTTTTCCGAAGTGCCGGTGGCATCGGTGGAGTGACCTCAACCGACCGTGGCCATTTGGAAGACACAGTTGCGGAAGGACTGACATTGCCGCTACAAAGTTTCTCCCTGTAGAGAAAAGCCTTCCTCTTCCTTCTTTCTCTCCTCTTCTGGGTTCATGTCATCGAAGTCGCAGAACCACTGGAAGGTCGTTTCAATGCCGAAACAACTACTCGACTCAGATCCTCTGGATCCGCTTTGTCCTCGCATGAAGATGCTGGAGGGGAAACGACCGGAATAATCCGACCGCTCTCTTCGAATACGATCCCTGTCAGGCCAGGAAGCGACATACGAAATGGGCGGGACCTCCAGACTCCGTGTTTCTCCCGCCGAAGCGGGTGAATGGCCACATATGTGGATTCCACCTGAAGTAGTTATCTTATAGTTAAGCATCAACTATTTTGATTTTAGTTCAGGACTCCTCCCTAGCCAGTTTGGTCCGCGAATGATACCCTACTTCATTTTTTATTTTTTTCCCCAATTTATTTATAATCTGTATTAATATACATGAAAAACAAAACTTCAAAAGACAATGTTAAAACCTATATGGAAGTTCAGTGAGTACGATTCGCTAGAGTCTTCTTTGTGGGCAATTTTCCATGCCCGATAGTTATCGCATATAAGAATTTTCATGGGTCCGTACACGCTCCGTGTATTTTCTGCTACATTTTTTTATGGGTTCCTCCACCGTGTCAATGTTCAAGTCATTGTGAATGTCTTCATTCGTCACGTACCACTCAAACTTCATTATTACACTGAGAATTTTTGATTGTGCTCTTTGGATCTGCTGTATGTTGGTTTTGCTCGCAGTCCCCCAGATTTCTATCCCGTATTTCCATATTGTTATGATTATTATCTTATATATTTTTTGCTTATTATGTAGTGATAATTTGGAACCCCTTCCTACTAGCCACCTTAATTGTCTGAATTTGCTTCGTGTTTCGTATTGTTTATTTTTTATGTGTTGTCTGCAAATAAGTTTGGCGTAGATTATTATGCCAAGATATTTTGCGCTGAGTTGAATTTTAATTATTTCGTCTTTAATTTTTAGAGGATATTTCTCGGATTTCCTGTTAGTATATAAAGGGTTTTCCAATGAGAGGTGTTATTTTGGTATTCAAAGAAAAATGCCATTTTTTGAGATAAATGATCGGATGTTTATTTCATAATAAAGAGGAAGGTATGCCGTTAATAATGAAAAGCAACGCCACCACGACCACGCTTACAGGACCATATCCTTTTCATGAAATTTTCCATAACCAAATCGCAAAGTGGCTGCCCTATGTCCTCGATAGCCTCACGAATTCTATCTTGAGGTCTTGAATCGACGCTGGGCTGTTGGCGTAGACCTTATCTCTCACGTGGCCCCAAAGGAAGAAGTCGCAAGGTGTTAAATCACAAGATCTCGGTGGCCAATTGTGATCACCTCTTCGAAAGATAACACGGTCCGGAAACTTTTCCCGTAAAAGAGCAATGGTTTCGTTGCTTGTGTGGCACGTAGCGCCGTCTTGTTGAAAGTAAACGTTGTCCAGATCAATACCATCCAACTCCGACCATAAAAAATCATAAATCATCTCTCGATAGCGCAATCCATTCACCGTAACTGTTGATTAAGCCTCATTTTCGAAGAAAGTAAGGTCCAATGATCCCGCCAGACCATAAACCGCACCAAACAGTCACACGATGAGGATGGAGAGGCTTCTCAACAATAACTCTTGGGTTTTCCGAGCCCCAGATGCGACAATTTTTTTTGTTGACGTAGCCACCGAGGTGGAAATGGGCCTCATCAGTCAAGATGATTTTTCGATGGAATTCCGGATCATTTTCATGCATTTCAAGGACCCAATCAGCAAAGACACGACGTTGTTGATGATCGGCCGGCTTGAGTTCTTGTGTTAACTGAACTTTATAAGCCTTAAAACCCAAGTCTTTATGCAAAATACGGTGTAATGACGTTTGGGGAATGCCCAATTCCAAACAACGACGAGGAATGGACAAACCTGGGTTTTCTTCAACACTTTGGGCTACAGCAGCAATATTCTCAGTTGTTTTTGAGCGACGTGCACGGGTTTTATTCTTCACATCACAAACTCGAATTTTTCCACCGATTTCTGTATTGCGGTCCGACAAGGTGCTTCACGACGACCCAAAAATGCATTAGTTTTGCGAACTGTGACTGCAAGATTTTCACCATTTTTGTAGTGAATTTTAATAATTTCAATTCGTTGTTGAAGCGTGTATCGTTCCATTTTTAGTAATGGCGTAGTTTCTACTTGTCAAATGTCAAAGAATAAAATCTTCAAAAGTGACAGCTACCGAAATACCGGGTGATTCAAAATAACACCTCTTGTTGGAAACCCATTTACAACTAGAACAGATTTCTCTTTCTATACCCCATGTTTTGAACCAGAGGACTGTTTTTTTTATTATTCTTTGCAGCGTATCTGTCGCGATTTTTTCGTCGTGGTTTGAGGCCAGGAGTACAGTATCATCCACAAATGTTCCCATGCCTCGTGGTGTTGTGGGGGTAGGACCGTCGGGAGTATATATTAAATATAGAAGTAGTCTTAGTACACTACCTTGGGGCACACCCGCTATCATTTGTAATATCCCTGAAGATTCATCGTCGTATTTTATGTAAAAGTGCCTGTTGGTTATAAAGCTTTTTAATAATTAATAATAATTTAAAGGTAGTGCACTATTTATTTTATTTAAAAGTCCTTTGGGCCAAACTCTATCAAACGCTTTAGCAATGTCCAAAAATACCGCCACGCAATACTTTTTTTATCTATGTCGTCCAAAATTTCATTTACAACTCTGTGGACTTCTTGCACAGTTGAATGATGCCTTCTAAATCCGATCTGGTGGCTTGGAATAACTTTTTGTTGTGTCAAGATAGGTTCAATTCTATCACATAGTATTTTCTCAAATACCTTCGAAAGAATTGGCAAAAGGCTGATGGGTCGATAAGAGCTGGTTCTTTTTGCGTCTTTGTTTGGTTTCGGGATTGCCATTATTTGAGCTACCTTCCACAAGGCTGGAAACTGGTTTGGTCTAAATATGTAGAGTCAGGTAGTTCTTTTAATATTTTCCGATTGATTAGGTCGTATCCAGGTGTCTTGTTTTTTATTTTCGATATTTGTGTTTTAACTTCAGCTATTATCGTCATTTTTGTTTTGTTGTAGCGGACATTGTGTAGGTTGTTAAATTGGATATTTTGAGTGTCCAAGTCGTTACTGAAAATGTTTGCGAAGTGTTTTCAGAGAATAGTTGCTTTCTGAATGTTCGTTTTTGCCCAGGTATTATTTTTTGTGTTTTTGGGTGGTTTATGTTTGTTCGCGCCGGAGCCCTACTGACGATGGCTGCCGCCTGCTCACTGTCACCATGACATTCTGAGCGGGACTCAGTGCGGAGAGAATTCCCCTCATTGGGTCCCGCCAAATCATACAGCAGGCTGCAGCCATCTTTCTGTGGTGTGAATGCCGACACAGCAAAAGCAGGAGAGATGACGACAAGGAAGAATTTACCAATCGATCGTGACACACACAGAGCAGCGGAGTAAACCTTTTTTATAACACTTTGTTTTTTTCTAATGTTTAAGAATTTCTAAAGTAAAAGAAGAATAAATGTACAACTGACTGAAGAAATCCCATTGAATTTGTCGTCAGCTGTCACCTTTTGTATCAATTTCGAGTGCCTGTGAATTAATTTCCAAACGTTAGTGATTTGTGTTCAAATTGTGCATTTTATGAATAATCAATTTATACGATTAATGTAATTGGGGCACACGAGAAAGGAATTACAGTCTACTCGATTTTACATGTACTCGTATTATTGCTCTGTTTAGTTTTTTAGTAGCCTTCCAAAGGGAATAATTTGTATCGGCCGTTGTCTCTTAATTGTTTAGATAACTTTCTAGTTTGCAATATTCATATTGTTTTATCGTTGCCTTCAGTTCTTTTGCCGCTTTATTGAATTTAGCTTTGTCTTCAGGGTGTCTAGTAATTTGCCATTTTTTCCTGAGTTTTCTGTTTTGTAATATTTTATATTTAATGTATGCTGGGGCAGTAGTAATTTGTGATGGGCTTAGAATTGTGGTGGACTGAATTGCTGCTTTGACGATTTTGTCATTTAGGTATGCTATTCCTTTGTCAATTTCTTTATTTGATTTTAATGAAATATTTGTTGTCATGTAATCTTCTATCAATTGGCGAAATTTGTTCCAATCTGTTTTGTAAGTATATAAGCCTACAGATATTTTTATATCCGGGCTTGCTGTGAATGGTCAACAGGATTGGAGAATGGTCTGATGACAAATCTAAACATGTTTTTATTGCTAAATGTTCGTGCAATATATTTTTTGTAACACAGAAGTTAATTAAGTCAGGTAATTTTTTGATGTCTGCTGACCAGTAAGTTGGTTCACCCGTACAAATAAAGCTACTATTAATTTCTTTTATGACGTCTAGTAGTTGGCGGCCTTTCGCGTTTGTCAGTCTAAAGCCCCACGTGGAGTATTTTGCATTATAGTCTCCTCCTGCTATGTAACGGCTTCCTAATGATTTTAAATACTCAATGTATTGAGTCTTTGTGTTACTATGTTTGGGTGGACAGTACACAGCTGATACGGTAATTGATCCTCTCAAGTCACTTATCTCTATAGATATTGATTGGATGGATGTGTTTTATATTCTTCTAGTTTTAAAGGATTTCTTTATAATAATTGCTGTTCCCCTGTGTGCTCGATTGTCAGGGTGATTTGTATAATAAATATTATAGTTCGGTATGTTATTGTAGCTTCTGTCAGTAGCATGCGTTTCAGAAATTAGCATAATGTCAATTGATTGGCCGCGCATGAACGTTTTAGGTTCTAGTAAGTGGCGCGATAGTCCATTGGAGTTCCAAATAGCAAACGTTATTTTACTTCTAGAAACCATCTAGTTTCGATACAAGGAGTGTAACAATGCTCATCATACTTGTCATTTAGGTTATTAATTGTTTCATCATTATTTTTAAATCTGAGATATCGCCGTTATGCTGTGTTGGTAACATACTCTTTATTGATGTGTTCGGGTTTTGTATTAAGTCTGGTGCTGTATTTATCGCTGCTACTTTAGCATATGACATTCCAGGTGTTTAGTTTTGATTTGTTTGCACTGTGGGTATAATCATAGGAGGTTCTGCTGATTTTTTTTGTTGATGAGTTGGAGTTTCTTTTTTTCGTAATGTCGGGTATATTTGTATTTGTAGTGAATTGTAAATCATACATCCTTTATAGTTTGCTGTGTGGTTTTCACTACAGAGAGCGCATTTAATTTGCTGTTTCATATCTTTTTCAATATTGCAATGAATTGTGCTGTGGTTACCTGCGCATTTGACACACAAAGGGTCTTTAGTACAATAGTTTTTGAGGTGTCCATATTTTTGGCAATTTGTGCATTGTGGAATTGTTATTTTTTGGTGAGGTGGTTCGAAGTTTATTTTACAGTGTAAAAGATGGGTTAAGGAATATATGTCTTTGTTATTATCGTTTGGTTTAAGTTCCAGGGAGAATAAAGGAAGTGGTTGTTTATTTTTTTGCATGTTGTGAATGTTTAGTACTTCATGTCCTAATTCTGCCAGTTCAGCTATAATATCATCTTTTTCCTTTGAGTAATGTAATAATAATTAGTAATTACTTCAAGTCCACCTTGCTCTTTAGGCTTGAATGCATAATATTTTGTTTCTTTTTGCCTAAGCAATTTTATTATGTTTGTATAATGTACATATTCTGAGGTTGTATTTTAATTTTGTTTCTGTTCAGTGCTTTTATCTCGTATTTGGTATTTGGTAGCTGATTTAGAGCCTTGGTTAGTGCATTAATATTTTCCACGTTTTGTATATACGAGGTGTGATGAAAAGATAACCGTTATTCTCTTCTTTTCGTGAGCTACGTATGTTCGATGTTCGCATTTTTTTTTTTTTTATGTTGGTACACATATCTGTTATATATGTTGGCAATACCAACCATTTTGGATTGTCAGTTTGTTTTTGACAGATAAAAAGGTTAGGCGTGTTTTGGTGTGCTCTTCGATTTTGAACTATTCGAAAAAAATGGATCAAAGAAACTGTATTCAGTTTTGTGTAAAAAATGAAATTAAATGCTCAAGGACATTTGAAATGTTGACTGTGGCCTTTGGCGAGTCTACTATGAGCAGAACACAAGTTCAATTGTGGTATAACCGGTTTAAGGAAGGCCGAGAAGATGTCAATGACGATGCTCGTCCTGGTCGCCCGAGCACGTCAACAACCGATGAAAACATTGACGCAGTGAAGAAAATGATTTTGGATAATCGTCGAATCACTATCAGAGAGGTTGCTGATGATGTCGGCATATCGTTCGGCTCATGCCAAGCAATTTTTACGGATGTTTTAGGCATGAAACGTGCGGCAGCGAAGATTGTTCCAAAATTGCTAAATTTTAACCAAAAACAACGTCGCATGGAAATCGCTCAGGAGCTGTTTTTGGCCAAAAACAAAACCGTTATCATGCCTCAACCACCGTATTCACCGGACTTGGCCCCCGCTGACTTTTTCCTCTTTCCAAAACTGAAGACACCGATGAAAGGAAAGCATTTTGCTACGATTGAGGAGATAAAAGAAAAATCGAAACAGGAGCTGTTAGCGATACCAAAAAAAGAGTTTCAGAAGTGTTTCGAGGATTGGAAAAAACGCTGGCATAAGTGTATTATATCTGAGGGGAATTACTTTGAAGGGGACAAGATAGTTATTGATGAATAAATAAATACTTTATTTTTTGATCACACAATAACGGTTCTTTTTTGATCACACCTCGTATGTATGTATATGGGTGATGGTTTTTGAGTGTGTTTTGTTATTTGATTATGTATGGTTGAATTTGTTTTTGTCCCACTGTTGTATTGTTCGTCAGTGTTGTCATTTAGTGCCAGTATTTCGAACCAGTTACTTTTATTAGGAGGGAGTGACTTGCTCAGCTAATTTTCTTATAGTGTTATTTGTGTTGCGCTCAGTGGATTATTTTTACATTTTTTGTTGTTATTTTGGTCTGGTAATGTTTGGCGATTGCTCCTCGTGGTTACGTTTTCTGTTTCTCCTCTCGGAATGTTGGCTATTGTTGTTTGAGTTTTGAACTTGCGTGTTTGTTGCTGTTGTCGTAATTGGTGTTGTTGGCTTAGTAGACATAATTGTTGCGCTAGAATAAAGCAATGTAATTGTCATAGCTGTCGAAGCTACTGTTGTAGTACAAGAGCTTTGTGTTGTGGTTGCTCTTCCTGATGTTGTAGCTGGTGGGTAAGTCCCCATCATAGTAGAAGGTGTCGCGCATTGAACTCTCCACGGTATTGAAGCTGTGGTAGTGGTGTTATAACTATTAATTTTCCATAGACATCAGACATAACTCCTGTGCTTTAAAGGAAGCTTCAAACTGACGCACATGTGCCTACAGAAAGGGCCCCCCCCTACCCGCGGACCAGGGACGCGTTCGATGGTATGACTGGCAAAACCAATACGGATCCACACTTTACCAAGTGTGGAAAGCCACACTTTACCAGAGTCAGCAATTTTGCATGGATGACATTCCGAAAGTCACCACGCATCTTATCGTGAGGCGTATCTCAGATAACAAACTCCGAGCTTAGACGGCTTTCCAAACATTGCAGTAAAAGCAGCAGAGCTTTCAAGGGAGGCGTTTTCCCAAAATCTTGGAAACAACAGAGGCTGCTGCTGCTACTTAAACCGGGGAACCAGCCGGATCAATCATTGTCGTACCACCCATTGTGTATGCTAGATACGATTGGCAAATATTGGAGCGCATCGTATGCGATCGACTATAGGAGCATCTGCAAAGACCAGCAGTGCTGTCACCACACCAGCATCGCTTTAAAAAAGCGCGTTCAACGTTGGCCGCTATTCAAACCATTATGACGGCAGACAATTTAGATTCGGAACAAAGAAGTAGAGCATAGGGGAAAGGTTGGATATCAAAAACGTATTCAACCCCGCGTACTGGCCCAAGATTATGAGCACACTTCAAGCGAGCTACTTCGACAACATGGTTCTGTGTTATGACATGGACCTTGGCGTAAAAACGTACAGAATAACTGGCGGCGTCCCCCAGGGCTCGGTATTGGGCCCAATATTAAACTTGACCTCCCAGAAGACACAACCCTCGTTGGATACGCAGATGGCATCGCGTTGCCACATCAACCAACCTTGACACACTGCAGGCGATTTGTAACGATGCTATTACGAGAGTAAGAATGGCTGGGAAACACAAAGCTCGAGCTGGCAGCGCAAAAAAACTGAGGTGGTGCTGCTGAGCACAAGACGGGAGCACGAAAAATTTACAATTACAGTAGGTGATCACATCACATCTCAACCGTACCTAAAATATTCAGAAGTGGTAACTGATACCCGGATAACCTTCAAGCAGCACTTACAATTAGTCAGCGATAAAGCAATGAATTGTGCGTTAATGAGCTAATGCCTTACGTTGGTGACCCCTGAGCAAGCTGACGGCAACTCTTATCAAGAGTTACATGCTTGGTGATCCTGAATGCAGCGCCGATCTCGGCAAATACGAAGAAGTCGTATTATAAAAACATCCATGCCACATTCAGGCTTGATGCTCTTAGAGTGGCCAGTGCCTACCGCACCTTCTTCGATGTTGCCATTTGTGTCATTGCAAGGAAGGTGCCCATCGATCTGCTCGCTTTCCAAATGGAGCAGCTGTATAACACTATCGGGCATAGGCCGTCAAGTGCGGCAAAAAAGGAATAAAGGCTGCGCATAATTGAGGAATGGCAGCAACGATGGGATCAATCCAAGAATGTGGTCGCTGCACATTCAAACTCATCTCTAATATTGCGATGTGGATGGACAGAAGACAGGGAGAGGCTAACTATCATTTTACGCAGCTGCTCACTGTACATAGCTGCTTCAAGTATACCTGCACAGATTCCATCGTGCAGACGACCCTTATTGTCCACTATGTCCAGATGAACCGGAAAGCACGCTGAATATGTTATTGCACTACCCGCGATTCATCGATAAACGGATAGGGGTAAAATCAGCATTAAACTCTGACGGAGAACAATCAGGTCCCATAAATGTGTAACGATAAAGATAAGTGCAGCATATGTTAACTTCAACGCTGACTACTAGCACATTCGTTATAAGGAACTTTCGGGTCCAAAATTGAGATAAACCTATCTATGCTCGTATTGGTGCTATGGGAATAAAAATTAGCAATGTACCTTAGTAATGTATATTGGTTTTTGCGGCTAATGAAGATAAATCCATTATTCAATTCTCGTGTTTTGATGTAAATAGAACTTTTCAATTAATTAGTAAAGAGGTAATCTGTATTTTTGAGCTATGTGATGGCAGTCTTATACTCTCAAAAAGAGCTGAAAAATTTACTGCAACCAATTTGTGATTTGTACCTTCTAATATGCAAACTCCATGTGCATTTAAACAATAGCAAGAGGTCGCTTTTGCACCCTTCCTGAAAAACATACCTGCATGGTAAGGAAACTCTTTGGCCTCCCATATGGTCTGCTACTCTATCCATATTACAAGACATTGAAAGGAAGCGAAAGGCACCATTAGCTGCACTAACAGCTGTTGACAATCGAGAATTCATATACTCAATCAACCATAAAAATAATTTAAGGTCACTTCAACGAGTTGTGGGTTACGTTCTGCGTTTCATAAAGCATACAAGGACTAGCAGTGACTCTAGGATAACACAATTAGCGGTAGCATCTAAGGGATTACACCAAGCATTAATCGTTATAATATGGAATGTTCAGCAATCCGACCTTAACGAGGAAATCAAACATCTACGAAAAAATAATGAGCCAACGAAGGCGAGTCCACTCAGTAATTTGTCTCCGATCTTAGATGATGAGGGCATTATGCGTGTAGGGGGAAGACTGGAGGCTTCAAATGTACCATTTGATAGCAAACGTCAGATATTGATTCCCTATAACGACCCTCTGCCAAACTGCTTTTTGAGATGGTTCAAACAACAAAGACAACAAACATTGCAGACCTCAACCACTATTGCCATTACTGAAACAACGATTTTGACCAATAAAAGGAAAATCCATGGCAAGATCAACGGTACAATGTTGCCTGGATGTAATAAAGCAAAGCCAAAACTACTAAACCAAATAATGGAAAATTTACCGGCAACCCGTGTAACTCCAGCCCAGCTATTCATAAATACTGGAGTAGACCATTGTGGACCACTGGGGGTACACTACAAGATTCGAGGCAAACGCCCCACTCCCTATAACTGCTATATTGCAGTATTGTTCTTTTGCTACCAAGGCAGTGCATCTGGAGATTGTGATCGATTTAATAACCGACGCATTTATTGGGTTTCTCAAGCGATTTATTATTCGATGAGGACATTGCCAAAACCTATATAGTGATAATGCAACAAACATTGTTGGTGCAAAAAATTAATTATCTGAATTATCAGCAACTACATATGCAACAGTTGGACAAGAAACAATAATATCGAAATGCAGCAAGAAGAGAATCAAATTTAACTTCATTCCACCAAGAGTACCACATTTTGGAGGCCTGTGAGAAGCACCTGCAAAATCGGCAAAACAGCTCAGTATCTCTTTAGTTCTCTTGAGAGAATAGAATGCCATGAAAGTTTTAGCTACTCTAATATCTTTTGTTTCCATCCAATATTGGTTCCTTTTTTTCCTACCCATTCCTTAATCTCGTATTTTGTGGATGTCCAAGGTAAACCACAGAATGGTTCAGGTCCGGTAATGTTACTGGCTGTCCCTTTTCTAGCAAGCTCATCTGCCTCTTCGTTCCCCACGTGCCCACAATGCCCTGGCACCCATATCAGGTTTTTTTTTTTTTTGTTTAATTTCCCTTTATTTCATACATCTGTCACCATTATATTGACACCTAGCACATGATTTGACAATTTGTTTGGAAATTAATATTAAAAACACATTTTGGCCAGTGCCAAGAAGTGATACAACAAAAATGATTTACATTAATTAAAATAATTTACTATAATTATATTACATACCGAATTTGCGGATAAAATTGA
The DNA here is from genome assembly GCA_920105625.2 of Clusia tigrina. Classification (NCBI taxonomy): domain Eukaryota; kingdom Metazoa; phylum Arthropoda; class Insecta; order Diptera; family Clusiidae; genus Clusia; species Clusia tigrina. The sequence goes on from OV050032.1 coordinate 156,327,653, forward strand.
TTCATCAAAAATATATAATTTAATAGGCATAGGAGAAGGGACTACTCCCACCATTGGCACCACACATGCAAAATTTTTTTTCAAAACTAGCAATTTTTTCTATGATGTACAGATTGTTGACAATAATTTTCCAATTCTATGCGATGGATTTATTGGATTAGATATTATAAGACATTTCAACTGCGTTTTAGATTATGTAAACAGTGACACAACTTGGTTTATAATTAGGCCTAATCTTCAATTTGAAATTCCAGTTGAAATTTTAGACTCACCCAAACCCAATATACTGGCACTTCCTGCCAGATCTGAGGTTATTAAGCGCATTTAGTTAAATCCATAGAAAATGAAATTTTTATACCAACTCAAAGCTTAGCGCCTGGAGTATTCGTTAGTAACACGGTCGTGAATGCAAAATATTATTAATGAACACAACTTATTTTTAGAAAATTATAAAATTGAGTCTGAAAGTTTAAATTCATACCACCAAGTAACGTTTAAGGAAGTAGAAAAAACAAAGCAAAGAGAAGAAATCATCCTCAATAAGCTTACAAATCGGAGTATGCTGTGCAAAACCTTCTTAAATTATGCAAAGATTATCTTGATATTTTCTCCCTTGAAACAGATCATATAACATACAATAATTTTTATAAACAAAAGCTCAGAGTTAAGGATGACTCACCTATATATATAAAAAACTACAGATTACCTCAAATTCACAAGCCAGAAATTAATAGACAGATAGAAAAAATGGTAGCTGATGATATTATTGAACCAGCGGCATCAGAATACAACTCACCAATTTTACTTGTTCCTAAGAAAGAATTACCAGGTAGAAAGCATAAGCGTTGGAGACTTGTCATGGACTATAGGCAAGTGAACAAAAAATTAGTGTCAGACAAATACCCATTACCGCGCATTGACGATATACTTGACTCTTTAGGGCGAGTGAAATATTTTTGTAACCTTGACTTAATCTCCGGATTCCATCATATCGAGCTTGAAGAAAACTCAAGAGACATCACATCCTTTTCGTCGGATCAGGGTTCTTTCAGGTTCAAGCGTCTTCCTTTTGGTTTAAAAATAAGTCCAAATTCGTTTCAGCGAATGCTTTCTTTAGCTTTAGCATCCTTGCAACCGAATAGAGCATTTGTGTACATGGATGACATATTAGTCATCGGCTGTTCGGAAGCCCACATGCTCTGAAACTTAAAGCAAGTCTTTGAAATATGCAGAAAAACAAATCTGAAACTTCATCCCGACAAATGTAGTTTTTTCAACCCTGAGGTCACATTTTTAGGCCATAAGTGCACAGATAAAGGGATACTCCCTGGTGAATCCAAGTATGACAAAATTAAAAAATACCCAAAACCAACGAACGCTGATGAAGCGAAAAGATTTATAGCTATCGTTAATTACTATAGAAGATTCATAAAAAATTGTTCTCACCATGCTACCCATATAACAAGATTAACCAGAAAAAACATGCCTTTCAACTGGTCAGATGCATGCGAGAAAACATTCCATTATTTAAAAAACTCGCTGCTAGAACCAAAAATATTGAAATACCCACGATTATTACGATTGGCAATTTTTCATAACAACCGACGCGAGCAAAATCGCCTGTGGTGCTGTCTTAAGTCAAGACCATAATGGCACTCAGTTACCAGTAGCCTTCGCTTCCAGATCATTTACAAAGGGCGAAAGCAATAAAGCAGTAATCGAACAAGAATTAACTGCGATTCACTGGGCTATTAACTTTTTCAAACCATATGTGTATGGTCGGAAATTCATAGTTAAAAGTGACCACAATCCTTCGTCAAAATTGGCAAGAATGAGGTTAGACCTCGAGGAATTTGATTTTGAGATTGAGTAAAGGCAAAGAAAATTATGGTGCAGACGCCTTATCTCGCATTGATTTTGTGCAAATCAAGCAGATTCAGGAAGAAGACACCAAAATTTTTCGTGTCACTACGAGATCCAAATCAAAAACAAATCCTTCAATAAACGCACCAGAAAGACAAAAAGTAAAAATATTGCTGAACATATATGAAGCGATAACTTATGAGGAAGTAAAAAAATATTTGTTAAATAGGAGTACTCCAAAATTAGAAATATTTAATAAAAGTAAAGTTCTAGAACTCAATATTGAAAATCATATTTGGCTAAATCCCTTCTTTAGACCATTCTGCCGGCCCGGTCTGAGTCGCCAAATCCCTCTTGGCATCTTTCAATATATTCCTTTATTGTAGTAGGAAAGCGTTGCAGCTGCCGCTGCTGGATATGCAGTATGTTTCAATTCCTACTACTAAAGTACACACTGATAGGAATATATTGAGAGCACAGATAGAGAAAAACACTGCTCACCAGCCGAATCTCCTCCCGAGAGAAGTCAAACGGCAACGAAAGCCTTTTTTCGTAATTTTCTTGATTTTTTACTTTCGCTCTTTCTCTTTCCAATTTGGACGCCGAAGAAGCAAGTCGAGTTTAATTTTCGTTTTTCCAGTTCTTTGGAGGTCACAAAATAAAATTTGTATTATTTTTCTTAAACATTTTTTAAGTTTGTTATAAAAATTCTAAAGTGAAATAAAATTTGTATTCTTTTTCTTAAACATTTTTAAGAATTCTAAAGTGAAATAAATAATATTGTTCAAGGGAAAATTGCTTTAGAGCAATTATTTCTATTTATCTTAAACTTGAGAAATTAGTTGACAATACTGATTGGAAAAATTTTAAAATTGCACCAAATGTTGAATTATTCAAATACGTCGACGTGAATGAATTTTAAAACATAGGCAACAAAATTCTAAAAACGGTAACTATAGCAATGACTCCAAACATCAAAACTATAAACTCAGAAACTCAAAGATTAGAAATACTTAGGCAACATCATGAAAATGCAATTTTCGGAGGCCATATTGGAATTTCAAGAATGTTAGCACTATACGTGGAGAAACCAACGAAAGACGTCAGAAAATTTGTAAAAAACTGTGAAAAATGTAAGATTAACAAATCGGGTGTAAAAAATGTCGAACCATTAACAAACACGCCAACACCAATGAAGGCATTCGACACCATACAAGCAGACCCCGTAGGACCAATGCCTAAATTGTTCCAAAATAATGAATACGCAGTCACAATTATATCTGATCTGACGAAATATTTAATAATTGTGCCAACACCAAATAAAACTGCGAAAGAGGTAGGCAAGGCGATCGTTGAAAATTGTATTTTAATATACGGTCCCATAAAAACAATATTAACTGACATGGGAACCGAATATAAAAACGAAATCCTCACTGAAATATGCAAATTATTAAAAATTACACGTAAAACATCTACCGCTTATCATCACCAAACTCTAGGCTCAATAGAACATAGTCATAAAACACTGAATGAGTATCTATGATCATATTTAAACTCAGACAAAAGTAATTGGGATGAATATATCAAATATTTCACATATTCATATAACACCACACCATCCTCAACTCATGGTTACACACCATTCGAGTTAGTATATGGAAAAACCCCACCTTCCTATGATTTCTTGGCAAACCCACATGTAGATCCTTTATACAATATAGACGACTACAGTAAAGAGTTAAAATTTAGGCTACATATTGCACAAAAGAGAACAAATGAATTTTTGGAAAAAGCAAAACAAAATTCTAAAACTTGGTATGATAGGAAGTCAAATCCTCTGCAGATTCAAGTAAATGATATGGTTTACCTTCGAGATGAATCTGCCCATAAACTAAATAGCATCTATGAAGGTCCATATAGAGGACTTGATCTTGACGATCTAAACAACTGCACAATTAGAGTTAAATCAAAAATCCAAGTAGTACATAAGAATAGGTTAAAAAAGATGTAAGCAATGAAATAAAAAAGAAAATTTATTTTTATTCATATACACATGGACTAAAATAAAAAAGGAAAACAAAATAACAAACAATTTTTAGTTAAGTATAAAATCATACAATTAACAAAACTACACTTAAGAAAAATATATACTCGTATGTACAATTGAACTTATATTTAAATAATTTTAGATACTCGTAAATATAGAATTTTAAGACAAATATGTTTTTATAAAACATGTAATTCTAGGTTAGGTGTGAATAATTGTTAATACATTGCGTTACGTTATGATATTTGGTAACTTCTCTTTGAGTTTCAATGAAACTACTAACGGGGTGACCCGTTTACCCAAATCAATCGACACACATTTCGTTTTCTTTTAACTTTAACGGATATAATCAAAATAGCCGACACTTGCAACTTTAAGTAAAGAATGCCAAACTCAAATAATTTAGCACTTGAAACCAAACACTTTAACCCTATTTAGTTTATGTTCGTCATTCGCTATGCAGTCGTCTTGACCGACATGCATAGCTCAGGTGACACCACTTATGCAGTGACCTAACACAATGCATTCCCAAGCTGAATCATAAGAAAACACTTGTAGTTCTAAAAGTATGAGTATAAATAGTTAGAGTAAGAATAGTTTAAGTCTAGAAGGTAATTTGTACATCACCGGTGCAGACGTTACTCTGCTGGTTTAAATAATCAATAAAAGACAAATTAATAAAACTGTTTTGTTGTCTTATTACAACTTAAAACACAAAAAATGCACAGAAACGCTGTCCTTTAGACCTTGCTCAGAAGATTCAAATAGCTTTGTTTCTGAGTGGCTGGCCACCATACCAATATTCTATATACTCGTAACAATATAAGTCTAATCACAGAAATGTACAGCCAGTGCATAATTGGTGGGGATAGCTCCCACCTAATTCCGACTAGTGTACAAACCAATAGTGGCCCTCGTAACTTTTTCCTCAATATTGGGTTTCCAGGTAAGTTTTCTGTCTTGTATGAATCCCAGATATTTGACCGTCTCCTTCATTGGAAGCATAGGCGATGACGTGGCAACCACCCCTCTCTAAGGTTAGCTGTAAAGGATTTGCCGCCACATTCCCGAGCAAGGGGGAGAGATCTCCACCCTGAAGAGTACCTCTGCAGACTTGTCTCCCAAAAGTGCAGGTTCCTAAGCTGGCAGTTACCTTTCTTCTGATGAGTATAGTCTCCATGCAATTAGGATCAACGCCCAAAGCTTTTAACGCTCCCGTAACAGCGTTCGCACTTATGTTATTAAAAGTGCCCTCTATGTCAATGAAGGCCGTCAGTGCTAAATTCTTCTGCAGCAATGAGCCATGTAACGCCGTCTCAGGAGATTGGCCCTTCGTATATGTATGCTGTGCCGAGGAGAGTATACCCGTTGGTGTAACTTCCCATAAGTTTGCGGTCAATCTCTCTAATGTTCTAAGGAGGAAAGACGTGAGACTGATTAGTCTGAAGTCTTTAGGATTAACATATGAAGCCTTTAGGATTAACATGTGCCCGCTTTGCATATGAAGGAAACCTGAATTTTGGCGGGCTACGGATGTTCGTTTAACGATCTTTTTGTGGCGTTATGTTGGTACTCATGACCCTCACTTATGTTGACAATCTCAGCAATTTTGAATGTTGTCTATTTTTGACAGCTATTGTGCGTGGACGTGTTTTAGCCTGTCTTCGATTTTTGTCTATCCCGAAAATTGATCAAAGAATTTCTAGCAAATTTTGTGTGAAAAACAACATAAAGTACGCGGAAGTATTCCTAATGTTGACTGTTGGGTCTATGGTTATGACGTAGAAACCAAAGCTCAATCATCCCAATGGAAGCTGCTGCATGAGCCAAGACCGAAAAAAGCACGCCAAGTTCGGTCGAATGTGAAGGTTTTGCTGAAAGTTTTCTTTAATTGCAGGGGCGTGGTGCATTATGAATTCTTTCCGCAGGGTAGAACGGTCAAATAAGGAATATTATCTTCAAGTAATGCGCAATTTGCGAGAAGCAATCCGCCAGAAACGCCCGGATTTGTGGAAGAACAAAAATTGGCTTTTGCATCATGATAATGCCCCTGCTCACACATCATTACTTGTGCGCGAATTTTTGGCCAAAAACAACACTGTAATAATGCCGCACCCACCGTATTCCCCAGACCTGGCCCCCTGTGACTTTTTCTTGTTCCCGAATCTGAAAAGGCCCATGAAAGGACGACGCTACGCCACGATTGAGGTGATAGACAAAAATCGAAGACAAGGTAAAACACGTCCACGCACAATAGCTGTCAAAAACTTACTGAACACACAAAAAGATCGAAAATCGAACATCCGTAGCCCGCGAAAATTCAAACGCTACTTTTTGAACAGACCTCGTATATCTGAAACGTTGAAAAACATTAATAAAATCTATGTGTACTGCAATTTTTTTATTAAAGGAAACCTGTCGAAAGACATTTTTGTTAAAGTGCTATCCTCATTGGGTGAGACACTCTCTTCCTAAAAAATCATTCGGCTTCGAACGAATTTGTTCAAAAAGGCAGAGGAAGCATTGAAGTGCATTACATCCAGCGAGGACCGAAACAGCACTTTCTTGGGAATCTCACTTGTTTCGAAAACTCAAAACTTTTCTGTCTGAGAACCGATGTCATTTCAATTATGATCGCACCAGAGCTGTTATTGTTATTTTGACACCACTTCCTGGAAAGGATCGAGTAGTCTATCGAAATATAGGAAACCTGTATTCAGCCTGGGAGAGAATAGGTAAAAAAATAAATATTGCTTTTACGCATTCAAAATATTATTATATATTATCATTGTGGTGATCCATACAACCCTTGGAAGTCTGTATGTATATAATTGATAGACAAATATAACAGACTTTCCAAAACTGTTACCTATATAAGTTTACTCACTTTTTTTACTTTGTATTTAATTTGATACTTGCACAACAGGAACCTAGAGAAGATGTCCACTCTTAGTCATCATATTTATCAATGGAGTTTATTGGTGCTGCTACCACACGGCAACCATATTATGTTGAAAATAGCGGTCAGATCACGGTTAACTCTTATTAAATAAACTTACGCGTCGTAATCAATTCAGAATATGTTCACGGCATTAATTAAAATTTGTCATTTGATGCTGGTTGGCCCCGCTGACATTTGAAATCGTTGCTCATTAATATGTGTTCTCATTGTAATGAAACGACTTATTATGCCAGTATATTCAGTGCTTTGGAAACAAATTGTTCATGTCTTCAATCTTCATTTTAAGTTCTCCAGCAGTAGACTTGCCTCCAGCAAATGGTTTATTATATATATCCGCACAACAATTCGAATAGGCTGAAAAGAACATATTCCAATTGGATAGTTTAAAGATTGCACTGTATTTAGTTATATACTTGTAGTTGTACTTACCTCTGAAATATTTCAGATTTGGGATATACAAATGATCATTTTAAATTAGTACGTTGCTTATTAAATTCGAAATAAAAAGACGCTCCATAATTCCAGCAATTTACCACTTCACTAGTGATCCTCACATCTAACAAAAATGTAGTGCTTCTTATTAAACTCAAATCCTATTTTATTGATTTGTTTTCGATATGCTTATAAATCAACTAAAACGGATCTAAAGCTGACTTTCTAGTTCATGATTAGTTTTATTTTTCTTCCTCTTCTTTATCAATCTGTTTTTCAGTTTCTTTATCCTCATCTTTTTTTATTGTGACCGACTTAATCGATTGTGTTTTTGGAATAATTGTTGTAGCGCCCGGAGATATTGTGTTTGAACGAATTGGAAACATTGAACCTGCTAGTGAAGTAATTTCAGCCTTAATAGCACTAGTAGCGTTGGCAAGAGTAGCAGCAACTTTTTGCTTCTTACGCTCAAGGCGCTCTTTTTCTCGTTGCTCCTTCAGAAGTTCAAAGAAGCTTTTAGTCTCTTTAATTTCATCGACTGTAATTTAATAGGATTGGGCAGAAGTAAAGGGAAGGATTAATGTTGCTTACAGATGTTTGTACTACTTCATAAATTACCAATATTCTGCGCAGTTTCAAAGCTACTGGATTTATAGTTGCTTGTCGTTTTACCATGTAACTCTTCGGGGGAAATATTTTGTTTTTCTTTATTTAGTATTGGTAGCACACTATCATAATGTGCAAAATCTTCCACATTATCTAAATTTTCACCAGGAAGTTGAACATTGTACCCATTAACGGTATGCGGAGAAGTTGTTATCATCACTGAGCTTTGTTTCACGATTTCCTGACTGACATCACTCGAACTGTCTTGTTCATTATTATCATTTATATTCTTATTTGCAAAATGTCGTAGCAATGAACTGATGGGGGATGATGTGCTCTGTAGGCTTGTAGTGTTGCCAATATTGCTGTTACGCTTCCAGAAAATTTTTACATCCTACAGAATACCGCATTCATATTCCTATTAGATAAAAATCATAGTATGGTGTACCTTCTCAAACAGTTTTGAAGTGAGTGAAGATAGCGTAGTGCTTCCTCTTGTGAATTCAAATTTTGTCGTGTCAGGAATATTTCTGTTTATATCACCATCGCCATAAGGCAAATCATTTGAAGCTTCCCAATTTTGATCTTTTCTTAAGTGGGGGTGAGCATTATGCATTTCGTCAGCAATTAGATAGGATACTTGAAGGTTACGGTCGATCAGCCAATTAAGCTATGATACTGGATATATTAAGTAAATTGAAATCAGACGCATAGTAAAAAGCGCACCTCATAGTCATCATCATCTTCGCCAAAAGGGCTCATCAACGATTCCGCTACTTTTAACCAGCCCATGAAGAAGGAAAACTGCAATGTTAAAAAAAGTGGAAAAAAATAGTCAATGGTCGCAATATAGCCCTGTGAGTATGATTTTTCCGTCCACTGTTGTCCCATAACTGCGCAAATAAAGTAAGAGTACACAGCTAAGGTAACTACTTGCGTGTAAACAAGAGGCATGCTGATCGTATCAAAATGTATTATCATAGCGCACTGTTCACGAAACATGTTTAACGCATCAATAATCGTCCTCAAGGCCACATCATCCCATATAATACCTTCACTACGGGCCCGAGTGGCAATACTTGAAGCCCAAACAATTGGCATCCAATATTTTGGATGTTTTGGAAACTGCTCGTTTAAGCCTTTGATAACATCCATTTCACTTTCGACAAGCAGACCTGCTTCGACTAAATGATCTAGTGCTGGAAATCGCTTCTTTACACTTGGTGCAATACCGGTCAAAACCATTGTCAAGGACAGACAAACGTACCGCATGATGGTGCGTCGCATTTTACGACTATGCTCATTATGGCCACGAATAAGAGCACTCACGTAAACAGCAATCGGATCGGGCCATGGCAAGGACATGTACTGATCCCACCAGCGTTTCATTATTATTGTAACATAGAAACCCAAAACAAAAGAGAGCGGTATGACTGAACTGTACTTCTTACAGTACTCGACTGTACTCTCAAATAAGCTGGAATATAAGATTTTAGAAGATACAAGTGGAGGGTCTCTCTAAAAGTAACTTCCATACCTACTGCTTTTGCTCCTTATCAAGTCCAAAGTGGTAATATAGAGAGAGCATATAATACAAGCTTAGAAACCAAATTAAGTCCGTCCAGATTAATTTATAGATGCTGCCACGCCACCTGCGGTAACATAAAGCATTAGTTGTAAATACAAGTAAGCCGTCATATTAATGCAAATGAACCTGGCCAGTAAAAATAAGAAGCGCCCAAATGCTGTGCAACTTGCAACCTCTGCTGAATAGGAAACTGTCATTCTAAAATTTTAAATTTTTCACTTTCATAAATTTTATATAACAACTTCAAATAAATGTCAACAGATTAGAAAGAAACAAAAACTTAAAAATTGAAAGTGGCTACTTTAATCAACTCCAATACAAGCTCCATATAAGCAAATACTTATGGGGTTCATATCAACGTAAAACACCTTAAAATACTTGAATATTTGAAGTTAATTCTAGACTTCTCATCTACAACAAGGTATATACAATTCAAAGCATATTTAGTTAATAAGGCTTAACCTAAATTGCATTGTCACTTAATAAAGATAATAGAACTAAACATAATATTCTACAGTTCCTTTCTTAAGCTAGGCAAGCACAAATTATATTCATTAGAGTTATATTATTTTAAAAACAATATCATGACTTCATTTTGGTACTTAAATATCGATTCAAATAAGTAAGATACAATATAATTTCATTCTTTATCATTCATGATTCGCTTACATTTATGTAAACGCCATTCTTGCGCCCCGGCTAACACCTTATCTGTCCAAAATGTATTTTTGTTTGTCTCGATCAGTCGAGTTCGGATTATTTCGGGGATCGTTGCTTCGGTTGTGTACACAAACCTACTTGCGTTATCATTTTCTCCTACTGATTCTTTTGGTGTATAATGTGTACCCGAACTCATTTGGTCAACATGGATTTCGAGTTACATTGCAATATAGATTGAAAATATCAAAATTATTTTTATTTTGCCTGAGCTTATGAAAGAAATGTACATATATTTTTTTAAATATGTGATAAACACTATAGATTCAAATTATCTGTATAAAAAATATTTTTGGTAAAAACGCGTTCACTGTTTGCTAAGTGACTCTGGCCACTACATTCGGATACATAAATCTTAAGGCCATCGAAATATTGAACTCTCTTGTGAACCACATACTCGTATGTTTAACTATCCATGCGTAAAAACCGGTTGCAGCAATATAATTCCAACTCTATCAAACGTTTGACATGTGATTTATTAATTGTTATAGCAAATGCTTAATTCTCTTTCATCTACATTTTCATCTACTTTTTCACTCGGGTAATATTTTTTTGAGTGATCCCGCTATTCCGATATGGCTCCAGGACCACCTAACATAGAGACCCCGTTTTGCAATGGTGGCAGACCTACCGCAAAAAAATAAGTAAAGCGCAACATAATAACAACACAAATTACAATTCATATGACAACAGCACAACAACGTCAAATACTGATAAATCAGCACATATTAATTATAACTTGAAATAATTTATTGTGATATGTTAACAATTTTGCAAGGGAACGTAACCGGTTGTCTAAAAAACTACCATGAATTATTACTACTTTTAAAAGAATGTAAACCTACAATTGTATGCTTACAAGAGACACATCTGCCATTCAACACAAATTTAAAACCACCTTCTCCGTACTTAAATTATTTTTATAAGATTCCCCAGAACTTTTCCAGCAAACGAGGAGTAGGAATTCTTGTCAGAAGAGATATTCGTCAGACACTAACATCTGATTTTCCCACAATTGCAATCAAAATTAATATTGGAATATAGACAAATATAATCTCAACCTATATATTCCCCCTGACTACAATCCCATCCCCCATGAACTTGATTCGATCATCCATAACTGCCCTCCACCTACTATCCTAACGGGTGACGTTAATATCCTGGAACCCCTCTTGGGGTTCTCCGCAATCTAATGTCAAAGACCGGAACATAGAGGCTGTTATAATATCTTCTAACCTAGTTATTTTGAATGACGGTTCAAATACTCACTTCTCTACTCATGGATATTTTACTCATGTTGTCGTGACCATGTCCTCTCTCTCCCTTACACCTCACTGTTCTTGGAAAACACTTGATGACCTTCATAGCAGTGACCATTTTCCAATAATTACCACCCTGAACAAATTAACGAAAAGAGGTCATACTACAAGATTTATCACTGAGCAGGAGCTTGGCTTAAATTCCAACTCCACTGCATAGATCTGGAAATACGTTTCCCTCACAGCAATAATATTAATGAAGAAGCCTCCAGGGCACGAAAAATTATCCGCACTGCTTCTCATCACCATATTTGATTAAATACCTGGCATCAAAACATTCCCATATACACGTCTCCACGTTGTGCAATGTAACCAAAGCGCTCATGCTATCCGTTATGAACTATGACCTGTTCATCTACGGTCACTCCTGCTGTAATTCTTTAAAACATACAACGCAGCTATTCGGAAGAGTTTGAGAACATTTTTAACAACTCCTATAAAAAATTTGCTGGCCGAATCTTGTGGGAATTTGACCACTATCTTTAAATTCGCCTCACTTTCCAAAATTTGCAAATTTACATTTGTTATACATAAAACCACTTAATACATCCTCCAGCCGATATCCCCGCTACTAGTGCTGCTGTTTATTCCTAAATTATAGTAATATAATATTTATAATTATAAATAAATAAATAAATAAATATTGTCCAAATTGAGGAATTCTGGTGCTACACCATTCATAATCGATATCAACAAACTGAACTTCATCTAGTAATGCTCTCAAATGCATTGTCAATGAAACACGGTGAAATAAAGCAAATTCACTCCCACTTGTGATACAATTTTCAATCAAAGTTGACAACATGCAAACGTGCAACTTGGGTACAATATGGAAAATCTTCCGAAAATCGCCACACAACAAAATGGTCTTGCCTCCGAATAACTAATTTTTATCCCATTAACTTGAAACTAAATCTCTCAATAATATATCAATACATTTCAGTATTAAAAGTAAACACATAGATTTCATCAATGATAATCAATGAGGTCAAATTTATATAGCGACTATGGAATTTTACAAACTGAAGTTTCAACAACCGGAATAGGCAATTTAAACATATTGTGAAGTATTCTGCCCCCTTGAAGAAGTGTTGAATCAATTCCACTGAATGCAGTTACAATAACACGCAAAATGAGTGAATTCATTCTATGGATAATTTTGTAAATGTTTTACCACAGCCTGCATGAGCTGTCAAACAAAAAACATTAGATCCGGTATCACATTGCTGTACTTCACTTATGATACGATCAATAATATGGCGCTTTCATAAAAAAACTGTTCCTCCAGTGAGTGGAATGCATCAATATCACCACCAAAAACGAATGTTGGCACAGGTAACCTAGGAGTTTGACACGATATATTATGACCATTCAAAATATCTTGAATTTCAAGGAATGCTCGATTAAATGAAATTGTTTCGTCATGATGCCTTAAAAAATGTTCAGAAATGAACAGCTTGAATTCATTCCATAATGTCAGAGTATTTGCTGGAACATTCAATGCACAAATAACACCAAATAAATCATTTGGTTTGGTGAATGAAATTCTTTCGCTTCATCAAACAAACACCCTTCTCATTATCATTTGAGGCAATACCATGTGCAAGGCAAGCTTCACTAAAAGAATTATAAACGACATTATTATAAGTCCGAACATCTTCAAACGATTTCGGACCAACGACATGCAATATAAGCAGTCGGAAATGAGGAAGTTCAATATCTTTCGGAGAAACTACATAAATGCGTAACATAATTCTATAACCACATCATTGTCGCCTCTGCCATCACTTCTGTTGATGCATCCAAACATAATGGAATGGAGTTTATATACTGGTATTGATTTGTATAAGGATCGTTTCTATGTAACGTAAAAAATCAAACAATTTAGTTTGTTTCACATTTTGTACGGCTTGCAAAGAATGCAGTAGAATGGCCGCAATTTGTTGCAAGCAAGTCATCAAAAAACCAGTTGTCCGTCCACAACTAATAATAAACAAACCAATTGCTTCTGGGGAAAATCAAAATTTACAGTTATCGTTCATTAAAATTTTAGCTACTATTGTTCTTCTTCTTCTTAGCTTGCGAACTCTAGTGGGTCAATGTCGCATAATTAGCATTCGCCAGTCGTCTCTGCTAACCGCACGCTGACGCCACTTGGAAATGCTGCTGCCAGACAGATCCTCCTGAACTTGGTCTTTTCATCTCAGTTGTGGTCTTCTCCTCGTGCGTCGCCCACCTTGGGGCATCGAATCGAAGACTTTCCTAATTGGAACAGTTTCATCCATACGCACGACGTGACCTAGCCAGCGTAGCCGCTCGTACAACTCTTCGCTCCATCTAATCCGATACCCGCCGCGAACGAATATAGGTCCAAAGGCTTTACGCAGAATATTTCTTTCAAACGCGCCTAACGTCTTCTGGTCACTGTTATGTCATCGTCCAGCTCTGTGCTCCATATAGCAGGATGGGAATGATGAGGAACTTATGCAGAGTTAGCTTTGTTCGTCGAGAAAGGGCTTTAGCTGTCTACTAAGCCCAAAGTAGCACCGGTTAGCTAGAGTAATTCTCCGTTTAGTTTCCAAACTGATGTTTAGCTACTATTCCATCTCTAAAAAGTACGAAATTTAATATCGTGAAATATTTCTCTCTTTGAGTATTGAGACATTACGAATATTAGGTATTAAAGTCAATATATTAGATAAATTTATTAAAACTATTAGTTAATTCATCCTTTAAATATTTCATTGGTTTGGTTCTTTTTTCAACGTATTACGCAAATTTTCGAATTTTAAAATGTGAAACTACAAATGGAAATCAATTGATAGATATATGGATTTGTAATTTATAAAAAACCCTAAATTTACAATTATATTTGTTATCGAACTTGATAAAACACAATAATATAAATATTGTCCGATACAAGTTTTTTTATAATTTTATTATATATATATATATATATATATATATATATATATATATATATATATATATATATATATATATATATATATATATATATATATATATATTCTGGGAAATTGTCTTTTATAGCTTTCGAATGCTTGAAGTAGAAAATTCTACACTACTCATATATATATATATATATATATATATATATATATATATATATATATATATATATATATATATATATATATATATATATATATATATATATATATATATATATATATATATATATATATATTCTGGGAAATTGTCTTTTATAGCTTTCGAATGCTTGAAGTAGAAAATTCTACACTACTCAAGAAGTTTCTGGATTATTCTAGAATCTTATATTCACCTCGAACACTGTTTTTATTTTCGAGAACATTCTTTTCACCATCTGCATGGATCGTGTCTTGGCTTATATTCATAGGGTGCTGCACACAACCTCAAACTCCAGATGGAATCCTAAAAGTATGCAATTACGTTTCAGTATGCAATCATGTTTCAATATTAACTGCCAAGCTCACTATTAACAAATATTCATAAGTTAAGATCTGTTAGAGATATATGGACGAAATTTTACGAGAAGCAACATATCGACATTATTAAGCTAACTGCAATAAAGATTGATCAGAGAAAAGACACGCCCACTTTTGATATAAAGAACTAAAATAAAAATTAGCCAATCTATTGTTACGGTCGTTGACCACAACGGGAAATCCTGCGCTCCATCCGCTACCGTGGTGTATCTTAAGGCGCTAATAAGCTGCCGATAGTACCTGCCTCTGATGTTAGGCGCTGCTGAGCTACCAAAATGAATATCACCACACGTTTACATTACAACATATAATCCGGTTTATTAATTATTTTGCCCTACCTTATACAGACAGAGCCAGGAGTTTATGGTTTTGACTGACTCTCCCTGGGACACATACGCAACAAAGACAGAGCCAGGAGTTTATGGTTTTGACCAACTCTACCTGGAGACAACCACAAACCACGGACACTACCACGAACACACAGAGTAGGGTAGTAATTTAATATAATTATACGAGTATACTATTTGTATGTCTTAGAATAATACGAGGGGTACTATTTATATTTCGGGAATAGCAAAAAATAACAAGCATTTTTAAATGAAAATTGCTTTATTGTTTTTCTAAATACACCTAATTCTGTCTTTACACGGTCTTTTTTTACACGGTTTGGATTTAACACGGTTTGAAAAAAAACATATTTTAAATTTTTTTACACGATTTTATTCCATTTAGCACGATTCAAAATCTTTTGGGCTTAAATTTTTTTGATTAAATTAAATTTTTGCGAAATATGTTCATATCACAAATTTAGGGGAATTCCTCTTTTGTAGATACAAGCAAATTTACTGGTCAGAGCAATTGTAAATAGCACAAATTTAGGGGAATTCTCTTTTAGTGCATACAATCAAATTTATTTGTGACAGCAACTAGAATGTGTTAATATTTTCTGAAATATCCATGCAATCAGACGTAAAAACACATTATATATGTGATTTCATAAAATAAACCTGAATAGTTATTCTTAAAAAATCATTGTTTTTCACTAATTTCAATAGGTTTTAGAGATAAGGAACCAAACCAAACCATGTAAAAAAAGACATTGATCGTATGCACCTATTTTGCATACGATCAATGTCTTTTTTTACACTGTTTTTTTTTACACTGTTTTTTTTTACACGGGTTTTCCTGGAACCAATTACAGTGTAAAAACAGAATTAGGTGTATTCCCCATGATGATCAATATACTTTTGCATTCGCTCAAACCACTTGTGATATCAGTTTTTCCATTCCTCTTGAGACACCTCCAAAACAAGGTTTTTTAACACTTTAACTGCTTCTTCGGCGCTCGTAAATCGTTGACCACGCACTTTACCTTTGATATTCGGGAACAAGAAGAAGTCGTTGGGTGCCAAATCAGGACTGTACGGAGGATGAGTCACCAATTCTATGTTTTGACTGCTCAAAAATTCACCTGTTTGACGAGATGAGTGAGAGCTCGCATTGTCATGATGGAGAATAATTCGTCAGTTGATTTTACGAATTTCTCCGAAGACTTCAGGCAAACAAATGGTCGTGTACAACTCAGAATTGACCTTCCTACGTTGCTCAAGCGGTACAGTGGCCACATGACCCATTCGGCCGAAGAAACAGGCGATCATTAGCTTCGCTCTGCTTCTTCCACGAACAACTTTTGTTGGATATAGCTCGTCTTGGAATACCCACACGGTCGATTGTTGTTTTGTTTCCGGCTCATACGCATATATCCATGATTCTTCATCTGTCAGGATTTTATACACGGTCGAACTTTTTAATCATTTCCTTACACCAATTCACAAGAGCCTTTTTTGAGCGATTGTGAAGTTATGTGGGATCCAACGCGAACAAATCTTTTTTACAGCCAAATGTTCATGCAATATTGAATGTATGGAAGGAAGTAATGCCCAAGGTGTCGTCTATCTCACGATATGTCACATGACGATCTTGCATTATCAGTTCACGCACTGCATCGATGATTTGTGGCACAACAACCGATTTTGGACGACCTTCACGGAGTTCGTCGGCGACCGAATTACGACCACGATTGAATGCGCTATACCAACGATATACTGTGGTTTTTGATGGTGTTTTATCGCCATACAAAGAACTGATTTCATCGACCCATTCTTGTTGAGATAATCCACGTAGAAAGTTGTGGAAAATAATCCAACGCAAACCCTCTCTTGAGATTTCCATTTTTTGGCCAAATTGATTTTCTTAACTCACTGTAAACAAAACAAATATCACTTAAACATCAACATGTTGTGACTACGTTTATGCTAAAAAATGTCAAACTTTATTATGGTGTTGCCAGATTTTAGCTATTGACATTAGTGTTGCCAGTTCCTGAAATCTAAATAGTCAATGGTCGCAATATAGCCCTGTGAGTATGATTTTTCCGTCCACTGTTGTCCCATAACTGCGCAAATAAAGTAAGAGTACACAGCTAAGGTAACTACTTGCGTGTAAACAAGAGGCATGCTGATCGTATCAAAATGTATTATCATAGCGCACTGTTCACGAAACATGTTTAACGCATCAATAATCGTCCTCAAGGCCACATCATCCCATATAATACCTTCACTACGGGCCCGAGTGGCAATACTTGAAGCCCAAACAATTGGCATCCAATATTTTGGATGTTTTAGAAACTGCTCGTTTAAGCCTTTGATAACATCCATTTCACTTTCGACAAGCAGACCTGCTTCGACTAAATGATCTAGTGCTGGAAATCGCTTCTTTACACTTGGTGCAATACCGGTCAAAACCATTGTCAAGGACAGACAAACGTACCGCATGATGGTGCGTCGCATTTTACGACTATGCTCATTATGGCCACGAATAAGAGCACTCACGTAAACAGCAATCGGATCGGGCCATGGCAAGGACATGTACTGATCCCACCAGCGTTTCATTATTATTGTAACATAGAAACCCAAAACAAAAGAGAGCGGTATGACTGAACTGTACTTCTTACAGTACTCGACTGTACTCTCAAATAAGCTGGAATATAAGATTTTAGAAGATACAAGTGGAGGGTCTCTCTAAAAGTAACTTCCATACCTACTGCTTTTGCTCCTTATCAAGTCCAAAGTGGTAATATAGAGAGAGCATATAATACAAGCTTAGAAACCAAATTAAGTCCGTCCAGATTAATTTATAGATGCTGCCACGCCACCTGCGGTAACATAAAGCATTAGTTGTAAATACAAGTAAGCCGTCATATTAATGCAAATGAACCTGGCCAGTAAAAATAAGAAGCGCCCAAATGCTGTGCAACTTGCAACCTCTGCTGAATAGGAAACTGTCATTCTTAGATTTCAAATTTTTCACTTTCATAAATTTTAAATAACAACTTCAAATAAATGTCAACAGATTAGAAAGAAAGAAAAACTTAAAAATTGAAAATGGCTACTTTAATCAACTCCAATACAAGCTCCATATAAGCAAATACTTATGGGGTTCATATCAACGTAAAACACCTTAAAATACTTGAATATTTGAAGTTAATTCTAGACTTCTCATCTACAACAAGGTATATACAATTCAAAGCATATTTAGTTAATAAGGCTTAACCTAAATTGCATTGTCACTTAATAAAGATAATAGAACTAAACATAATATTCTACAGTTCCTTTCTTAAGCTAGGCAAGCACAAATTATATTCATTAGAGTTATATTATTTTAAAAACAATATCATGACTTCATTTTGGTACTTAAATATCGATTCAAATAAGTAAGATACAATATAATTTCATTCTTTATCATTCATGATTCGCTTACATTTATGTAAACGCCATTCTTGCGCCCCGGCTAACACCTTATCTGTCCAAAATGTATTTTTGTTTGTCTCGATCAGTCGAGTTCGGATTATTTCGGGGATCGTTGCTTCGGTTGTGTACACAAACCTACTTGCGTTATCATTGTCTCCTACTGATTCTTTTGGTGTATAATGTGTACCCGAACTCATTTGGTCAACATGGAGCTTTATTACCCTATTATTTCGAGTTACATTGCAATATAGATTGAAAATATCAAAATTATTTTTATTTTGCCTGAGCTTATGAAAGAAATGTACATATATTTTTTTAAATATGTGATAAACACTATAGATTCAAATTATCTGTATAAAAAATATTTTTGGTAAAAACGCGTTCACTGTTTGCTAAGTGACTCTGGCCACTACATTCGGATACATAAATCTTAAGGCCATCGAAATATTGAACTCTCTTGTGAACCACATACTCGTATGTATAACTATCCATGCGTAAAAACCGGTTGCAGCAATATAATTCCAACTATATCAAACGTTTGACATGTGATTTATTAATTGTTATAGCAAATGCTTAATTCTCTTTCATCTACATTTTCATCTACTTTTTCACTCGGGTAATATTTTTTTGAGTGATCCCGCTATTCCGATATGGCTCCAGGACCCCCTAACATAGAGACCCCGTTTTGCAATGCTGGCAGACCTACCGCAAAAAAATAAGTAAAGCGCAACATAATAACAACACAAATTACAATTCATATGACAACAGCACAACAACGTCAAATACTGATAAATCAGCACATATTAATTATAACTTGAAATAATTTATTGTGATATGTTAACAATTTTGCAAGGGAACGTAACCGGTTGTCTAAAAAACTACCATGAATTATTACTACTTTTAAAAGAATGTAAACCTACAATTGTATGCTTACAAGAGACACATCTGCCATTCAACACAAATTTAAAACCACCTTCTCCGTACTTAAATTATTTTTATAAGATTCCCCAGAACTTTTCCAGCAAACGAGGAGTAGGAATTCTTGTCAGAAGAGATATTCGTCAGACACTAACATCTGATTTTCCCACAATTGCAATCAAAATTAATATTGGAATATAGACAAATATAATCTCAACCTATATATTCCCCCTGACTACAATCCCATCCCCCATGAACTTGATTCGATCATCCATAACTGCCCTCCACCTACTATCCTAACGGGTGACGTTAATATCCTGGAACCCCTCTTGGGGTTCTCCGCAATCTAATGTCAAAGACCGGAACATAGAGGCTGTTATAATATCTTCTAACCTAGTTATTTTGAATGACGGTTCAAATACTCACTTCTCTACTCATGGATATTTTACTCATGTTGTCGTGACCATGTCCTCTCTCTCCCTTACACCTCACTGTTCTTGGAAAACACTTGATGACCTTCATAGCAGTGACCATTTTCCAATAATTACCACCCTGAACCTACCTAACAAATTAACGAAAAGAGGTCATACTACAAGATTTATCACTGAGCAGGAGCTTGGCTTAAATTCCAACTCCACTGCATAGACCTGGAAATACGTTTCCCTCACAGCAATAATATTAATGAAGAAGCCTCCAGGGCACGAAAAATTATCCGCACTGCTTCTCATCACCATATTTGATTAAATACCTGGCATCAAAACATTCCCATATACACGTCTCCACGTTGTGCAATGTAACCAAAGCGCTCATGCTATCCGTTATGAACTATGACCTGTTCATCTACGGTCACTCCTGCTGTAATTCTTTAAAACATACAACGCAGCTATTCGGAAGAGTTTGAGAACATTTTTAACAACTCCTATAAAAAATTTGCTGGCCGAATCTTGTGGGAATTTGACCACTATCTTTAAATTCGCCTCACTTTCCAAAATTTGCAAATTTACATTTGTTATACATAAAACCACTTAATACATCCTCCAGCCGATATCCCCGCTACTAGTGCTGCTGTTTATTCCTAAATTATAGTAATATAATATTTATAATTATAAATAAATAAATAAATAAATATTGTCCAAATTGAGGAATTCTGGTGCTACACCATTCATAATCGATATCAACAAACTGAACTTCATCTAGTAATGCTCTCAAATGCATTGTCAATGAAACACGGTGAAATAAAGCAAATTCACTCCCACTTGTGATACAATTTTCAATCAAAGTTGACAACATGCAAACGTGCAACTTGGGTACAATATGGAAAATCTTCCGAAAATCGCCACACAACAAAATGGTCTTGCCTCCGAATAACTAATTTTTATCCCATTAACTTGAAACTAAATCTCTCAATAATATATCAATACATTTCAGTATTAAAAGTAAACACATAGATTTCATCAATGATAATCAATGAGGTCAAATTTATATAGCGACTATGGAATTTTACAAACTGAAGTTTCAACAACCGGAATAGGCAATTTAAACATATTGTGAAGTATTCTGCCCCCTTGAAGAAGTGTTGAATCAATTCCACTGAATGCAGTTACAATAACACGCAAAATGAGTGAATTCATTCTATGGATAATTTTGTAAATGTTTTACCACAGCCTGCATGAGCTGTCAAACAAAAAACATTAGATCCGGTATCACATTGCTGTACTTCACTTATGATACGATCAATAATATGGCGCTTTCATAAAAAAACTGTTCCTCCAGTGAGTGGAATGCATCAATATCACCACCAAAAACGAATGTTGGCACAGGTAACCTAGGAGTTTGACACGATATATTATGACCATTCAAAATATCTTGAATTTCAAGGAATGCTCGATTAAATGAAATTGTTTCGTCATGATGCCTTAAAAAATGTTCAGAAATGAACAGCTTGAATTCATTCCATAATGTCAGAGTATTTGCTGGAACATTCAATGCACAAATAACACCAAATAAATCATTTGGTTTGGTGAATGAAATTCTTTCGCTTCATCAAACAAACACCCTTCTCATTATCATTTGAGGCAATACCATGTGCATGGCAAGCTTCACTAAAAGAATTATAAACGACATTATTATAAGTCCGAACATCTTCAAACGATTTCGGACCAACGACATGCAATATAAGCAGTCGGAAATGAGGAAGTTCAATATCTTTCGGAGAAACTACATAAATGCGTAACATAATTTTATAACCACATCATTGTCGCCTCTGCCATCACTTCTGTTGATGCATCCAAACATAATGGAATGGAGTTTATATACTGGTATTGATTTGTATAAGGATCGTTTCTATGTAACCTAAAAAATCAAACAATTTAGTTTGTTTCACATTTTGTACGGCTTGCAAAGAATGCAGTAGAATGGCCGCAATTTGTTGCAAGCAAGTCATCAAAAAACCAGTTGTCCGTCCACAACTAATAATAAACAAACCAATTGCTTCTGGGGAAAATCAAAATTTACAGTTATCGTTCATTAAAATTTTAGCTACTATTGTTCTTCTTCTTCTTAGCTTGCGAACTCTAGTGGGTCAATGTCGCATAATTAGCATTCGCCAGTCGTCTCTGCTAACCGCACGCTGACGCCACTTGGAAATGCTGCTGCCAGACAGATCCTCCTGAACTTGGTCTTTTCATCTCAGTTGTGGTCTTCTCCTCGTGCGTCGCCCACCTTGGGGCATCGAATCGAAGACTTTCCTAATTGGAACAGTTTCATCCATACGCACGACGTGACCTAGCCAGCGTAGCCGCTCGTACAATTCATCGCTCCATCTAATCCGATACCCGCCGCGAACGAATATAGGTCCAAAGGCTTTACGCAGAATATTTCTTTCAAACGCGCCTAACGTCTTCTGGTCACTGTTATGTCATCGTCCAGCTCTGTGCTCCATATAGCAGGATAGGAATGATGAGGAACTTATGCAGAGTTAGCTTTGTTCGTCGAGAAAGGGCTTTAGCTGTCTACTAAGCCCAAAGTAGCACCGGTTAGCTAGAGTAATTCTCCGTTTAGTTTCCAAACTGATGTTTAGCTACTATTCCATCTCTAAAAAGTACGAAATTTAATATCGTGAAATATTTCTCTCTTTGAGTATTGAGACATTACGAATATTAGGTATTAAAGTCAATATATTAGATAAATTTATTAAAACTATTAGTTAATTCATCCTTTAAATATTTCATTGGTTTGGTTCTTTTTTCAACGTATTACGCAAATTTTCGAATTTTAAAATGTGAAACTACAAATGGAAATCAATTGATAGATATATGGATTTGTAATTTATAAAAAACCCTAAATTTACAATTATATTTGTTATCGAACTTGATAAAACACAATAATATAAATATTGTCCGATACAAGTTTTTTTATAATTTTATTATATATATATATATATATATATATATATATATATATATATATATATATATATATATATATATATATATATATATATATATATATATATATATATATATATATATATATATATATATATATATATATATATATATATATATATATATATATATATATATATATATATATATATATATATATATATATATATATATATATATATATATATATATATATATATATATATATATATATATATATATATATATATATATATATATATATATATATATATATATATATATATATATATATATATATATATATATATATATATATATATATATATATATATATATATATTCTGGGAAATTGGCTTTTATAGCTTTCGAATGCTTGAAGTAGAAAATTCTACACTACTCAAGAAGTTTCTGGATTATTCTAGAATCTTATATTCACCTCGAACACTGTTTTTATTTTCGAGAACATTCTTTTCACCATCTGCATGGATCGTGTCTTGGCTTATATTCATAGGGTGCTGCACACAACCTCAAACTCCAGATGGAATCCTAAAAGTATGCAATTACGTTTCAGTATGCAATCATGTTTCAGTATTAACTGCCAAGCTCACTATTAACAAATATTCATAAGTTAAGATCTGTTAGAGATATATGGACGAAATTTTACGAGAAGCAACATATCGACATTATTAAGCTAACTGCAATAAAGATTGATCAGAGAAAAGACACGCCCACTTTTGATATAAAGAACTAAAATAAAAATTAGCCAATCTATTGTTACGGTCGTTGACCACAACGGGAAATCCTGCGCTCCATCCGCTACCGTGGTGTATCTTAAGGCGCTAATAAGCTGCCGATAGTACCTGCCTCTGATGTTAGGCGCTGCTGAGCTACCAAAATGAATATCACCACACGTTTACATTACAACATATAATCCGGTTTATTAATTATTTTGCCCTACCTTATACAGACAGAGCCAGGAGTTTATGGTTTTGACTGACTCTCCCTGGGACACATACGCAACAAAGACAGAGCCAGGAGTTTATGGTTTTGACCAACTCTACCTGGAGACAACCACAAACCACGGACACTACCACGAACACACAGAGTAGGGTAGTAATTTAATATAATTATACGAGTATACTATTTGTATGTCTTAGAATAATACGAGGGGTACTATTTATATTTCGGGAATAGCAAAAAATAACAAGCATTTTTAAATGAAAATTGCTTTATTGTTTTTCTAAATACACCTAATTCTGTTTTTACACGGTCTTTTTTTACACGGGTTGGATTTAACACGGTTTGAAAAAAAACATATTTTAAATTTTTTTACACGATTTTATTCCATTTAGCACGATTCAAAATCTTTTGGGCTTAAATTTTTTTTGATTAAATAAAATTTTTGCGAAATATGTTCATACCACAATTTAGGGGAATTCCTCTTTTGTAGATACAAGCAAATTTACTGGTCAGAGCAATTGTAAATAGCACAAATTTAGGGGAATTCTCTTTTAGTGCATACAATCAAATTTATTTGTGACAGCAACTAGAATGTGTTAATATTTTCTGAAATATCCATGCAATCAGACGTAAAAACACATTATATATGTGATTTCATAAAATAAACCTGAATAGTTGTTCTTAAAAAATCATTGTTTTTCACTAATTTCAATAGGTTTTAGAGATAAGGAACCAAACCAAACCATGTAAAAAAAGACATTGATCGTATGCACCTATTTTGCATACGATCAATGTCTTTTTTTACACTGTTTTTTTTTACACTGTTTTTTTTTACACGGGTTTTCCTGGAACCAATTACAGTGTAAAAACAGAATTAGGTGTATTCCCCATGATGATCAATATACTTTTGCATTCGCTCAAACCACTTGTGATATCAGTTTTTCCATTCCTCTTGAGACACCTCCAAAACAAGGTTTTTTAACACTTTAACTGCTTCTTCGGCGCTCGTAAATCGTTGACCACGCACTTTACCTTTGATATTCGGGAACAAGAAGAAGTCGTTGGGTGCCAAATCAGGACTGTACGGAGGATGAGTCACCAATTCTATGTTTTGACTGCTCAAAAATTCACCTGTTTGACGAGATGAGTGAGAGCGCGCATTGTCATGATGGAGAATAATTCGTCAGTTGATTTTACGAATTTCTCCGAAGACTTCAGGCAAACAAATGGTCGTGTACAACTCAGAATTGACCTTCCTACGTTGCTCAAGCGGTACAGTGGCCACATGACCCATTCGGCCGAAGAAACAGGCGATCATTTGCTTCGCTCTGCTTCTTCCACGAACAACTTTTGTTGGATATAGCTCGTCTTGGAATACCCACACGGTCGATTGTTGTTTTGTTTCCGGCTCATACGCATATATCCATGATTCTTCATCTGTCAGGATTTTATACACGGTCGAACTTTTTAATCATTTCCTTACACCAATTCACAAGAGCCTTTTTTGAGCGATTGTGAAATTATGTGGGATCCAACGCGAACAAATCTTTTTTACAGCCAAATGTTCATGCAATATTGAATGTATGGAAGGAAGTAATGCCCAAGGTGTCGTCTATCTCACGATATGTCACATGACGATCTTGCATTATCAGTTCACGCACTGCATCGATGATTTGTGGCACAACAACCGATTTTGGACGACCTTCACGGAGTTCGTCGGCGACCGAATTACGACCACGATTGAATGCACTATACCAACGATATACTGTGGTTTTTGATGGTGTTTTATCGCCATACAAAGAACTGATTTCATCGACCCATTCTTGTTGAGATAATCCACGTAGAAAGTTGTGGAAAATAATCCAACGCAAACCCTCTCTTGAGATTTCCATTTTTTGGCCAAATTGATTTTCTTAACTCACTGTAAACAAAACAAATATCACTTAAACATCAACATGTTGTGACTACGTTTATGCTAAAAAATGTCAAACTTTATTATGGTGTTGCCAGATTTTAGCTATTGACATTAGTGTTGCCAGTTCCCGAAATATAAATTGTACCCCTCGTATTTACACTAGAGCACGAGCGAAATAAAAAGTCGATGATTAATCGATGGATCCAAGTACGAGAAGAGACTTTATTAGTCCTATTTTCTTCTATTTATACAAAAAATTAGTAGTAAAAAGAGTTAAACACATTTGCTGAATTAACGGATTAGCAAAATTAAAAGAGAAATAGCAAGTGTTCATTTTAAGTAAAAGAAAAAATATTAGTAAATTGAATGAAGATAATTGAGGAGTGAGTTACATTAAATAGTTATTTGATGTGCTCCTATATAAACAAAAATATATTTAAATGAATGTGCTCGAACACTATTTACAATTATGTTTTATTGTCTAAATAAAAACATTTGTGGTGTTCCAGTGTTGCTTAATCAACTGACATACTAAATATAAAAATGCCGATGGCGCAATATGCAGGCCATTGCCCATCTTCAACTTGAATGGAACGCCCTAAAAGTTTATGTTATGTATTATTAATAATTACAATTTATTTATAATACTTGCACCCTAAAAATATGTACTTGTTTAATTATTTGATAATTGTACTACTTCCTAAACGCTAACTAAACCAAATTTGTAGTATCTATTAGGAGTTCGAACTGTGAGTCAACTACACGTAACTGTACACGGTAGGTTGGTTTTGACTCACAGCCCTATGCTCGTATTGCTGCTTTCGGAATGAAAATTTGGCAGAAATTTTCATGTGGTACATTATGTGTGCAAAACATGGAGATAATAATGCTAATGCCACGCATTGGACGTTATTCGGCCGAATTAAAACGCGCTAAAGATCAGTTGTTAGAATTTTCTGTTTATTGACAGATCATCTGCTTATGTACTATTTACAATCATTATTATTTCCTAATTGTCAGTTGCTCTACTCCTTGGTTTGCACATTTTGTGATTGTTTACCAAGGCGGTTAATGGCTGGTCCACTTTACGAAAGTGCTGACCGTGTATCGTGGCAAAAGTTCAAAGGCTCAAAAGGCAAATGTGCGCAACTAAGACTATACAATCGACTTTTTCTTATTAATAACAATTTTATTAAATTATAAGTGCGCCTTAGGGCTATGCACGGTTTTTCGTCTTATTACTGATAAAACTTTAGAGCTACTGAAGTTTGGATGACAGTGTGTGTTTGACTCACAACACTAACATTAAGCAACACACTAAAATGGGCGGTAGTAGTGAGCCACGCTCACTACTGAAATATTTTTATTACTTTTGATCTATACAATATTTTGTAGCGAAATTGTATACTAGTACGCATATTGGAACTGCAAAGCCATTCACAAGAAGTGGGGTCGATCAGATAAAGAACACGCCTCGCTCCAATATAATGTACTTTGGGGGTACCACTTTAAAAAAATTACCCTATCTTAGCTTCTAATGATGATATATGAATACAAATTGGTAGCAGTATACATTTGGTCTGTATTAGAATGTATTCCAAATAAGAGCAGATTATTACTACTGCCCCGCCCACAATTAACCAAAAATCATTACTAGGTTCGGGTTCTAACATTAAACACCACACAAAAAATGGGCGGGTTATTTTTACAGCCACTCCCACTATTAACATATATTTATAACTTACGACATTTGAAATATTTTTGGGAGTATATTGACTCTAAAAAGCCATACGCAAGAAATGGGGTCGGTCAGATAAAGAACACGCCTCCCTCTATTATAATCAACTCAAGGTACCCTACCGAAAATTACAGTGGATATGCTTCTAATGATGATTTATGAAGAAAACATCCCCATTGTTGAACCCGCTCGCACAGAGAAAGGTAAAGGATATTTTGAAGTCGGCCTAACCCAACTTCAGACTTCTTTGCTCGATTTTTTTATACGCTTAAAAATTTGACGGGAGAGTGGCCCTCGGCTGCTTTTTAATTGGTCTCTTTGTTGTCGGTAACTGACTTTTTCTCTGAGAAAACAACAATAACAAACGGTATATAAAATATTTGTATACACCAAGCATAATGTTCTGGGCGCAGTTGTTGGTGTTGTTTATACCTGGTGATGTCTGAAACTGATTTTAACCGAGTTAAAAGAGAAAAAATTTTTATTTTTTTTTTTTTTGAAAAAAGTGTTTTTTATGATAATTCGGACCCGGTGATTTAAAAAATCTGTAGAAAAATTTTTTCAATTTTCCGATTTTCCACAAAAGCCTGTTCGAAATCGAGCACTGGCGTTTATCCTATATGACAACTTTATATGCATTTGGATTTTTTGCTGTTATTGATTTATTTAATAATTTTCGAATCAAATGGTACAAAAATGTTTAATTTTAGTGAAAAATTATATTAAATTAAATATATATTGTTATTATTTGAAATAAAGATAAATAAATTATTTGAAAAAAAGTCACCGAGAGAAATGTCCTGAAAAATTGCTATTATTCGTGTTTTTGCTTGAAACAATTTGTGTGCAGATGCACATTGCATATCTCGCACACATAAATTGTGGCCTTACCACATCCCCCTAGGGGGTTTCTCATTATAATGTGTTTTCCCTCAACTTTTGGAAGATTTGATGGTCGATATTTATCATCGTCGACATCATCATCGGTAGTTGCTTTCCTCTCGGTCAAAAGAAGAGCTTCTGTTACAATGATTTGAATTCTTCTTGACTTTGTATTTCTTAACTTTGTATTTAGTGTTTATACAATCACAACTGACGAATTCAAAGAAATGCACCACACTAAAAACCTTTTTTCCACGTATATTGATTCGGCAGTTCTGGACTGCATTGTCGTACAAATCCACAGCCTATGCCCTTTTTATAATTGTGTAACACGCCTGGCTGACAATACATGACGTTTTTACCAGATTTGGGGTTCCATTTTGATGTTGATGCTTTTTTCCAACATTGAAGATTGTGCAAAGGCAAGACTTGATCAAAATTTGTTACCATGGTGCCGTCTTTGTTGTCCTGCCAGCTACATATCAATATTTTTTGTGTGCTGTTAAGTGTATAATCATAATGGCCTCTTTGTTATTTTTTACCGGTTTTCTAATCAGCGGATCTACCAGCCAATCGATTGGAACGAACGGTACCCGACACACACAATGCCGATGGTACGATGTGAAGAAGTTGTCAAAATGAACTTCATATCGCTTGGGATGTTCAACATTCGAACGCAAACGCGCAACCACATCAGTTCCCAACCCAACAATATTGTTATATTGGTCAGTAGCCCTACATAATGTTATAAAAGAATATTGGTAACCTGTAAACAAAAAAAAGAAAATATTTATCAAAAGCATATTGTTACCCGAAGATGAAAGACTTGTTACCTGAAGAAGAACATAGACACCAAAATTGATACCCAAATGGAATTGGTTTGCTTCTAATGAACATCTTGCAGCTGTGTCTCCCAAAATATGAAACCATTTGTTCATCTATGGATAAATTTTCTTCCCAAACACCAAATTGAAAAATTTTAGGTTTATAATGTCGAATAAAAAACGAACCTAAAAAGCAATACAAATAAAATATAATGCATAATTTATTGATTTATATAACTATTATATGTTTTTGTATCTTTCTATATTTGTTATTTTTATACATACCTTAGTCATTTTATCAACTTTGTCTAAAGCATTATTAGCGGCAAAATGTATAAGTGATTTTATATGCATGTTACTCCAAGTGGATATTATCTCATCCAACTCTTTTATTAATAGAACCTTTCTACGTGAACTCCTATTTACCTATAGAAAGCACAATTCAAAAACGAGTAAAGAAGTGTGAAGTCGGGTTAAACCGACTCCGCAATATCTTTTACCTCTACTTGTGCGTGCGAGTTCAACAATGGGGATGTTTACTTTGTAAATCATCATTAGGGGCACATCTACAGTAATTTTCGGCAGGGTACCTTGAGTTGATTATAATAGAGGGAGGCGTGATCTTATCTGATCGACCCTTTTTCTTGTGTCTGGGTTTGTAGTTTCAATATATGTACGTACTAATAAGCACCCCACCCGCAACCTTCCTGTGAAATTTCGTTGATAAATCTTCTATAGGAACCTAGTAAAAATTTTTTGTTAATTGTGGGCTTGGCATTAGTATTCTGATCCCCATATTTTGCATACTCACTATTATGGACCCCATGTACATTTCTGACATTTTATTCAGATAGTATCAATATGAGCATAGGTAGGCTAATTTAAATTTTAGACCCGAAAGTTCCTTCTATCAGAAGTGGGCGTGCTCTTTCTCTGATCAACCTCATATTTTGCACTTAGTTTTATAATGTCCACATGTTGCTTCTCATAATTACGTCCAAAAATATCTAATAGATCTTAAGTTATAAATATTTATTAATAATGTGCGTGGCAGTTAATATATACCACTCACTATTTGTATGGTGTTTACTAGGACCCAAACCTGCATATCTACCACATTGTTTCACTATTCTAGTATCTTACATTACGTACGTGAATTTGAGGAGCTTACATTACGGACGCGTTTCAAATCGCTCCGCACAGTTTGCAAAAAAAGCATATAGAAGCCAATTAAAGTGAATTCAAACATTAACAGTCGAGATAGAGACTCCTATTGTCTTTTATGTGTATTGGTTTGCCTTTATGGGGAAAACAAAATACAATTAGTAAATTCAAATAAAATTAAAACTTACTGGTTCAAAACAAAAAACAATATCACCGCCACAAGCGAGAAATCGATGCCTCACTCCCGCGCATCATCGGCATGGAGAAACAGACAGCAAAGAGTATTTGCGTAAAGAGTTTCTATCGCTCTCTTTGGCAAATGAGGGGAATCGAAATGCATGGAAATCGCCGAGGAGCCGTTAACAGATGTTAAACATAAAATTTTTCTGCTAAAAACGATTCATTACAGATTCATAGTAAATATAATATGAGTTTAGGAAGGAATGGTTTTTATTGTCATAGTCGAAAATGAACAACTCCAGATTTAATAGTCTTATTGTCTATTAATTAATAGTATATTGATAACATAAAAATTAAAACAATTTTAAATAAGACAAAAATATCAAATCTAAACAATATTCTTTCTTCATGGCTATCGCTGTGGAGTCGCTGAAAAATGTTAAAATTAACATTTCCACTGCTAAAACGATTCATTATAGACGTATATAATAATGTGTTTCACTTACGAATTAGTTCTTACTAATTCATAACAAACATGTTGCGTTGATCTTTCAACTCATAAATAACCAAACACGTCGAGTTGATCTTTCAAACTGTACTTTATTATTCTTATAGGCTTAGCCTATTATTATATATATAGGCTTAGCCTAATTACAAACTGATGTGCAAAAAATATGTAGTACACTGATGTGCAAAAAATATGTAGTACACTGATGCGCAAAAAATATGATACTTTTTTAAATGCATACAGACGCTACGTAAGCATTTTAGTAGCGGCTGCATGAGTTTATAATAATAGAGAAAAAAGATATAAAAATATGTGGCTATTGGAATGGCCCACATATGACTCCTGCATCCCAAGATTCACCAGTCTCTGTTGAATGAAGAGGTGTAGGGTTCATCTGTAACTCAATATTAACATCCGTATTGTTATTAGTTTTAATATTAAATTTTACATTGTTTTAAAGAGAAACAAAATTATTTTAATATAGTTTTAAACATTTATGAATATATTGTAACGACTAACCTTTCTATATGTAATAAGGGATCAGAAACCACTTTCATTACTGCTAATAGGCAAGAAGTCCTTGACATAACCCTTGCCTCCGAATCAATTTTTGATCGGATCTTAAAATGGAGAGTTTTAGAGGAACACTCCTTTTCGGATCATAGGTTAATTCAGTTTGATCTTCTAAATAGTCTACCTAGCCCTAAGGCTTTTAGAAATGTCAGGAAAGCAAACTGGGACCTCTACAAGGTGACTGTAGCTAGAATACTACCACAGAACCCCACAAGCACAAGCACGTTTGCCGAAATTGATAGGTCTGTGGAGGTTCTAACGGTTGCTCTTAATAAGGCTCTATTGGTCTCTTGCCCCCTCAGTAGATCCAGGGGGAAACAAAAACCCACGTGGTGGGGGGAGGAAATTAGGGGACTCACAAAAAACTGTAGGAGACTTTTCAGCAACGCAAAGAAGTCTAGAGAGCCTTCAAAAGTAAGCTTAGGAAGATACAAAGAGAATCGTGGAGAAATTTTTGCGGTGACGTAGGTTGAGACATCCAGGTTGAGGAAGATCCTATCAACTGCTCCAATGGTACCTAGTTACCTGAGGAGGGAGGATGGATCTTGGACTTCAAATAGTACTAAGACTCTAGAGCTTCTTCTAGAGACTCACTTCCCTGGTTGCTCGAGCACCATTCCGCGAAGAACGAAGCCCAGCCCGAATGTAGTCGAAGTCAACTCAGACATAATCACGAAACCAAAATTGCAATGGGCTATCCATAGCTTCAAACCATTTAAAGAATCTGGCCCAGATGGTGTAGCTCCAATCGAAATTCAGCAGTCAGAGAATCTTATAATAGAGTGGCTGCTAAAGATCTACAATAGTTGTCTTGAATTAGCGTATATTCCAGACTCATGGAAGCATGTGAGGGTAATTTTTATACCCAAGGCCGGCAAAAGCTCGCACACAGCTACAGGGGACTTAAGGCCCATTAGTCTGTCCTCTTTTTGTCTAAAAATCCTGGAAAGGTTGTTAGACATTGACATTGAGGCCAGACAGACAGAAGCTGTCAGCCTATCAGCATGCCTACTTCAAAGGTAAATCGGTTGAGACCGCTTTACACTCCTTAGTCTCTAGTATAGAGTGCTCCCTGCATAACAAGGAGTTCTCCCTGGTGGCTTTCCTGGACATTGAGGGAGCTTTTAACAACATCAAATCAGACGCAATAATCGGTGCGATGCGAGACTTGGAGGTGGAACCCGCCATTAGCAGGTGGATTGAAAACATGCTTAGTAGCAGGATAATCAATTCACAGCTGGGGGCGGCGGTGGCCAAGAAGACCATGTGCAGAGGCACACCTCAAGGTGGAGTTCTTTCGCCCCTACTCTGGAATCTTGTGGTAAATCAGCTGCTTGTTCGACTGGAGAGGGAAGGGTGCAAGGTGGTTGCGTATGCGGATGATGTTGCTATTAGTATCTCGGGTAAATATATATCTACTTTGAGGGACTTGATGCAAAACATGCTGAACATTCCCTCTAAATAGACTACTGACTGTGGGTTGGGGGTTAATCCGACCAAGACTAAGCTGGTACTCTTCACTAGGAAGTATAAAATTCCCCAATTTATTGCTCCAAAACTAATGGGTGTAGATATTGACCTTGTCGAGGAGGCTAAATATCTGGGCGTGATCCTAGATAGGAAGCTGAATTGGAAGGCCAATATAAGCGAGCGCATTAGGAAGGCTCAGGTAGCTCTGTACTCTTGCAAAAGAGTCATAGGCAAAAAATGGGGGTTACAGCCTAAGATAGCCTATTGGATATATACAGCTGTGGTACGACCAGTCCTTTTCTATGGGGTGCTTGCTTGGTGGACAGCCCTAAGTAAGTCCACATACAATAGGCTGATAACAGAGGTACAAAGAACGGCAGAGGTATTCATAAGTAGTGCCATTAGAACGACTCCAACGGCAGCATTGGATATTATGCTCAATCTGCTGCCAGTTAGGCTTTTTGGCGAAAAAATGGCTGCAAACTCAGCTATCAGGCTAAAAGCTACGCATCAATGGGATGCCAGAAATGTAGGTCATGCGTCCATTTTAAGACATTTTGAGGGTATTTCTGACTCTTTCGACTACATCACACCAATGTACGCCTTCAATGGTATGTGCAAGATCTCCATTCCCTCCAGGGACGAATGGAAGGATGGCATCCCCCTCATGTAGAAGGGGTTCATATCTACACAGATCGATCCAAACTACAGAGTAGGGTGGGAGGTGGTGTATTCTCAGAAGATTTGGACATTAACATGTCCTTTAAGATGCCCGACCACTGCAGTCTTTTTCAGGCAGAGGTCGAGGCTATAGAGGCATCACTGTCTTGGCTAAGGAAGAAGAAGGTATCTGGACTTGATATTTGGATTCTGTCCGACAGCCAAGCAGCTTTGCGCTCTCTGGACTCGGTTATTATCACCTTAAAAGCCGTCAAGAGCTGCCGCAAATCTTTAGACGAGATAGCTAAGCAGACCCGTCTGCATCTGTGCTGGGTTCCCGGTCACAGAGATATTACAGGGAACTGCAAGGCGGATGAACTTCCCCGTGAGGGTACTACCATACGGACTGAACCAGATAGGTCGAACTTCGGTATTCCTATTGCCACATATAAGGTCTTAGTAAATACAATATCCTTAGGAACAGCGGGCAGGCGCTGGTCTGAATTTTCAAGATGCAAAATAGCTAGACAAACCTGGCCAGAGATAAATGTCAAGCGCTCTAAGGACCTACTGGCTCTAAATAGACAAAGCATAGGTTCCGTGATTGGCGTCCTGACGGGACACTAGACTCTAACCACACACGGGTGTAGGCTGGGGATCTCCTCTAACGACTTCTGCAGGAGTTGCATGGACGAAGAGGAGGAAGAGTCCAAGAGTCCAGCGCTGTCCAGAAGAAGCGAACTTTCCTAGGCGACTACTTTCTGGACTCCTTGGGAGATATCTCAAAAAAAAAAGATTAGCTCCATCAAATGCTTCATTAAAAGCTCTAAATGGCTGGACCTTTGAAAGGGATGGGACCTGTCGTCTCATGCGGTATCACAAAGGGTCAATGTTGGCCTAAGTGCGCCCTTTTCGGGTGGCCGCCTTACCTACCTAGCTAAACATTTATAAAAAGCATAAAAGAAAATTTGGATGCCACAATATTTTTAAAAAAAAATGTATAGAAAGCATTGTTTAGTAAATGTTATTTACATTCATATATTAATTAATACATAATTTTTTGAAGTTCTCTTTCTTGTTTCGTTTCATGGTTTGTTCTTAGATGCTAGGGTGTGTTTTTGCTTCTTAATTCTATTATTCTCTTTCGACAATACGAACTGTTTACGCACTAGTTTTACGCTTAAGCTTAGCATAATAATAATAAAGTAATTAACATTTGCGCTAGAGAATAGTTACTTGATTAGGTTGAAATCATTACAATTAGAATTATAATTGCTTTATTTGTATGTTTTGTTTTCTTTAATTTTAGTTCTTTTATTAACTTTCTTATTTAA
Organism: Clusia tigrina; assembly: GCA_920105625.2. NCBI lineage: Eukaryota > Metazoa > Arthropoda > Insecta > Diptera > Clusiidae > Clusia > Clusia tigrina. Next base: position 156,363,038 of record OV050032.1, read on the forward strand.
ACACAAAAATTCATATTATGGTTTCCCTGAAATTTATAATTTCTTTTAACTTGGGTCTTATAAGTTTTCTTAAATTTATAATCTCTTGAAACTAAATAATTTCCATTTCTTTTGAAGTATGAAATTTTCTTATATTTAGGTTGGGCTTTGCTAACTCTATAATTTTTAATGTAAGTATTACTAAAATCATCTGTTGAACTCGATTTATTCCTCTCATTTTGCAGTGTGATTTTCCTTACTTTTTCTGAGTGTAGATTTTCTGATAATTTTTTAAAATCTTCTTCAGGTATAGTATTATTTATGAAATCGATGGGTTTCATTTTTGTCGTTGAATGAATAGTATTTTTATACGAAACTATTGCTTTATACACATTTTCTTGTAAATTGTTATTATTATTTTGATCTGCATTAAATAATCTAATGTGCTCGTTTAGTGTAGAATGTAATCTTTCCACGTCTGAATTACCTGTTTTGTTATAAACACTGGTTATGTGTAAAGTTATTCCTTCGTCTGTTAAAAATTGTTCGATTGCCACTGTGTCTAATACATTATCAGTGATAAGAGTTTCTGGTTTTCCTAAATAACGACCCCTTTCTTTAATGGCCTCAATAAGAGATATACAAGTTCTGTCTTTCAATTCATGTGCTGTTGCGTACTTAGTTAGCCTATCAATGCTAGTTAAATACTTTATATTTCTTTGTGGATACCAAATGTCAAAATGCACAATTTCGTTGTGTTTTAATGGTGTTTTGGTAATATTGAGGGCATGTCTGATTGGGTGTCTATCGAATTTGGCCCTATTGCAGATGTCGCAATGGTTAATGTACTTATTTATTTTTTTTTGTAAATCTGGATAGTAATGCGTTTTTTTTATTTCTTCAAATACTTCACTTATCCCTCTATGGTTATTTTCGATTTGCTTTTTCTCTATCAAGGTTAACAATTCTCCTCTATCTGTTATGTCTTCCAATAAGGACTGAGATCTCATTACTTTTAAGTTTTTATTGTTTGAGAAATATGTCGAGTATAAGTCTTGGATTTTTAGAAACAGGGTATCGTCGAGACAAAATATTACTACTAATCCTTTCTGTGGGAGATTAGCCCTCAATATCTCTAATATATTGCTTTGTTGTGTTACATTTATGGTATTTCTTATTTTCTTTTGATAGAGGATTTTTTTGAAAAAGATTGTCTTTCTGCATTCTTGAAAATTAATTCAGTTTTAGAAATGTTAATCGCATTTTCCGTTTTCCTTATAGAAGGCAAACTGCTAGTTTCTGCACTATGAACAGTATTATCGGCTTCAATAAATAGTTCAGTTAAATTTGTATCAGTATCTACAATGATTCTACATAACGCGTCAGCAATGACGTTGTCTTTTCCTTTAATATATTCAATGTCGAAGTCGAACTCGTTTAATTTTATCTTCCATCTTTGGAGGTTTGCATTTGGCTCTTTCAAATTGTTCAGCCATATAAGATCGGGCGATGATCGGTTTTAATAAGAAATTTCCTACCGAACAGGTATGGCCGAAAATGCTTGGTTGACCACACAATAGACAGAAGCTCTTTGGTTTGGCTTTCTATGGTGCTATAGTTCTTTTCATGCCCATTTAATGACCTACTTCCGTAGGATATGACCTTATTGTCTTGCATCAAAACCGCTCCCAATGCAAAATTGCTAGCGTCGGTAATGAGTGTGAATAATTTTTTTTAGGTCTGGATGTACTAAAATTGGATCGGATTTGATAATTTCTTTTAATTTTTTGTATGCTTCAATGTAATCTTTATCGTTTAAGTTGACTTTTGCATTTTTCTTTAAAATCTTTATTAAATGGTGGGCTACTTTGGAGTAATCTTTAATAAATCTCCTGTAGTAACTAACCATTGATTCCGAGAAAAGACTATTTCTTTTTGGGATTTACTGAGTGGAATCTTATCTATCACTTCGATTTTTTTTTGGATTTGGTTTTATTCCTTCTTTGGTAAAAATGGCCAAGGAATTCGGTTTCTTTAGCTAAGAATGTACATTTATGTAGTTGGATTTTTAGATTAGCTTCATTAAGGCACTTTAAGATTTTATTTAGTGATTCTAAATGTTCTTCGATGCTAGTGGAGAGGATATCATCCAAATAAACAAGACAAATTTTCCCAAAGTGATCTTTTAGTACTTCGTTCATAAGTCTTTGAAAGGTTGCGGGGGCATTGCGCAACCCGAAAGGCATACGAAGAAACTCGTAATGACCGTTTGCTGTTGAAAAGGCTGTTTTATGAATGTCATTAGGGTCCATTTCGATTTGATGGAAGCCCTTTGCCAAATCAAGTGTCGAGAAGTATTGGCATCATTGTCAAATCTGTCGTCAATATTTGGAATTGGGAATCTATCTTCTATAGTGATGCTATTTAGTTTCCTGTAGTCGATTACAAGGCGCCATTTTTGTTCGTTAGACGCGTCCAGCTTCTTTGGTACTATCCAAATAGGGCTGTTGTGGGGACTACAGGATTTCCGTATTAAGTTTTGTTCTAACATTTGGTTTATTTGTCTATTGATCTCTTCCTTGTGAATTTCAGGATATATATAAATCTTAGAAAACACTGGTACATCGTTCTGTGTTATTATTTTATGTTTTTTTTTTGCTAGTAACCGTTAGATTTTCATTTTCATTCTAAAAAATTCTTTTATATTTTCTTAGCACTGGTAAGAGGTTATTTTTGTCCCCAGTCTGCGTCTAACATTCAAAGTGTTTGGTCGTGTTAGCTGTGCTATCATTGCTGTTATTTTGTGCGGGTCATTCCGTTATCTTTTTCTCTTCGTTGATAGTGAAGTTTTGCTTTATACTTTTCTATTCTATTAGAAATTATTTATTCTATTTCTTATTTAGTGAGTTTTTTTATAAGTGAACATGCCCCCAGGGGCCACGGACAATAGGGAGAATCGTTTTGCACTACTTGCAAACGATACCCCACGCAAAAAAAAGAAACTTATAAATGGTTCCTCTCTAAATATTTTCAATGAATTACCAAGTGTCGCGGCTGCAGATCCTAAGTTTCTGGTTCTAGCGTGCAGCGATGCAAATAAAAAAATATCGGATTTTTCATGTTTTGCGGTTCACAAAGCAATTCAGCTTGTAAGTAAAGATGAACTCAGAGATGGTAATCTTTTACTGCTAGTTAAAGACAAAAAAATAGCACAACAATTTCTTACAACCACCCAATTACATGGTGTGTGCCATGTTAAGTTTTCTTTTCATTCTTCACTTAACACAACCAAGGGAACAATCTACGCCCCTTATCTTAATAAAGTTTCAGACGAGGAAATAGTAAGTGAACTCAGCAATCAAGGTGTTACCTCTGTTTATAAATTTAATAAAACTATCAATGGTAAGCCTAGCCCAAGTGGTGTTCTTCTCTTATCTTTTGACTCCTACAAACTGCCTAACAAAATAGATGTATCATGGCACTCCGTGAAGGTCAGGGAGTACATCCCTAATCCCATGCGATGCAAAATGTGCCAACTACTTGGTCACACTTCAAAATGGTGCAAAAATCAACCAATATTTGTTGGATGTGCACTGCCCCCACATCAACCAGACGATTGTAGTCGCATTATGTGTGCTAATTGTTCGGAACAACATCCTTCATCATCCAACGAATGCAAAACATTTAAACAAGCTAAAGATATTCTAGCTATTAAAACCAAAAATAAATGCTCTATGATGGAAGCTAGAAATATTTATCGTACACAAATTACACTACCCCCCCTTAATACTTCAACATCTTACGCCGCTGCTCTTACATTATCAAACACTTCCCATACTGCTACTATAGTAACTACACAAAGTACTTCTATTCCAAAAACAACAATAAATAAAGATAACAACATCAAATCATTGAACACCAATCAAAATAACTCTCCAAGCACTTCTCTTTCTTTAACTGTATCACCACTTGCTACTTTTAAGCAAACTACCTCTATCCCAAACACATTAATGAACAAAGACATTAACACCACAAATTCATTGAATACCAAGCAAAACTACTCTTCAAACCCAAAAGTCTCCAACAACCAAACATCTCTTTTTTCAATAAACAGCTTAGCTTACCAACAATCTAGTGAAGAGAATATTTCTTTTGAGAAATCAAACAGCACAATAAATGACATTACACTATCCGCAGTAGACTATAACCAGAGAATATCTATAACAACTCAAATAATTCTCTCAAAAATACCAAAACCATTACAGACGCTAATTTTTCGAATAGTAAATTTTCCCCTCTTCCATATATGAACAGAGTTCTTTCTTTTTCTCAATTATCTCATATGTCATACTCGTCTGATGAATGATGCTCACAATAACCAATTTCAGTAATTTAAGTTTCTTATTTACGTTTGAAATTGTACCATTTACTGATGTTCACATTTTTGCAATGGAATATAAATGGCTTTTTCAATAATTATCATGAGCTTCTTTTGCTTATATCAGAATTTAAACCCGATATAATAGCTTTACAAGAAACGCACCTTGGCTACCCCAATAATCCCTCCCCTCCTTCTCCTTATGTAGCTTATTTCCATAATACAAATAATTTGAATAAACACGGGACAGGTGTGCTCATTAAAAAAGGTGTTTATCATCAAAGAATCCATATTCAAACTAGTTTAAACATTATTGCATTTGAAATTAAAACTAATATAACCTTTACAATAATATCCGCTTATCTTCCACCTAGCAAAGAATTTGATCTGAGTGAGTTTAAATCAATTTTAATTTCATTGCCTCAGCCGCTAATTTTTTGTGGAGATGTTAATGGTTGGAGTCCTCTTTGGGGTTCTTCTGTACAAAATAAAAGGGGCAAATCAATTGAGGAATTTATCTGTTCGCAAGACTTAATTGTCTTAAATGATAAATCTCCGACGCATTTTTCCACACATGGCTCTTTCACTCATGTAGATATCACGGTATCGTCAACCAACATTTACCCTCTCCTTTCATGGAAAATTTTAGAAAATCTCTGTGGTAGTGACCACTATCCTATAGTGTTTGATCTGAACTATGACAAAAGCAATAAAAAGATTCATATCCCTCGTTTTAAAAGCGATTGGGAGAAATATAGATTGTTGTGTGACGAACAAAACCTACTTCACCCCACCAGTCACAACATAAATAAAGAGGCCGCATCGATTAAAAAGATAGTTCTTAATGCAGCTACGTCATCTGTTCCCCAAACGAAACCATACGTTACAAAAAAAATGTGTTCCCTGGTGGAATAAGGAGCTTGCTGAGCTACATACAAAAAAACAAGATGCATGGTATACTTTTAAACGCTTTCGCTCCAGCCAAAACCTCATGCTATATACTCGTAAAGCAGCAAATGCCAAATTTAAACTTTATGCAAAAAAAGCTAAAAAAAGAGAGCTTTATGAGTGTTACCAGTTCCATCAATCCGTCATCTTCTCCTAAACATATATGGAAGAATGTTAAAAAAATATCGGGTTCTTATAGTCATTTTACTATACCACAGCTTGTGATAAATAATAAACTCATTTTCTCTACAAAAGAAATTGCAGTTTCATTTGCAAAACATTGGTCTGACTATTCAGAAGATAAAAACTTTTCCCATGCCTTTGCTGTTCATAAATCTAGAATTTTAAATGAAAGATATTGTCCCCCGGAAACCCCCATGCGTTCTGCAAGGGAAATTGACAGTACCATCAATATGCAAGAGTTCGACAATATTGCTAATAAAGTCAAGGGCACCTCTCCTGGGCATGACAGGATTAATTATGTTATGATAAAAAATGTATCTAATTCTATTAAGACTAGAGTATTAAACTTGTACAACTGCATTTTTTCTTCTAGCGTCATTCCTCATAGTTGGAAATGTGCTTGTGGATCTCCGATACCTAAGCCTAATAAACCAATAGATGACCCTTCCAACTTTCGACCCATATCCCTTCTACCATGTATCAGCAAGATCCTGGAAAAAATAGTTGCAAATCGACTGATGTGGTTTGCTTCCAAACATAAGCTTCTAAATTTTAATCAGGTTGCCTTTAAAAAATGACATAGCACGGTTGATGCACTTTTATCTTTTGATCATTTCTCTTCAAGTGCTATATCTAGTAACAAGCATGTTACAGCACTTTCCCTTGATTTCGAAAAAGCTTTCGATCGTATTGGAGCACGTATTGTCCTCAGACAATTAAGAAAATGGGGGGTAGGCCTTAAGACATACAACTTTATTAAAAGTTTCTTAACAAACCGAAGACTTATGGTCAGAATAAACAGTTCCTTTTCTGACAAACATAATTTAGAAAATGGAATCCCTCAAGGTTCGCCTCTTTCTGTGGTTTTTTTTATTATAGCTTTTGACGATATTAGCAAAATTATAAATAAGTACAATATTAACCACAGTATTTACGCCGATGACGTTCTAATATTTACTAAGCTTGATAACTTGGTATCGGTCAGAACAATTTTGAATTAAATCCTTCAAGACATTTCTGTATGGTCGCTTGAATCGGGAACGATTATTTCATATGAAAAATGCAGTATCCTGCATATTTGTCGGAAGAGGTGCTGTTCGAGTATACAACTGTACTATAATAATATATCTATAAATAATGTTAACGAAATGAAAATATTAGGTGTGTTCTTTGATAGCAAATACAATTTTAAATTTCATTGTAACTGCATTAGAAATAAGTTAACAAAGCGCCTTAATATTGTAAAATACTTTTCATCTAAGAAATCTTTTGTACATACCTCTACCCTTTGTTATATTGTAAAATCACTCATTTTATCTGTTATTGACTACGAACTGCCTATTTACGGAAGCTGTGCCAAAAACAATTTAAATCTCCTCTGTGTTCCGTACCATGCTGCTCTGCGGAAAAGCCTACGTGCATTCCCTACAACACCTATATGCAACATTATAGCAGAATCTGGACTTCCTAGCCTAATTTAACGGGTAGACTACATGACTGCTGGCCTCATACATAAAGTATTACACTGCAACAACTATAACATTTATAATAACACCCTTAACGCTGCAAACCGGAAGCTACTGCCAAAGAGACTCTCGGCGTTACATCGTGTTCTTCTTCTGGCCAGGAAAATGAATCTTCGAGTTAAACCTACTCGGCAAGTTTATTCTAAATGCCCGCCTTGGTTTTTATCGAACTCGTCATTTGTTGACTGCTTTCAAAGTTGTCATAAGCAAAACACTAGTGCACTTATTTATCAACAAATCTTTTTGGAGAACAAACGACAGCTAAGCTTAAAATCGTTTAAATTCATCTTTACCGATGGCTCAAAAAACTGCTTTTCGCGGTTATATCGGAAGACCAGATGGTTTTAAAAAAAGGACTCATGCACAACCACTGCTCCATCTTCACCTGCGAAATGTTTACTATCTACCAAGCCACTGTAATAGCCTCCCAAGCTAAAGGTAAATTCTGCATCTGTACTGATAGTCAATCTGCCATCAATGCCTAACTTTAGTAATAACAGCTTGCTGGTAACTTACGTTCGAGATTTGCTCATTAAACAAGAAAGTAAAATTAAGTTAATGTGGATACCTGGCCACTGTGGTATTGGAGGCAATAAATTCGCTGATTATACTGAAAAGGGTGTTCATATGGAACCTGCACTCTGTTTTGACGCTCTTGAAAAAGCTGACTTAAAACTTCGAATAAAGTAGTACTTACATAATGAGTCATTATTGAAGTGAAGTGATTACGTTCATAATTATTCTTCTATTAATCCCACCAAAATGAAGCCGATATTTCCTTCTCAAACTAAACATAAAGATATTTTAATTTTCACAAGGCTTCGTTTGGGTCATACTCAGATCACACGAGGTTACCTGTTAAATTCTGGAGATGCATCCTGCTGTTTTTGGAACGCTTCCAGCACGTCAGTTAAACATATCTTAGATAAATGTCCCCGTTTCAAAAATACAAGGCGGATGGTTTTTGGCACTTCAGTTCCATCGGATCTTCTCGCAAACACAACAACGTTAAATATAAACAATATATCTAAATTTATAGCATTATGTCACATATCTCATTTAATTTAATGTATTATACACTTTTGAATTTTGTATACGTAAGAAACAAAAATTGTAATATTTAAATAGAAAGCTATGAAGAAACCAGCTGATGGCCTCTAGCTAGTGCTGTTAATTTATTATTTTTTGTATATTTATATGCTTAAAATAAATATGACTTGATTTTGTTTTTGTCCACTTTGTTTAAATGATCTATATTGATGGATTCTATTTCATTCATATTTTTCATTTCATTGCTAAATATTTCCACATTTTCGCTATAACATTCCTCCCTATACTTTTCTTCTTCCTCAGTCATATAAAATATTAGTGTAGTTTTATTTGTTCTTATCATTCTATTTGGATAATCTATCACACAGTTTAATTTTACCAAAATATTGTTTCCTAATAAACCATCAAAGTTCTTATTAAAATTAAATTCAAGGAATTCGCTCATTAAATTCTTTAAATATCGGGAATCTACAGAGTTTATCGACTCGAAATGCCCTGCCTAAAGCTTGAAATGCCCCGCCCTGTAAAGATGTTTCCATTAATTAAACTAAATTCTGCTCCAGTATCGACTATAAAGCGTAATTTCTTTATATGACTTTCGATTAAAAATTTATTCCTGAGTTGGAAATATCTATCGGTTCTTGACCATTATTTCGAGTATAGTTTTTGGGTGTAGTGTCCGATTGCGTTCTAAATACTCGGGGTGAGTGAACATTGGTTGGGTAGTTAGTTGTATAGTTACTTGTGTTATTATTGTTTCTATTTCTGTATTGATTATTATTATAATTCTGATTTGGGGTATCAAGATTCTGGTTCTGATTTCCTGATATTCCTATTATACCTGTTAGTGTTTGCGTAATTGTTAACATCGCTGCTTACGTTTCTTTGAAGGTTATTGCCTTCATTTTGGATTGGTTGCTAGTTCTGCTCTGACTAGAATTATTGGTGGTATAGTTTTTTATGTCTGGCTTCTACAATTATTTTAAAAGCGTCTTCTATGGTTTTTGGGTCTCTTGCGAATATTATCGTTTTTGTAGGTTCAGGTAAGTGTTTTTTAAACACTTGCAAAGAAATTCTATTTATTTCTGCTGTTGTAAAACCTTCAATACCGTGTGTGAGGAGTCTATTATGTAATCTGTTTCTTATTTTATTGTAATAAACTTCTATAGTCGAGTGCATTCTCCAAGTTTTTAATTTGTCCATTAACTCACTACTAGTACTTTTTTCTCCAAAATTGTCTAAAAGTATTCTCTTAAGGGTTTCCCTATTTGTTACATTTCCATGACTATGTATCGCTTCTCTTGTAACTCCCGTACATTTATTTTTTTATATATCCTAATAACATTATTTTATTGCTGTTATCAAATAAGTCAACACCAGGTAGAAGTGCTTCCACTTGCACTGAGAAATCAGGCATCTGATTTATATCAGCGCCATCAAAGCATGAAATTTATCTAATGCATTCTAACACTAAAATGAATTGCCGTATCTGCGTCCGTTTTAAGAGAGTGTCATATAAATTTTTTTAAAAATTTCAAAAATATTTCAAATTAAACTTAATTTGAATTTTAATTAAAAAGAAAAAATTTAACTTATAATTATAATTAACAATTATTACAAATGTTATTTGGTTTCAGCTTGCTTATCATTTTTTAATATCGTCATTTATTTATATTTCTCTTAAATTCCTTTTGCAGTAATTTTGTTTATAAATTGTAAATTGAAATTTTTAGAAATGCTACGTTTTTCATTGGTACATTCACACATAAAATTTTTGCAAAATGCTATCGTCCATTTTATAACAATCGAAAACAGTGAAAAGCACGATACAACACAATACACAATAAATCACCCTCCGTCAGTTCATTCGTATAAGAAACGTTTGAGCTAAGAAACCTGCATTTTGGATTATTTTTGAACTAGTTTTCTTCCTTTTTTATGGATGTTAGGAACAATTTACATTTTTCCTTACTCGTATAACAAAATTAAAATCTGCTTCTATTAGGTGGGTGTGTATTTCGTTGACTGTTTCCGTAGAGGTTGTTGTTGGTTGTGTTAAAGTTGTTGCTTCACTAGATGTAAGTTTCGCTGTGTTAAAGTTGTTGCTGCTTTGTTTTAACAATTTTTTTTCTACTTAACTGATTCACTTTTGAGCTTGTGTCTCTTTTCTTTTTTCTCGGTGTATTTTCCTTAGCTTTCTTATCACCAGATAATAGTTAATTTCTTATTTGGAGTCACTTTTGTTGATTTTTTCTTCACACTTTAATTTTTCCTCTCAGTATGCAAGTTTATATTATTTCCTTTTTTTCACAATTTAGTTATAAGTTTTCGTAAAAGTTAATAAAAAGAAATTTTTTGTGTTGTCTATCACTGGATGTGGTTAAAATTTCCACATCCCATCCTCGTCGCCAATAATGTGTTTCAATAATGTGTTTCACTTACGAAGTAGTTCTTACTAACTCATAACAAACACGTTGAGTTGGTCTTTCAACTCATAAATAACCAAACACGTCGAGTTGATCTTTCAAACTGTACTTTATTATTCTTTCTAAAACAAGCTTAGCCTAATGTGCAAAAAATATGTAGTACACGGATGAGCAAAATATATGATACTTTTTTAAATGCATGCAGACGCTCCTTAAGCATTTTAGCAGCGGCTGCATGAGTTTATAATAATAAAGAAAAAAGATATAAAAATATGTGGCTATTGGAATGGCCCACATATGACTATATTCACAGTAAATTTAATTTGAAATTTGTAAGAATTTCATTTTTTCAAGTTGTAAATTATTCAAAATATGTTGTTTTGCACAAACATTTAATGCAATTTACAATATAATTTTAAAAAAAACTTTCTTTAAAAATATTAGTATAATTATGGGAATATTTTTAAAATTTACATTGTAAATTAATAAAAAAAAGAAAAAATTGATGTATAAAATTAATAAATAAATTTAAATACGAGTTTGTATTTATTTTATTTATTTCTTTTTCCAAAAAAAAAGCCACCATCGAATTGCACAGCAAAACTCCATGGTTGTACGCAGAACACTAAAAGTGATTTTGTGCGGAATGTAATATACAGAATTCAAGAAATTTTCAGTATTTTAAAAAATTTTTGTTAAATCAGAATTGCACCAGTAAACACTTTGACTCCCTAATATACTCCAAAATCAACAATTCTATTATGGGCTTCATTGACGCAGTGGTTTACGCTTTGGTACAGAATTTTTTGGGCTGCGGGTTCGAACCCAACGAAAGGTTCTTTTTAAATTTTTTTTTTTTATTAGGATTGTTCGCGCCGGAGCCCTCCTGACAATGGCTGCTGCCTGCTCACAGTCACCATGCGACTTTGAGCGGGACTCAGTGCGGAGAGAATTCCCCTCATTGGGTCCCGCCAAAGTCGTGCGGCAGGCCGCAGCCATCTTTATTTTTGCCATGCGAAAGTGCCGACTCAGGCAGAGGAGGAGAGTCGGTCGGCAATACTGCGTGCCGAGTTCAGTTGTTTTGTAGCTCGCAACCAAGGTGGTTGCCGAATACCCAATCGACGAGACCGATTCTATATTTTAAAAAAAATATAGTGTGTTTTTCATAAATTAAGCCTATTTTACTAATGTAAAAATATTGAATTCTTTTTGTTTTTCTTAATATATAATATACTTGTGTGCATACATAAGCTTTCTTTGTTTATTAAACCAAAAGTGTTTCAAATTAATCATTAAAAAGATTAGACAAACAAAAAATGGAATCAGCAAGCTACCAGGCTCTCCACAACATGGTCCTTCGAGCCGGATCACATCTGCGTCCGGTAAGTCTCTAATTTTTATATTATATATCGTAGAGTATTGAATATTTTTGTCATTTTTAATTTTGAATGCATATTTTTGAATTGCCTTTTTTATCGCGTAATTCGGTTGGGTACGGTCGTCGCGGTAAACGGTACATTTCCGTATCGTCACTCGTCTGAGTGTGTGTGTGTGTGTGGATTCTTGCATAGCAGCAGGTACTGGAATTTACATTTTTTTAAATAAATTCTCAGCACGGCCGCTGCGTAATTCGGTTCGCAGTCTGCAGCTCAAAGCGCTGCCGACGCCGGTTACCATAAGCTGTGTACAGCTGCTTGTGCGCAGATTTTTTCACAGCCGCTGTGCATGCTATTGCCAGTGCCGCTAGTCCGCTATTCCGTTGTGCATTCGGTGCCCTAGTTTTGCGAGTTGCTTTGTTTGTTGATACGTGTTAAGGCGGGTGTCACACTCACAACTCTTGTGGGTAAGCTGTTCGGGCTATCCGCATTGCGAGCGTATATCGCCGCGTCGAAGTAGTATCGTGTTGCAAATAAGTGCTAGGAGCATATTGTTTTGCTTCTACATTAGCGTGGGGGTCTACAGCTCACTGCGCTGCCCAGAGCCTGTTTACTGTACGTTGCGTACCGTTGTTGGTGAACCGGTAACTTACACCGTTGCCGGTAGTGTTCCGTACTAACGGGTCAACAACGGTTAACGTGGTGGATGATCGACATTTTCGACACGAGTGCGGTGTAATTTAGTTCGCAGTCCGCAGCGCACAGCGCTGCCGACGCCTTTTTACAGCAAACCGTGTGCCAGCGGTGCTTGAACATCCCCATATTACTACGCTGAAAAAGAGAAAAAAAATACGTATACTCTTTGACATCCGTACATCACAGTTTTTCGCAGCTCACAGCGCTGTCAACTTGTCTTTCTTTGGTCTTTGATATTACCCTGTATCGGTGTACCCACGAGTGATGCAAGGTCTGGGTCACATACAGCAGCTCATAGCGCTGCGTTGGGTGTGTCAAGTTGGGGCATTACTTTAATTTTTTTTCCGATTGTAGTTGTTCAGTGCGGTCGTCACTGCCTGGGCTTCGCGTAGTTCATTCCTACTGGGGATTGTCTGTTACGGTGTGTAGACTCTTCAGGCATATCAGTCACGTCAGCGGGTCAATTGTGTACACATATAGCTGGGTAACTGGGTGTATCGACATGAAGGTGTAGTGTTTTTCCGTGTTCTGCTTGCGTTTTGCCATCATTGAGCTGCGTTCTCAGGTCAAGCGGTCTGCAACTATGCTGACTCCGCTGATAGACGCGGCTGATATCCTGCCCGCGTTTGTTATTGAGTTCGAGCGAAACTCTTCCGCCTCTCAAAACCCTGAGTATCTTCGCCTTGTTCTGGCTGAATTGGCAGACTTATGGCAGGCGCTGAAGGAGGCGAAGGCTGCAGCGGTCATTGAAGCGAATTTAGACGAAAAATGCATAGCCATTAAAGAGTCCATACGGCAACGACTCGCAGCAAGTTTTGCCATGTATAAACAGGGTCATGCTCGGATCAGTGGTCTAATGAAATCCCTGACCGTCTCTCCAGCGGTGCCTTCCGAGGCGTCTGCTGAGCTGTCTTCTCAATCCCATAGTATTCCGGTGCCTCCCTGTGATATTGAGATTTTCGGGGGGGAGTACTCCAAGTGGATTACCTTCCGTGATATGTTCACGGCGCTATTCCTTCGGAACGCTCGGCTATCTAACATCGAGCGGCTGTACCACCTGAGGGCAAAGACTAGGGGGGAGGCGCGAGAAATCGTGGACCAATGCCAATTGACCAATAGCGGTTTTGATCAGGCATGGGCGAGGCTTACTGCCCGGTACGAAAATCGGCGCAAGCTCATTAATTGTCAGCTGAAGTCCCTATTTACGATGCGTACCATAGGTAAAGAAAGTGGGTCGGAGCTAAAAAGGCTGCAGCGGGAAGTTAGCAACTGCATTATGGCGCTGCAGGAGCTGTCGGTGGATGTAGGCAGTTGGGATCCAATTTTTATATACTGGAGTTCCATTCGGTTGCCGGAGAGGACCCTTTCTCTTTGGGAGCAGTCCCTTGCAGATCATGCGGATATACCGACTTGGGTGGCAATGGAGGAGTTCCTCTCGAAACGGTTCCAAACTTTGGAGGCGGTCTCTGATGTCTGCCAGACGGATCACGCGTGGGAGCCTGGGGGGAACCGCTCAACACCACTCCGTAATAGCCACGTACAGGCTCATCAGGCGAGGGTCAATCCGGAAGGGTGTAAGATATGTACACTACCAGGCCATCGGGTCTCCCACTGCTGTACCTTCATCAACGCTGATGTATCAGAACGATGGGGATGGGTAAATCGCTTCCACTTGTGCGTGAATTGTTTGAAGGGGGATCATCGTGTGTCAAATTGCACGAGTAAATACCGATGTTTTACGTGTCAAGAGCGGCACCATACTCTGCTGCACCGTGAGCCGCTCCCGAACCGGAGCATAAGAGCCCCACCACGCACGACGCCGCCTCGAGGCAGGGGTATCCACGCAACAATATGCCCAATTGGCCGGTTTACAACTGGCTGATCCAAGCCATTCAAACTCTTCACAAGTCGACATTTTGATAGGGGGTGATTTATATCCGATGGTGTTGCTTGATGGGTGGAAGCGTGACGTTATTGGGTCATTAATTGCACAGGAAACTGTATTTGGGTGGATTCTCACAGGACCCATGCCTAAGAGCTCGACACAGACATTCTGTGCAAGGGTATACATTGAGACCGGCCACCCGGTCGAAGAGCTCTTGCAGAGATTCTGGGAGGTAGAGGAACCACCCAGGGAGAAACGGTTGTCGCCCGGTGACCAGGCTTGCCTGGATTTGTATTCCCGGACCACTTACAGGGAATCTTCTGGGCGGTATGTAGTAGAACTACCGTTCAAACCAAGGCACCTGCCTGAGGAGTCACTTGGGGCTTCTCGGCACATTGCGTTAAAGCAGTTCGAGCGCAATGAAAGCAGGTTACTTCGTAACCCTGAGCAGAAAAACCAGTATGACTCCGTGGTACAGGAGTATTTGACTCTTGATCATATAGTCAAAGTCCCGCCTCCACCTTCAGGCGCTCTTGCTCACTATTATTTGCCTCATCATGCGGTAATGAAACCCGAGAGTACGTCCACCAAGTTGCGAGTGGTGTTCAATGCGTCTCAAGCAACCACCAGCACCCTCAGCTTGAATGATGTCTTATATACGGGTCCCACCTTGCAGGCTGACTTGACACAACTTATCGTGCGATGGCGAAAGTTTCAGTTCGTCTTTAATGGGGATCTGCAAAAGATGAATCGGCAGATTAGAGTAGCTCCAAAGCACACCCCGTACCAGCGAATTGTTTTTAAGGCCTCTCCTGCAGCGCCAGTCTCCGATTACGAGTTACAAACGGTTACCTTCGGAGTCAACTGTGCACCTTACTTAGCGATTAGGAATAGCTCGCGACGGATGTCGAGGAGGACCTACCCCTAGCAGCCCGGGTATTGCGTGAATGTATGTATGTGGACGACGCCTTGGTCGGCACACATGATGTGAACGCAGCGATACAGACTCGAGATGAGTTGATCCGTGCACTCGACTCTGCCGGCTTTTCCATGCGAAAGTGGACAGCTAATACGGAAGCCATTCTCTCCTCTTTGCCTCCGGAACACCTGCTCCGAGAGGACTTTCTGAAGCTGGATGAAGCTAGTTTAACTAAGACATTAGGAATCCGGTGGAACACAAAGACTGACCATTTCTACTTTCATCTTCAGCCCATTTGCTTCGACCCACGAGCCACCAAACGCAAGGTGCTATCGATCATTGCTCAACTGTTTGATCCAGCCGGATGGCTGGCACCTGTTGTGATCGTGGCCAAGATCTTGATGCAACAGATTTGGGGGGACAAAACTGACTGGGACGAATCGCTGACCCTCGCCTCATACAGTCGTTGGAGGGAATTTTTAGGGGCATATGACGACATCTCGCAGATTCGTATTCCGCGTTGTGTGGGGTCTGCACCGGATGTAGATATCCAGTTCCATGCGTTTTGCGATGCTTCGCAAGCGGCATACGCCGCCGCGCTGTATGTGCGATGCCAGTGCGGCGATACTGTCACGTCCCACTTATTAATGGCTAAATCGCGGGTAGCACCTGTTGTTTTGTTGGACGTATTCGACCATAGTTTTGGCTTGGCTCCAGAAATCCCCGCATACATGGAAAACCTTCGTAGCTAATCGGGTTACCACCATTTCAAGTAAAGTAGGTGTGGAATGCTGGAGACATGTCAGGTCTGCAGACAATCCGGCTGATCTTGCCAGTCAGGGGGTAACTCCAGCAGCGCTTGTTCACAACCATTTATGGTGGAGCGGTCCGGAATGGCTTACCCACGACTCAAATTCCTGGCCTCAGCCTCCGAAAATCGCTAGCCCGGACGCCCTGGAGGAACAGCGCAACGTTGCTACGAATACAATCCAGGTCAAACAGCATGATGACTTGATGCTGCGTTTCTCATCGTTGCCGCGAGCACTGCGGGTTGTGTGCTATATCCAGCGCTTTTCTAGATACGCTATGCGAAAGCTACGTGACCACGCCCCACCCCCGGGATCGCCTATCACGACTGCAGAGATTGTTGCCCCTACACTTCTCGTAACGACCATAACGTAGCAGATGTACTACCCCGAGGAGTATGGATGCCTGCAGAACGGGCAACCCATTTCCAATTCTAGTTCTCTGCTCACCTTGAACCCCTTCCTTCATTCAGATGGGTCGATTCGAGTGAACGGACGCCTAGCGCATTCCACTCAGATCACGTTCTCCGAACGACACCCACAAATTTTGCCGTACCACGGACAGTTTACACGACTGCTCGTTGAGTTCACCCATCAAATCTCGTTGCATGGGGGAAATCAGCTTATGCTTCGGCTCCTTCGAACTCAATATTTGGTTCCACGCGCAAAGGTTTTAGTCAAGGGTACCATTTTAGGGTGTAAAACTTGCCTGGTAGAAAAGAAACGTAGATTGAGCCAGATCATGGCGCCTTTGCCCCCTGAACGCACCACCCTGTCTCGTCCTTTCGCCACCGCGGGGGTTGATTTTGCGGGTCCTTTTGAAATTAAAACGTTTCAAGGGCGGGGGTATAAAATGACAAAACGCTACGTGTGCATCTTTGTGTGTTTCGCCACCAACGCCGCCCATTTAGAAGCTACCACGGATTTAACTACCCAGGCCTTTTTAGCCGCCCTGTCTAGATTCATTGGGCGACGGGGGTGCCCAGCTAACATTTATTCCGACAATGGAAAGAATTTTATGGGAGCAGAGAAGATAGTGCGCATGGAGTTCGCACGTGTGATTCGAGAAGCTAAGGGCCAGGCAACCACGCAGCATTGGTTTCACCAATTGAAATGGCATTTTATTCCTCCAAACGCTCCCCATATGGGATGACTGTGGGAAGCCGCAGTAAAAAGCTTCAAACACCATTTCAAACGAATGGGTGGGCAGATCCGGTATACGTAAGACCATCCAGGAAAATGCAGCTAACGGAGATCTGGTGGTACTGCAGGATGACCACGTTCCACCCAACGAATGGCGATTGGGAAGGATCACTGAGGTCCACCCGGACTCAGACGGTAGAGTGCGAGTCGCGAAAGTGTGGACAGCACGCGGAATCGTTACAAGGCCCGTCACCAAGATGGTTCTACTCCCTCGAGCGGGAGTGCAGGCTGAGTAATCCCGGCATCCAGTCTTTTGGCCGTTTCCGTAGCTAGTCCCATTCTTTGTAGTCTCTAGTTTGTAGCCTTTCCTTTTTGTATATATACCTCGGTTCTTCCATGGAATCCTTAGTCTTCCTCGTAAAACGGTAGCAGTAGATCTCGCCTGACTATGCCACGGGATAAAATTGTAGTACTCTACGTAGTCTTGAAGCCGTTACTTCTCCTACTATTAGCATCCTAACTTTATTATTAGCCTTCTCGTAAGCCCAGGACTAATTATAAAATTTGATTTTCCACAGACCTTCCCATCGTGCCGAGCTTACTGGCGGGGAAGACATTATATCGGGCCGTGCCTCGCGTGTACTCCGAGGGTACAGTTGGTGTTCCCTGCCCCCGTGATGCTACAGGGGTCGACAACGTCTCACAATCTGGGGGCAGCGGCGCCGTCCCGCGCCCACGATGTCACGACAGCATCCAGCACCACAGCGGCAGTTATGCCATCGCGCACACGAGCCCAGTCTGCACCACCTGCAGCGCGTTCGCTATCGACGGGGCCGATGAGCGTCCACCGCTTTCCCAATCAGTGGGGTCCACGCCAGGGAGCGTTGCACCACGTGCTTCACGTCCGATGTCCCGCGCTCCAGTGGTGGCTGCGACATCCCGCGCTCCTGTGGTGGCTGCGGCATCTCAGACAACATTCTCAGTAACGGCAGTCTTGCACCCGGAAGCGGCTCCACAACGCCCGTGCGAGATGTGTAAGCATGGGGGCACACCATCGCAGTACGCCGGGCGTTCCTGCAGTTATCATCGCGGCGCAGGAGAGAGGCGGTCGCGAGCCGGAAACTTTGTTTCGTGTCCCTGGGGGTGAAACACTTCTCCCACAGCTGCGAACAGCCGGGGTGCTCCCGGTGCCACCGGCGACATCACCACCTCTTACACTGAGGGGTGCATCAGGATGGGAGCCGGCGGGAATAGGTCGTCATCTCTCTTGCAATACTGCAAGGGGGCGGCATTATCGCACCGGAGCCCTCCTGACAATGGCTGCTGCCTGCTCACAGTCACCATGCGACTCTGAGCGGGACTCAGTGCGGAGAGAATTCCCCTCATTGGGCCCCGCCAAAGTCGTGCGGCAGGCCGCAGCCATCTTTATTTTTGCCATGCGAAAGTGCCGACTCAGGCAGAGGAGGAGAGTCGGTCGGCAATACTGCGTGCCGAGTTCAGTTGTTTTGTAGCTCGCAACCAAGGAGGTTGCCGAATACCCAATCGACGAAACCGATTCTATAATTTAAAAAAAATATAGTGTGTTTTTCATGAATTAAGCATATTTTACTAGTGTGAAAATATTGAATTCTTTTTGTTTTTTCTTAATATATAATATATAATATACTTGTGTGCATACTTAAGCTTTCTTTGTTTATTAAACCAAAAGTGTTTCAAATTAATCATTAAAAAGATTAAACAAACAAAAAATGGAATCAGCAAGCTACCAGGCTCTCCACAACAAGGATATTAATAATCATTTTGTTAAATAATAATAAAAATAGTTCACTACTTTCCATAAATTAACGAGTATTATATCATTTTACTGGACCAACACTAGAGAAGAATTTTGTCATGTCTGTTATAGAAGAAGACTGGAAACGGCGGAGTATTATGAAATTCAATCTTGACAAATCATATACATCCATACATACATACGTACGTACATATTTGTGTTTCGATCATTTTGGCAGGTAGCGAATTGTGCCATAAAATTAATGAAACGATGATCAAACATTCTTTGAGTTATCCGAAGAAAGAATAATTATGCACAAAAAATCAAATTTGCTAAAAGTAATAATTATCTTTTTATTAATATAATTATCAATGACTGTGGAAATTTCCCATAATAGCCATTAATAAATTTGGTTCAATGAATCCAGTTAATAATTTAATAAACCAACATCAATAACCGTTTTGCCATCAAAAAACACCTCCACGAACAATCCAACGGAATGGTTAAAATATTTGAAATATTTGATACAAAGCATATCGATAACGGAAATGAGTACAAAACCAAGCAATCAAAATCCTCAAAGTATACATGAACCTTAAAATATTGTATATATGTAGGTGGACCGGAGAATCAGAGGGGAATGGTGTACCCGTATGGAAGTGGCTACCTAAAGTGTAACATAATTTCACAAAAGTAATTCAAATTAGGTTCAGCAATTTTCCATTTGGAGTTATACTTTATAGCATAACTATATTTTACTATAAGGGAGAATCAATTGTCCGAATTTTATAGTTTATATAAAATTTTAAAAAAACAAGAGAAAATTTAATAAAATTTAAATATGGAAGATGTGATGAAGAAGCAAATTAGCTGAAGCCATAACTGCAGTGTAAGCAACAGTACTGCATTAATAAAAGTATTGACAAAATTCTAAATAGCATACATATACATATAAAGCAACTGGATCAGATTTGATATTAAGAATAGTTATAATAATATTAAATAAACTTGAAAACATTTGAGTTTTCAACTCCAAATTAAGTATTATAATTTGTTTGGCCTAATTATCACCTTTTTTTTAGAAGTTTCGTAGTTCGTCTTAAAATACAAATGAAGTGAACCCCTGAAAGTTTAATTTAAACGTAGCCCTGACTTCTTCTGATTTTTTTTCCGAATATTCGCTATTTTAGACAACATCCCAGCAGTGAAACCAACTAGTTAAAATACTAGTAGAACTCATATATACGCGTATATATATATATATATATATATATATATATATATATATATATATATATATATATATATATATATATATATATATATATATATATATATAGATATATATATATGTAAAATTCATATATATGTATGTATATATGTGTGTACTCCACCATATATAATAATTTTTGTGCATAAATGAGGAATGTATTAATTCAGCATGTTAATTCATTATCCCGCTTTTCCACTTTTCTTTGCGGACACATTGCGGATATTTTAAAACACACGTTAGCTTGAAGATTTATCTCTAAAATGAGTAATTTCAAAGCGCGAATGAAATTATAAAAAGAAGTGTTGTTAGAAAGATAGGAACAAAACATACTCAAAATTTATTATACACGCAATGAAGTGTCGTAGAAGTAGCAACTGGTTAACTTATAAATAAGTTTGGAACTTTACCCACTTGATTTTTTAGTGTTAAATTTACTAGTACATTTCGAAGACTGCCTATAATTTTTACTACATGGATATGGAATATGTTTTCACCAAACACAATAAATACACTATGTGACTAAAAAAATCGTTGAAACGGTAAATAAATAACGCGCGAATCGGATGTATTTTCTTATTCTTCTTTGCCTAAACTGCAGTTAAGAGCTCTGTTAGATTTAAGATTTGTCAAGTGTTTCCACCGGAATTGAGTTAAACACTGGGTCAGCATTTTTACGACAGATGCACCCCCTATCTGTGATTTCATGTTTTGTATATGCTTTTTAGAATTTGCCATTTCCAAATAATAATGCAACAGATGGCGCTGTGTCTAAATTTAATTAAATAAATAAATAAAAGAATTTCGAAACAGCGCCATCTGTTTGTTTTTTTGCACATCATTTAACGAAAATAGCAGCTTCCTGGCGCATATAAGTATACATATATTTTTTATGTTCAAGATTTGATTATGAACAAATTAAATATGAGAAACAAAATATTGAAACGTAATAGCTCAGTGAAAAGGGATTACATACTTTTAGGATCCCATTTTGAGAATGAGTGCACCACCCTGTGTGTTATTTAGTCAAGACACAATCTATTCGAATAAAAGCTTCTTTCGTTGTAGAGATTGTAAAGAAATATCTCGAAAGTAAGAACTTCCTGTATAAAGTTCTAGAAACATCGAGAAAATTCTACACTATTGTAGAATTTTCTACCGCAACCATTCGAAACTATAAAAGCACAAGACTGTGCAAAGTAAAACACATTCGAACAGAGATCGTGGCAGTGTGGACATCGAGCATTATAATCGAAGCAGCAGTATTTGTAATTGTGCAAAGTGATGAAATTCATTGTGAAATAAAGTACAAATTATAAAGAAGTAAACTTTAAGCCTAATATTAAATGTGTAAATAGCAATAGTTAAATAAAGTTAATTATTTTAATTTAACCAGCGATTGTTTGATTACTACACGATCCAGTGGTACGAATCCGAGTACAGAGAGTTAGAGTAAATTGTCAGGAGGGCAATTTCGTAACAGAGTAAATTGTCAAGAGGGCAATTTCGTAACAATTGGTGTCAGAAGTGGGATCGTGTATCTGTAATAAACAATGTTTAAGTTTGAAAAACTGAGTTTGTTGCAGCTCAAGAAGGAGCTTGAGCGCTTAAAGTTGCAAACACAAGGGCTTAAAGCGGAGTGGCAGGTGCGATTAAGAAGCGCTTTAGAAGAGCAGGATATAGATGTCGATGAGCATGAATTCCAATGTGAAGAGCCAACGACATCTCGACACGAAGAAACAGCGCAAGGAGCTAGTACTGGTAACTTTGACATGAGCGTACTCATCGGGGTAATATAATCCTTCAAACAGGAGATGCTGTAGCAGTTACAACATCAAGCTCAAGCAACCGAAGAGAGGATGCAGCAGCGAGATGAGAAGATGCAGAAGTTCTTCCAGCAATTCAATGAGAATATACACCAGCGATTAAAACCATATGCTCCAGCAGTCAAAGACGATGTCAAGGAACAGTTACAGCAGAGTTAAACGCGATGTACTCAAC
Organism: Clusia tigrina; assembly: GCA_920105625.2. Classification (NCBI taxonomy): domain Eukaryota; kingdom Metazoa; phylum Arthropoda; class Insecta; order Diptera; family Clusiidae; genus Clusia; species Clusia tigrina. The sequence continues at coordinate 156,385,398 of OV050032.1, forward strand.
TAGCGGAACAGAACTCACAGCAGAAGAATGAAATGTCCGAGATGGGGGACAAGAAGGTTTGTGAGGTTAGGACACAACAGGAGTCGTTAGAAGGATTTATGGAACAAAAATCCAATGCGAATGAGGAAAAGCAGAACGAAATGGAAGCTACCCCTAGCACAGATGGTTGGAGTAATCGCGAAGTACTGGCACCGTTGGCTATGTCAATGAAAGGTGCTGATGTCCTGCCGACTATCGCAGAGGGTGAGAGAGACTGTTATGAAAACGTGATGAATTCAATTCAGCGGAGGAGTGGTGAGTCTCTACTACAGGATGTGGTGGATTTGGAGCGGTTCGCCCATCTTGCCTGTCCAGGCGAGATTGCTAAGAGAAGTATGACGGATACTTTCGTATGTGGTATTCCCGATGCGGAAATGGACTATTCAGCGATGACAAATCCAAAAGCTACATGTATGGAAACAGTGGCTGGCGCTTAACGTTTGAGATAGCGGCCGTGGTGTGCCAGCCAGTATGCAGAGCCCGTCAGGTTCAAGTTGAAAGCGGACAGGGTTGCACGTGCAAGTGCCTTGCCTGCGGTGAGGTTGGATACGCGGTTCATGGTTGTCGGACGAAACGCAAACGTTCTCCATCAGACTCTCATGTGGGACCGCAAAGGCAGGGAATTGGATGATGTTTTTAAGCTGTCGACTAACTAAATGGAGTCAGTCACCATGCAGCCCCGGAATCCTCGTTTCTCAGATCCCACGGAAAGTCAGATGCCTAATTGCTGACAGTGTGATAAGCGAGGAGTAGTAGTGTATAAGCAGACGAAGAGTGGACTAAAAAGTCATCTACAGTACTTCGATGCAGCAGTTGTGTTGTACTCAAATAGAAATATTTATTTTTAAGACTTATAACATATACTCGTATAACGTATTTTAAATATAATTATTGGGCTCCGATCCGCACTTGCCGCAACTCCATAACAGACTGAATACGGCGCAAAGAGAGCAGCTGCCGCTGCTTCGTAGCCCCGCGCCAAAATATACCAAAAGTTAAAGATGGCTTCCGCATAAATACGATATGCAGCTGCCTCGGCTGTTCTCTCGCTCTCCACCGCACAACACGTGCTTTCGCACTGTACCGAACGATGGAACGCAGAGATAGGCCGACAACATGGCGCCCCAGGTACCAGGCGGAAGCCACCTGAACGTTAGGATTCGGAGTGAACATGCCGCCCCCCTTGCATTATTGCAAGAGAAGAACATATCCACGCCGGATCCCGTTCATACCCTTCATCAATGGAGGGTGGTTTGGTTGCCCGAGGGCGCAGCTTCAGGAAGCATGCGCACCCCTCAATGCGGTGGCCCATCTGCTAACACATAGTGCAGATGATCTGCGGAGTAGGGCGTAGCTGCACCGGTCTCTTCGTAATACCCAGAAAGGGCGGAACAGCGCGGGATGGTTCCCGCCTAGACTCCTCCTGACCTTGGTTTGGCGCTTCCGGAACCACGCAGCCAGGTGGCGCGCCGGTGGCAGAGAGGTGAAGCTCGATGGGAGGTCGAATTTAGTTGACCTGGCCCGACGAGGTGCTGTTGGGTCCGGTGGCACCGCCATGGAGAGTGGAGGTGGTAGCACGGCCAAACTCGAACAACTGGCAGACAAAAAGCAGCACCCGTCAGAAATCGAGTAGCGGGTCTTGTGCACCGAGTGGGCCGAGATCTGAGAAAATATCAAAAATTTAATTAGTACAAGAAGGGAATAGATCTAAAAGAAAACTTAAAAACTATAAATTAAAAAAGTTCAAGGTACGTTATACCCCTCCGCTGGTAGGAGGCGGCTCTTCTCCCGGTAAGATCACCACCTTCGTGATAGGTCGGGTTAGCATTCCACGTGCGGTCCGCACATCCACAACACGCACTTTTCCATCAGGACCAGGGTGCGTATCGGTGACCCTGCCCAGCCGCCATTCTTGAGGCGCTAGGTTGTCTTCCCGCACAACCACTAACTCACCCACCTTGACATTCACTTGAGCCGTCCGCCACTTACTCCGCCGTTGACACTCGAGAAGATATTCGTTTTTCCACCTGACGCTGAATTGATGGGTCAGCGCCTTCAGTTTTTGCCATCGGTTCAAAATTGAGAGAAAGGGTGTTGTATCCGGAGGCTCAGCTGGTGCCAACAGTGGCGCACCCACCAAGAAATGACCAGGCGTCAGCGCCTGGAGATCCGTGGGAATTAAGACACGCCTCGATGCGCGCTAAGAGAGTCACAAATTCTTCAAACGTGTACTTAAGTTGCCCTGCCATGCGCTTGAAATGGTGCTTGAAACTCTTGACCGCTGCTTCCCAAAGGCCCCCCATATGTGGAGCGTGGGGGGGATTAAAATCCCACTCGATCTGAGTATGAAAGTGACCCACTACGGTTCGCTCACGGATTTCGCGGAGCACCCGCTGGAAATCACGCCTCAACGCCTTTTCCACGCCCACAAAGTTCCGACCATTATCCGAGTGCATTTTCAAAGGACATCCCCGGCGGGCGATAAACCGAGGCAATGCCGCAAGGAAGGCAGGAGTACTCAAATCGGTAGTCGCCTCAAGGTGAACTGCTCTCGTAGCGAAGCATACAAAGATGCAGACGTACCCCTTTGTAACGTGGCATGCCCGCCCCTTATAGTGCTTGATATCAAACGGCCCCGCGAAATCAACTCCAGTATGGGTAAAAGGACGTGAACACGTGGTACGTTCAACCGGAAGAGCTGCCATGAGCTGCTGTTGTCGACGCTTCTTCCACATAATACATGTCTTACATTGGAGAATTGTGCTTTTAATGAGCGTTTTCGCTTTTGGAATCCAATATTGGGTCCGGATTAGCCGCAGCATTAGTTGATTCCCCCGTGTAGGGACACCTGATGGATGAACTTCACTATTAGACGAGTCAAATGACCATAGTATGGCAGAATGATCGGGTGTCTTCCGAAAATGGCAAATGTGTAGTGAGCGCCAACCGACCATTTACGCGCAGAGTACCATCGGAGTGCACGAACGGATTCAGAGCCAAAAGCGAACTGGAGCTGGATATCGGCTATCGGCTCCCGTGCCACAAGTGCGCTGTATTCTTTTGGGAAATACATTTTCTGCGCGAGCACAATAAGGCAAGTGGTCGTTTCAGCGATTTCTCCCCGAGTAAGCGGGGACCCCCTGTCAGGAGTCGTGTCCCGATGTTTCACCGAACAGTGGCGCATAAAGCGGCGCACGAAACTCAACACTCGGAGGGCCCTAGAAAATGAGGAGAAGCGCAACATTGGGTCGTCTGCAGAGGACACATATACTACATGACACTTTGCAGGTCGTTGCTCTTCATCGGTTGCTAACACGTTTTCGTCCAACGGAGGCGGCCACCGTTTCCGCTCTTGCTGCAGCCAGGCCGGGCCTTCCCACCAGAGCTTGTTGTGGAGTAGTGCATCAGGTGCCACACCACGGCTAGCTAAATCTGCTGGGTTATCTTCTGAGCGGACATGACGCCAGTTGTTCACACCTACTTTGCTGGTAATGGCAGTGACTCGATTCGCCACGAAGACTTTCCACACGTGGGGTGGCTTTCGCAGCCATGCCAACACAATCGTAGAGTCGGAGCAACAAAACAAGTTGTCATCTGAAATATTTAATATAGGTTTAAGAGGGAAAATCAACTCTGCTAAAAGTGTTGCCCCACATAGTTCTAAACGTGGAAGAGAGATAGTTCTCAATGGGGCCACCCGCGATTTCGCCACTAGCAAATGGGTAGAGATGGAATTTTCACCTTTACACCGAACGTAAAGGGCTGCAGCATATGCTAGCTGAGAAGCATCACAGAAGGCGTGGAACTCAATATCGCGATCAGGTGCAGATCGTACCCAGCGAGGCACGCGTACTTGGGAGATTGCCTGATACTGCGATAAGAAGTGTGTCCACCTTGTTAAAGTGGTAGGAGTAAGTTGCTCGTCCCAACCTATTTGATCCAACCATATCTGTTGCATCAAGATCTTAGCGGAGATGACAATAGGAGCCAACCATCCCGCTGGGTCAAACAGCTGTGCGATGACCGACAGGACCTTACGTTTGGTGTATACGGCAACGAGTGGCAAAGCTGCCACGTGGAAATAAAACCAATCCCCCCGCGCATTCCATCGAATGCCCAAAGTGCGAGTGGTGCTGGTCTCCTCGAATTGGAGAAAATCTTCCCTAAGCAGATGCCCTGGAGGCAAACCGGATAAAATTTCTGTAGAATTTGCTGCCCATTTTCGCATTGAGAACCCGGCTGAATCCAAGCTCTCAATCAGCTCATCCCTAGTGCAAATGGCATTAGCAATATCATGTGTACCCACTAGAGCGTCATTCACGTACATCGAATTACGTAGCACCTGAGAAGCCAATGGGAACCTGCTCTCCATGTCGTCTGCCAATTGCAAAAGTGTCCTTATTGCAAGATAAGGAGCACAATTCACCCCGAAGGTGACCGTTTTCAATTCATAGTCAGAGATATCGCTGTCGGGAGATTCCGTAGACACAATTCTCTGGTATGATGCCTGGCTTGGCTCAACCAGAATCTGACGATACAACTTTTGTATGTCCCCGTTCAGGACATAGCGAAACATACGCCACTGGATTATTAGACGGGTCAGATCGGCTTGTAACACTGGCCCTGTGTGTAACACGTCATTCAAGCTGACCGTGTTGGAAGTCGCCTGTGAGGCATTGAACACCACGCGAAGTTTGGTGGTTGAACTCTCTGGCTTAATTACTGCATGATGTGGCAAGTAATAATGAGGCACAGGAGTTACTGACGGCGGTGGAACCTTGCGCATGTGATTTAACGTCACGTATTCAAGTACCACCGCATAGTATTGTCGCTTATCGGCCGGGCTCTTTACCAGCCGGGACTCATTGCGCTCAAATTGCCGAAGGGCAATATAGCGCGACGCTCCTAGAGACTTCTCCGGAACAAACCCTTGTTTGAACGGCAGAGAGACTATGTATCGCCCCGTAGCATCCCGACGAGTAGTCTGGGAGTACAAATTAAGGCAGTCTTGGTCAGTCTGGGACAGCTTTCGATCTTGCGGAGGCTGTTCCATTTCCCAGAACTGTCGTAGAAGGTGGTCGAGCGAAGCAGTTTCAGACACTTGCACGCGAGTTGTGAAAGTGGATATCCGTTTATCCGGCAGAGGCCCTGTAAGGATCCAGCCGAATACCGTTTCTTGGGCAATTAGTGACCCCACCAGGTTGCGCCGCAACCCATCAAGCAAGACCTGAGGGTAAAGATCCCCTCCGATTAACAAATCGACTTGGGTGGAGTGTGAAGTGCTTGAATCGGCTAACCTGAAATGTCTCAGTTTGTGTTGCTCTCCTTTACTCAATAGGTGCGGCGGCAGTTCACCTGTCAGGGTAGGCAACACCAAAGCCGATACTTGGAGACGCACAGTGGCATCGTACCGCGACGCGATGGTGATATGACATGCTTTGGTAACGGTGCCAGCAAGGGTATTGCTGACCCCCGATACCTGGGCATGTACTGAGTGCGCCGGCAGCTTCAGGCGCTTTTGGAGGCGGTCCGAAACAAAGGACCCCTCAGAACCAGAATCTATCAGAGCCCGGGCTGTGTACCATACTCCTTGATGTTTTATCGTGACTAAGGCCGTACCCAAGATAACACGATTGGAGAGGCGGCCACTTGGATGACTTGGACTCGGCCCCGCCCTATCTGCCGGACGCGATACCTGCGCAGTGTGGTAAGAAGACTTGGGTACGGGTGGATGGACCAGGGAGGAGCGTCCATTTGAATTGGAGCGTCCCCTCCCCGATGTGGATGGAGGGTTTGGCGTCGCAGCGGTTGGACGACCCCGTGGCGAGTCCGTATGCAGCAGAGTGTGGTGCCGCTCCCGACAGGTGGAGCACGAAAAGGAGCTGGGGCAATTTGCCACTCTATGTGAAGCTGACAAGCAATTCACACACAACCCGTGTTTGCGCACCAAGCCCCACCGAGCTGATAAGGTGGCGGCCTGGAACGCAGGACAATTTCGCACCGAGTGTACAGACCGCCTGCACACTTTGCACCCTTCCGGGGTAACACTTACTGGATGGGTTTGCACCCGTGCTGCTCGCGGTTGATTCGGCTGAACCCTTATTTGTGATGAACTGGAGCCTTGCGACCGGAGATCCGAAATCGCCTCGAGTGTATGAAACCGCAATGACAAGAAGTCATCCATCGCCTTCCATTCTGGAATATCTGCACGGCCCCCCATGGTCTGTTCCCACAGGGACAGTGTGAGCTCAAGCAGCCGCATGGAGCACAAGTATACTAAAATGGCATCCCAACTCGCAACGTCGATGCCGTAAGACGTCAGTGTAGCGATACAGTTACCGATGTCACGCTGTAGGCGTTTAATTTCCCCACCATCTTCTCTTCTAACCGGGTCAAGGCCCAACAGTGTCTTCAATTGGTTGTTGATCTGGATGCGCTTGCTGTCGTAGCGCTCCAGTAAGTTTTCCCACACTTGCTGAAAACCCGCCTCAGTAATTGGAGTTTTGGAGACAATTTCATGTGGTTCTCCCCGGGTCTTAAGGGACAAATGGTAGAATTTCTCCGCATTAGACAGCCGCGTGTTGTTAATGAATAGTGCTGTAAACATGTCACGAAACGTTGGCCATGCAGCATAACTCCCTTCAAAGGGAGGGATATCACAAGGGGGTACGTGGATGCTGTGCGCCAATGATAAAAATGGCTCCCCTGTAGTAGGAACGGGAGTTGCCTGCTCTAAACGTTGTTTCACTTCCGCGATCAAAATACGAGCCCGCTTAAAAGTATCAAAGCTTGACTCGAACCGCTGTCCGATTGACTCTAACAGTGATTCACCGTCTTTCATGACCCGCGCCTCGGACATGGCAGTTATTTTTGCAGTTTCAAGCGAAGCCCACCGAGCATCCAATTCTGCTTCATCAAGTTGAAGTGATATAATGGAGTGACTGTCCGGCGAGCACCGTTCAAAACGACTTATGAAGATCAGAAGTTCATCTGCCGCCGAAATATACGAGTCCACCATTTTGCGGAACTTATGCGCCTGCGAACGCAGCTCAATATTGGCTTATATGCACCTCCGAACGCAACCGCACTGAAACCACGCCCAACACTTATCGTTTAAACGCACTGCGACAGAAGGGCCCACAATGGTCAGGAAACCAATTGCTACCCGTAACCGGCCCTGCTTCACAAAAGAAATAGAGACAGCAGCTGATCGCACGAGCCACTGACCTACTTTTCTTATTCTGCTTTCTGCATTAGCCACCAGTACCTAAAAACGGCGATAATGCAGCGAAGACAACAACACCGCAATGGTTTTAATAGTCAGCAGCGCCGACAGAGCACAAACACCCGAACGCACGGCAAACCCAACCGAAACACAAAAAAGAATCAATTTGTGTATAAATCACATTTAAATTATTATTAATTTATAATAATAATATTTTTAATTCAATTAAAACAATCGACACTTACCAAAACCGGATTCTTATCCATCTTATCTTATCTTACTCAGATAGAAATATTTATTTTTAAGACTTATAACATATACTCGTATAACGTATTTTAAATATAATTATTGGGCGCCGATCCGCACTTGCCGCAACTCCAGAACAGACTGAATACGGCGCAAAGAGAGCAGCTGCCCCTGCTTCGTAGCCCCGCGCCAAAATATACCAACAGTTAAAGATGGCTTCCGCACAAATACGATATGCACCTGCCTCGGCTGTTCTCTCGCTCTCCACCGCACAACACGTGCTTTCGCACCGTACCGAACGATGGAACGCAGAGATAGGCCGACAACATGGCGCCCCAGGTACCAGGCGGAAGCCACCTGAACGTTAGGATTCGGAGTGAACAAGTTGTATACCTGAAAAACTAGAACAGTTGAAGGAAATTCATGGAAACGGTAGAAATCATACACAACTGACAAGTGATAAAACGAAAGGCAGATATGATGTACGAGTAAACTCCAAGGGATTTCAGGAAGGGCAGCTAGTTATGCTTCATAATCCGCAAAGGAAAAAGGGATTATCGCCAAAACTGCAAACACACTGGGAAGGCCCTTATAAGGTGATAAAGCGGCTCAACGATGTAGTATACCGCATCCAGTTGGCGAGAAATGTCAGGAGCAAAATGAAAGTCGTTCATTTAGAGAGGCTATCTCCTTATAAAGGTTGCAGTACTATCCTTGTTCGGGACGAACAAGTTTAAGCGGAGGGCAGTGAAACGTGATAGCTCAGTGAAAAGGGATTGCATACTTTTAGGATCCCATTTTGAGAATGAGTGCACCACCCTGTGTGTTATTTAGTCAAGACACAATCTATTAGAATAAAAGCTTCTTTCGTTGTAGAGATTGTAAAGAAATATCTCGAAAGTAAGAACTTCCTGTATAAAGTTCTAGAAACATCGAGAAAATTCTACACTATTGTAGAATTTTCTACCGCAACCATTCGAAACTATAAAAGCACAAGACTGTGCAAAGTAAAACACATTCGAACAGAGATCGTGGCAGTGTGTACATCGAGCATTATAATCGAAGCAGCAGTATTTGTAATTGTGCAAAGTGATGAAATTCATTGTGAAATAAAGTACAAATTATAAAGAAGTAAACTTTAAGCCTAATATTAAATGTGTAAATAGCAATAGTTAAATAAAGTTAATTATTTTAATTTAACCAGCGATTGTTTGATTAGTACACGATCCAGTGGTACGAATCCGAGTACAGAGAGTTGGAGTAAATTGTCAGGAGGGCAATTTCGTAACAGAGTAAATTGTCAAGAGGGCAATTTCGTAACAATATATATTCTGCACATCTGTAGCACATATGTTTTCAGATGATGCAAAATTTCAAACAAATGAGTCTAAATTATATGTCTAAAAGTATGAAATTATTGTTGATCCACAACAGACACGCAAAGTTTTATTCAACATTTTGGGAAACCATCATTTTTTATTACTATGATGTCTAATCCGAAATGGTCAGAAATTGTTAAGGCTCTTAATGGCAGTGATTTTTGTCCTGAAATTGTTGTGCGTGTTTTCAAAAGTAAGCTTAAAGAGCTTATTAATTCAATTGTTCGAAAAGAAATGTTTGGCAAAGTAGAAGCAATTAGTTACACTATTGATTTGGCAAAGTAGCAGCAATTGGTTACAGTGGCCTTCCGCATGCAGTTCCTGCTCAAATTCCCAATCCAGAAACTCATCCAAAATTACATGAATTAGTCAGGCGTCATATGATTTATGTTGAACTGTCAATCCGAATTAAAAAACGTCGCGATAATGGAATCACATCTGACGTGCGTGGACGTAATATTGACAGCAGATCCGTTGTTGCATACAATCGATATCTCTTAGCTAAATTTGAATGTCATTTAAATGTTTAAATCTGTACGATTATTAAGAGTGGGAATATTTTTACAAGTTCGTATATTATGGATACGATTGTGCGACAGTAGATTTAGGAGTAGCCAACCCTGAAGTCAATAATGAATTGCAGATTAAAGTGACTGAAAATTTCTTGAATGGTCGTTATGTTGGTTCAACAGAAACTGCATGCGTATATTTGAAGTTCCGATGCATTCAATCGCACACGATAATTCGGCTTGATTGTCACTTGACTCAACGGCAAAATGTATATTTCAGAAACGGAATAGAACAACAAGCAATTGATAACCTGTCAAGAACGAAGTTGATATCATTTTTCGAATTGAATAGTTAATCAATTTTTATACTCTGAAATACCAGTACATTTTGTAAGGAAAGATCAAGGAAAGATTTGGACAAAGAGACAGCGAGGGGGAGAAAAGTGATTGCTCGGTTGTATGTAGTTTTACCAAAAGATACTGAATTATTTCATTTGCGTTTGCATTTTTCCGTGTTCGTTGCCCCACATTGTTTGAAGACAATGCTATTGTATGATCAACTATCCAACCTTCGTAGAAGCATCTCATAATCGCGGGTTTGCTTCTAATGACAATGAGTGGTATGAATGTTTAAATTAAGCAAAAGGAAACCAATATCCTCGGAAATTAGGTGAATTGTTTGGTTTTCTATAGTTTGAATGTTCCAGCGAATGCTTTGAGATTATGGAATAAGTTTAAGAACCATATGAGTGAGGATTTCTTGACAAATTACAGTAAAGGTGTTTCATTCAGTAGAACTCTTCTTGAAATGAAGAAAATTTTATTGACACATAATATTTCATGTGAAGCGCTTAGGCTTCCATGTCCAATTGTTCTGCGTACCTCGGATGATATTACACAAATTTATTTTGTTACAGAAGGTGCTACTTTTGACAAAATGTATAATACTGCTAATGATGAACAACGCAATGTTATAGTTTTGCATCACGGTACTGGTAGCAATGCATTTTGATGGACGGCTCCTGCAGGTTGTGGTAAAACCTATATTCAAGTAGCAATAATTCAAAAGTTGAAATAGTTAAATCTTTTATGTATACCAACTGATTTCAGTAATATAGCTTCAACTCTTTTGATTGGTGGCCTAATGTTGTTTGCCTAATGTTGCCAAATTACCAATTCCAATATTAGAGAATTCTGAGTCAAATATTAGAGCTAGCAGTCCACACGGTCAATTCAATGAGCACACTTCATGCATTAAATGTAATTGATAAGTTGTTGGGAGATTTGAGTATGAATGAAAATAAATATAATTTATTTGTAGGCAAGGCAATTTTATTGTCTGGTGATTTTCGGCAATTTTTGCCAGTTGTACCTCATGGATCGCGTGTAACTCTAATTGAAAATTGTGGTACAACGTGGCATTAATTTTCTGAGTTTCATAACGTAACATTAACACAGATCATGAGAGTTCTTCCTCATGAAGTCGAATTTGTCCATTTCTAAAAACACTTGGTAATAGTGAAATGCAAAGTTTTCCTCAGTTCGGTCAAAATGTCATTGAAATTCGTAATCAACTTTTTGCTGTGCCTGAAAATATTAGTTAATATTGGCAATATTTCGGAAAGCGGTTTACCTCCACACAAATTCATTTTGAAAGAGAATTGAATTGTATTGCTTATATGTAATTTAAATACAGGGAATGCGTTGGTGAATGGAACTGGATTACGTATAAAACGAATGCATTGGAATTCAATTGACTGAGAAGTTTTGACTGGTGTTGCAACAAACAAAAAAATCTTAATATCACGCATTCACTTAAATTATTCTGGTACAATTTTAGCATTTACTACAAAGTTTCCAGTCATTTCTGCATTTGCAATGACTATAAATAAACCACAAAGCCAAACATTCGACAATGTAAGTATATTGTTACGACAACCTGTATTTACTCATTGGCAATTGTATGTTGCTGCCAGTAGAATTATATCTTTTGTTGCATTGCGATTCTATATTTCAGATACTTCTGACCTTTATCCAATGATAATAAAAGGGTATTTACGAAGACCATTGTTAATAGAGAAATTATTCGCCCTTAATTCCAAGAACATGCTACTTTTCAGCAAATATATTATACGTAATATGTTCCAGAAATAGAAGAAATTTTAAATTTTTTCCAATGGATAATCTCACATGAATAATTGTTTTTATATTTAAATGTGCTGTAAGTGTAAATGTTAATGAATAAATGAATGCGGTCTTATCCATAAGATATACCTTGGCGTGGTTGATGGGCTCAGTAGATGGAATTTTGATCTAATTTTTGAATTTCCCTAGAGTGTGGTCGAATTTCGGCCGATGGGTTGCACTAGTAATAATACTAGTAATATATGTACCTATTATATACATTTTGTTATTTTTTACAAATATTTTTCTCTAAATAAAATTTTTTTTTATTAAAATTCAAAAGATAACATAAAGTCTGAATATAATACACTGAATATACATAAAGCCTAGTTTACTCTCTAATTCCATACATAATTAAAGGAGCTTCGCTTCTTTTTTCTCTTGAGGGCAGGCTCATGGACAGGAAGTATTCCATTAGTTGCATCTGTGATCTACAACAGAACGGGAATTGGGTGTGAATTCCAATGAAAGTTTTGTTTTTTTAACTTTTAACATCTGCACTAAAATTTTCGCACAATGGTACAAACTCCCATTTATGAACCATGGTTGTCTCACACGAACAATCACCGAAAGCACTGAAAATAGATTTGAACAGAAAGTTTGCATGTACTCGTTGCGGTTCCATAAAAAAATTCGTTGTTAATTTTATATGTATTTTCTTGGAGATAGTATATTTCAAGAATTGAAAGGTCTATTTCACTTGTCTAAATGGAGCGTAATCACCAGTTTAGCCTGAGTTAAATTTGTTAAGGACCAAACGACTAATCCATCAAATTTCTATGCATCTACTGGCTTTAAAAGAATAAAAAATATATTAGAATACAATTTTGTAACAAGTCAAGGGTCAACACCAATGTGAGGTTCTTAAACTTCGACACCATTTCGGGCAATAGTTAGGCCTATGCTGCACCGGATTTAAAATTTAAACATAAATTTAAATATTTTTCAAATTGTACATTTATTAAAACAAAATACTGACTGTTACACATTATGAATTTGTAGTATTCGCTATAACCGATTATAAATATTGCTCAGTTATGTAACGAAAAGATACAACCCATCCCACACGATTACCAAAAGGCAGAATTGGGGTACACTCCTACAATATATATAAAAAAAAAGCACAGAAAGAGGCAAATTATGTGATCGTAGAGATGCAATACAGAATTACAACTAAGCCAACTACAGTTTATACCATCGACAATTATACAAGTGAACATAAGATGTCTCTTCTGTATTCCTTCTAAATTTATAGTAAGCCTCATTTATTATTATAAAGAATTCAGTGATATGCTCCATTCTTAAAAAACACAAATTTTCCTTCTTTAAATGTTGCGCTTTTTTATACCCTTTACCTTTAAAAAAGGTAAATAGGGTATACTAACTTTGTGCTTTTCAGAGGGGTTGCAATTTCGAGAAGGAGGCATGGTAGGTATGGAGATATATATACAGATATGATCAGAATCACTTTCTAAACAATTTTTATTTTGTCCGTCCGTCTGTCCGTCTGTCCGTCTGTGGCCACTATTTTTCTACACCGTTAGAGCTATCCTAATGAAATTTTGCAAAAGTATAGTCTGGACAAAGATACAGAACCAGATTGCTATATGGGCCGATTTGGACAAAGACCACGCCTACCTCCCATATAAGGAACTTTTTTCACCTTTTTTAAAATGACTATAACTTCGGTCCAATTGACGGAATCGTGACGTTATTTGGCAGTTATAGAGATGTGGGTTCCCCTAAACACTGTGCAAAAACTGGGCGGAATATATTAGCTGCCACGCCTTCTATTAACAAATATTAATAGCTTAAGATCTGGTAGAGATTTACGGACGACATTTTACGGGAAGGAACATGCGGACATTACAAAGCTATCTGTCACAAATGGGGCTGATCAGAGAAAAGACTCGCCCACTTTTTATATAAGGAACTTTCGGGTATGTATATGGACCCTGCAAAGCCATACACAAGAATTGGGGTCTATCAGATAAAGGATACGCCTCCCTCCCAAATAATGAACTTTGGGGACCCCACTTAAAGACAATTACCCTATCTATGCTTCTAGTGATGATATATGAAAACAAACTGGTAGATGTATACACTGGGTCAGTACTAGCATGCATTCCAGTGAAATTTCGTTGATAAATCTTTAACAGGAACACAGTAAATGTTTTTTATACATCCACGCCCACTATTCACATATTAATATAATTTGCGACCTATGCAATATATTTGGATATATTAGTACGTATATGGACCCTATAAAGCCATATACAAAAATTGGGGTCGATATAATCATTTCAAGGTACCCTACCAAAATTACCGTTAGTATGCTCCTAATGATGATTTATGAAGAAAATTTCCCCATTGTTGAACTCGCACGCACAAGAAAAGGTAAAGGGTATTTCGTAGTCGGTCTAACCCGACTTCAGACTTCTTTACTCGTTTATTCTCATTATTTACGAAATTTACTATCAGTTCAGTTATTTAATGCCTTAGCCAAATATGAATGGACACTTATCTCGAGCCCCATTTTTTGCTCTTACATTTTCTTCTTCATTTTAATAGCCCACAAAAGACAGTCGCCTTCTAATTTAACTTGAACAGTAACTTATTTCTGTGCAAATTCTAAATTTTTTCACGCTCAAGAAAACAGAAATCTTTGCGAGACAAAATGCAACATTTCTTATTATGCCGTAATTGTTGAGCAGCTTTTATATTCATGATATGTTCTTATATCGATTTTTCTGGTTTTCTGGGTTGAATCAAGTGAAAATAAATTTGCCAACAATTCATAACCATTATGACCTAATTTTCTGTCGTTGGGGTTATCCGCTGTCGTATTAGAACTGCGGGATTGATATTTAAATACGTACATATGTATGTATACCAGAGACTAGCAGTGCTGATTCTGCTACAAATGCCACTGCTACCACTGTCGCTTACTATTTTGTTGGTGTTTATTTGTGATAAACATATTAAAGGACCCCCTCTTTAACAGTTTGTGATGCAAATACATTCATACAGACATAACAGCCTACATCTCCACCATTCACTGATAGTGTTAACATTGGCGGCGATTGTGAGCGGGAACACAAGTTTGGGAAGAGTGTGTGATTGGATATATGTGTTCTGTTTCTTCTATATGTGCATGTGTATACACATGCGTAACTTCTCTTACTGGATACAACATTTTATTTTATCGTCAATTTTGTAGCTCTTCCTTGCCCAGACAAATGTGAAATGCGAAAATTTCTTTGCTTTCGATTCATCTCTTATTTTGTCTTGTGTTTTTTGTCGGTTCCTGTGTGATTAAAGCTACATACATCTATATTTGGATACATGCGTGTGGTGTATAAGAGGGATGGTGTATAAAGATTGGGATGTGTACTTTGTCATTTTATTCACAAGCAATTTATTTTGCCCATTAGTCTCTCATCTAGAAATTCTACTATTTGTAGGTTTGTTTGAATGGAGTTTGTTTCTTTCCATATTTTGCTTTAATTTTGTATATTTTTACACACTACATGCTTTAGTATCTCCTGTAATTAGACATATAAACATACTAAAAAAAATGTGGATTTATGTAAATACATAATTTGGAATGAAAAGACCCATGTTACAACACATAAATTATTTTACTACACATGAATCGGTAGAAAGCAATTTTTAGCACCAATTTACGATATATACTCGCGGAACACAACAGCTTGTACTATCGGCAAGTTGGGGTTTTTAACATATAAATCGATTTCTTTACTGTTTATAAATACAGGAGCTTGGAAGTTTCTTCGTTGACTTATGTTTAATTTTTTCTAAGTTATCGTGAAGAGGCAGCTTTAACAATATATACTCGTATGTACATATAATAAATACATTTATTTTAGAATCGCGGTATACATTTATATATTTTTGGCGGGCACATCCCCTTGTATGCCATAGGTCCAAACAGGCTTCCAGATTTAATTATATAAAGTCTATTAATACAGGGTGGCCCAAATAAGACCAGCTGATGTGAAACACAAATAACTTTTTTATTTTTTAACATAATTTATTTTTTCTTTTTGCAGATTATAACTGAACTCTTGGAAATTTAAAATGAATACGTACAGTCCACAACAACGCATTAAAATTATCGAATTTTATTATTCTTCTCAAAGATCAATTGTTCTGACGCAGCGAAATTATCGCCGTTTTTTTTCCATTTAAGTGGTTATGTGAATAAACAAAACTGTAGGTTGTGGGGCTCCGAAAATCCAAGGGCAATACATCAGCATCAGTCACACCCAATCAGATGCACTGTTTGGTGCGGTGTTATGGCCACAAAAATCATCGGCCCATATTTCTTTGAGAATGAGGATGAAACGCCAGAAACGGTCTCCGGGGCTTCTTACAGAACAATGATCGACAACTTTTTGCGGCCAATGGTGGAGCAATATCCTAATTTGTGGTTTCAACAAGATGGAGCCACTGCGCATACTGCTAGGCAAACTATTGACATGCTGCGTGAAATTTTTGGTGAACGCATAATTTCAAGAAATTCAGATTTCCCTTGGCCTCCTCGTTCACCAGATTTAACTGCGCCCGATTTTTTTTTATGGGGATATTTAAAAGACAAAGTGTATGTTAACAAACCACAGACACTTGGACAGCTCAAGCAGAATATTCGAGACGAAATACGGCGCCTGCAACCAGAAACATTACGCCGTGTAATGCAAAATGCGCTAAAAAGAGCCAATGCCTGTATCTAGCAAAATGGTGGTCATTTGTCTGATGTCATATTTCACACATAATCACGTTAAATTTCCATAAAATGTGTTTAACATATTAAAACAAATCATTTAAAAAAACCCGTTATTACAAGAGTTACACGTGTTTAACATCACTAGGTCTCATTTGGGCCACCCTGTATATGTGGATAAGGCCAATGTAGCTCCATTTTAAAAACAGTTCTTCACATATATTTTTAAAATTTTCTTTCAACGTAACTTTTCATCAAATGTAATGTTTGGAACAATAGATACATATTAATATCAATTTGTTTTTAACGTAATGTTGAAATGAAGAGATTTTGTATTATTTTGTCCACTTGCAGCTTGTAGCATTAATGTTAGTTTGTAATATTTAAGTGGCAGCTTCACCTACAAACTACAACCAACGGCTGTGCTGATCAAAAAAATCGCAGTTAAATAATTATATGTTGAAGGTAAGTTGTGTATACAATGTAGACAAGTGGGTAAATAATACCTGCTTGGGGCTTGTACCGATTTACGCTTATTTCGATGTCGCAATGGTTGGGAGTGTTTTTTCCAAACTGAAAATGCATGAAAGACAATAATTATGCTTTTTAACGGCTTGCCCTCAACGCATTGTCAATTTCTATCTGAACACTATATAAGTTAACGTTACAAATGTTAACCTTACAAATATTTCCAACAACAACGAGCAAACGAAATACGATATTGCACACGTATTTCGGCCAACACGCGAATCCGGTTAACGTAATAAATGCTGACGACAGGTCTACAAAGCTTCCCGTGGGAAATGCAGAATGCTATCGTCTATCAGCGAATCCGATCGAGCAGTTGGTTGCATTTTAAGTAAGTTTTGATTTTGTAAATTAGTTCTAAGTTGAATTGTGAATAAAGAGGTTTAAAGCTCTTCAATAAAATGTAATTCTTTTAATCAACGTAACTTAGAAAAACTTAATTTATATGACCGGCTTATTTAATTTTTTGGCAGCTTTCCATAACAGTAACTTACTTTTTAAAACTGTGTCATCAGTTAAGTGACGATTGAGTTTTTCATTTTTCTCGTATTTAGTACTCCTCAGGCGGCGGTATATAACACTCTTAAATAAATCTAATCTTATCTAGTACCTTGGTAATTTTATTGACCTTCGTTTTATTTACTAAAGATATGGGTTTTTGCCGTTGTCATATTTCGGCATATTTATTTGAACAGACGTATTTGACAATGCAGCGTATTATATATATCTTGTAAATCGAAGCATTCCATTATACGCTAGGTCATTTAATTGATTATGGTTTAAATCATAGTTGCATTTGCAATGTAGCATTATCATATTACCAATTAATATGTTTATTTGCTAGTCTAAGTATATCTTGTTATATGGTAGCTGAAACCTGTCAGGTTGTATGGCGCGCAGCTTTGGGGCTGTGCAAAGAAGTGTCATGTACAAATAATTCACCGCTTCCAAAAACAAAGTACTGCGCTAGTTAAATACCCCTAGTACATCAGAAACAGCGACCTTCACCGCGAACTGAAAGTATCGACAGTCAACACCGAAATCAGAAAATTGGCCGAATCTCATTAAGAAAGACTCCGCCAGCACACAAATGAAGAATCCAGCAAGTTGCTTCAGGTTATCAGCTTAAAATGACGACTGCGGCGTACTAAACTTTTTTAACTGGTGGAGCGGATTCAATAACTTTCTCTAGAATGTATTGATTTATTTATATAATTTATTAGATATAAGCAGCTCTTTGGTCATAAATGACAAGTCGTTGTGGAAAGAAACCTTGTATTATATATTATGTCTCAATAAAAAAATTAAAAAAATATAAAAAAAATATGGTGGGTTTTAAAGACCCGTTATAAATTACGGATTTAAATTGTCTTCTAATGTGAAACAACTAATTGCGATTTGAAAAAATCGATCATACCTAGAACTATATTCAAGTCGCTAGAACACCTGGTTAGCTGTCCGAAAGTCACAACATTGCACTTTGTATTTGTGATAGGTGTGTATAATTGATTTCACTGGTCTGGAACACCAGTACATTTTCTTTGAGTTGTAGTAATCGCCGATTTTACATATTCTTTGGTAGATTTCATTTAAGATTTGTTGTTGAATTGTTTATATGGTGTCTAGGAAGGCTGTCAATATCAACGAATTCCCTTCTATTTCTAGTGATATGAAATAATACAGCTAATGATAATTTAATACAGGTAATGTGCTTTAAGAGATCATTGATCTCACATGTATAATTAATTATCATAAATAAATAAATGAAATGAAATGAAAATGGTGACTTGAAACTTATTCGTTTTTATATTCGTAATGTGCTGTGTTATTTTTTATACCATTTTGTGGTGCAAGGATGTGTGGTATGATATTTGTTTCCAAAATTTTCAGGTGATTATGCATATAGTTTGTTTCAACAATAAGACGTGCTCGTATAGTAAAATATTCTCAAGCCCATGTTTATGTGTTGACAACATTGACAATACTTAGCTATCTATTCACAGTCATAAAAATGTTCAAATACACATAGTCGTTATTCGATTGATTTGAATGCATTTACCCGGTTATTCAGTTTGGATAAAATCATCATTAGTGCGTCAGACTTTTAAGTAATAATTTATAAATTCCCTTTTACTACTTTCCCATAAGAACAGCCAATTGCAACATCTTTAATCTTACTTTTTTTTTTGCAACTTTTGATTTCTACACTCACTAGAACAGCAAAGTGGGATTCAAAACAATTTATTTTTAGTACATTCAACTCTCCTATGTTTTCCTGCACCAATTACTCATTTTGCAGATTTTCCACAAATATTTGTTGTGCGGCAAAATATCTAGACCTTTTTCATTGCAGTATATATTGGACGATTTTAGAGGTTCGATTTTCACTGTAGTGCTCAGAATAGTTCTGATAACCTACAAGTTTGTATGTTCTCTGGCGTTGCAAAAGACAATTAGCAATTTTGACTTGTCCGTCCGTATGTGACTACTTTTAGCCACAACGTGCGAAATCATAAGGAAAATTAACAAAAATATAGCCTGGACCAAATAGTTATATCCACTCATTTCGACAGAAACCACGCCTACCTCCCATATATGCACCATTTTCACCTTTTTTAAAATATTTATAATTTCAGTCCAATTGACGCAATTTGGTAATTATGTAGCTGTGAGCACTGTGCAAAATGTGGGCGGTATAAATTAATTAATCCGGCATTTTTAAATTAAGATTTTTTGAGATAGAAATTTTATATAAAGAAGCATGTGGGTATTATAATCTCAATTGCGCGAATAGTCGCTGAAAAGAGAAATAAGGAAATTTCGGGACAAAAATTAAAATTAGTCTAGCTCTGCGTCCATAAATCTCGTATATATCTTTAGTTATGAATCGATCATGGCAATAAATATATACCGCATCCATATGCATAGTTTTTACTAGTACTCACATCTACATAACTGCCAAATTGTGTCACTATTTATTCAATTGGACCAAAGTATATAGAAGGTAGACGTGGTCTTTGTCCAAATGGGTTCATATAGCAATCTAGATCTGTGTTTTGGTCCAGACTATACCTTTGAAAAGTTTTATTAAAAAAGCTCTAACGTTCTGGAAAAAAGGCCACAGACGGAAGGACAGACGGACAGACAAAAATCAAAATTCTGACAGAATAGTGATTCTGAGCTGAAGTGAACATAAAGTGATTGTGAACATTTGTGATTCATTCCAAATGCAGTAAATCAAATACAGTAAATAGAGAATATGCGACCATTCCCCGGTGTAGTACAAAATCTTAAAGTGTTGCTTCATTCTCGAAGAATAACAAATGTTTCAATCACAAAATTTTAGATGTTTCTAATGTTGTAATCCACTCTATGTAGATTTTATTTGTCTTGCTACTTTGATTATTACTTTCTTAATTTTTTTGCTATTATCTATGTACACTTGTATACGCTTCTGTGCTTTGATTTATATTCTCGTTTAATAATATGGAATCATGTGTCAACATATAACCATTTGAATTGAAATGCTTCTCCTTTGATTTTTTCTTATATCTATAGGTTTTTTAATATACTGTATTTATTTAGAATTTATTTAACTTAACTTAACACTTAATAAGTTTTCTAAGCTAACAAGCTTATACTTAGATCACTGAAATACATGAATTTAAGGAACAAGCCCCAACCAAATAATTGAAGTTACATGCTCTAAACGGTATTGATTAATTGAAATTGTGTATGTATTCAATGCCAAATTATAATTGTGTGAGGATTTAGCTTGTGAACTAGCGACGTGATAGCGCGGTACGAAGATGTACATATGTATATTTTTATTTGCTTCAGACTTTTTACTTTTTAACAAAAATGGAACATTGTGTTATACGCAACACACATACACAGCAACCAAAATAAATCATATACTTACATGCTCGAAACAATTGGGTGTGTAAGATTGTGGGTAATTTCAAATTAGAGAATAATTTAATCTTTCAATTAACTATTATAAAACCTGAAGTTAGACGCAAATTTTCGTTTTCTGTTGCCCTTGTATGAATGGTCAACATATTCAATAAAATAAATCAAAACTGTATTTATTACTAGCTGAACCCTCGCCCGCTTTTCCAGGCAAAAAAAAACTGTTCCAACAATTTAAAAAAAATTAAAACATTTATTGCAATGCTTTTAGATAAACAACATTCTTGGTTTTTTCACCATCGCTCGTGTAAACAAATAGAGCAGATGGTTTTCCGACTCAGGTGCATGCAACGTAGAGTTGGCCATGCGAGAAAACTGCATTTTCCAAATTTATACCACACATTTCTAAAGATTGTCCTTGCGACTCATTGATGGTAACGGCGAATGCAAGGCGAGCAGGGAACCGAAGACGCTTAAATTCAAATGGCACATCAGATGGAATCATTGGGATGCGAGGAATCAAAACGTCTTCGCCTTTGAATTTTCCACTCAAAATTGTTACTTTATGACGTTTCTCAATATTTTTTTGACAGCAAGCCTGGTGCCTTTACAAAGTTTTGGTTGGTTGATGTTGCGAAGCATAATAATCGGCGCTCCAATTTTTTTCCTGCCAAATTAAGTACGTTTAAAAATTCTGTGAGATAATGCACAACCTCATTCTGATTCATGATGGTATCCCCTGATTTTAATGTGAATAATGGACTTGGTATTTATTTTAAAATAGCCTCGTTAAGATCATTGACATCTTTGTTCTTTACGGCCAGTATTGCTCGCTCGCTTAACCAAGCATGATTTTTGTACTGTTCTGCTATGCTTGGGAACACGCTATGAATCAGTTCTTCTTTTTATTGAGTGAAAGGGCAAAATTCGATTCGTTGTGTTATCATACCTGTGATCCTGTAGACTGGCATTGTACCATCCCCTATTTTTAACAATTGCTTTGAAAATTCAGCTTATGATCGATCGTTTTGTAATTGAACGCGTACGTTTGTTTTTAGTGTGAGTATTTTTACATTTTTCCACAGAATTGAAGATTTCCAGCATGCGTTTATTTTATCGGTAGCAGTATATTTAGGAATGATTGGTAACTTTTGTCAAAAGTTTCCAGCTAACAGAATCAAAGCACCGCCAAATAAATCTTGATTTCCTCGTAGATCTTACATTGTTCTCCCCAATGCTTCTAATGATTTTTTGTTAGCCATTCAACATTCATCCCAAACGATTATCGCACATTGTTGCAAGATTTTTGCCATTCTGGATGTTTTAGTTATGTTACATGTAGGATTGTCATTTGTCTACATATTCAAGGGCAGTTTAAGTGCAGAGTGTGCTATTCGATCGCCATCCAAAAAAGTACCAGCAGTCCCAGAAGAAGCCAATGCCAGTGAAATTTTATGGTTCTAGTAGCAACGAAATCAAGAATGTCTTACCAGTTCCTCCAGGCGCGTCTAAAAAATACATTCCACCACTTTCATTGTTAACAACATGTATAATCGTGCCGTATACATTCTTCTGATCATTGTTCAATTTTGGAATATTTGCTGGAGCATACGTTGCAATCGTAATCTCGATAACGCTGCAAATTTTGGTTAAACAGATCATGCATTGAGGGATTTGGCGATACTATGCCGGGTTGTGCCAATCCTTTGTTACCAATTGTTAAGCAAATGTCTTCAATCATGATCAATGCTTCATCATGCATTTCCCGTGTGTACAACATGTGTGGATTTGACGTACTACGGCTAAGTGTTTTCAAAATATCTTCCGTCATGAAATCTTGATAATTGTTGGGGTGAACGGTGTAAATACGTCACAAAGCATCTGTAGAGAATACATGTGGGTAGCCATCGATTGGTTTTCCTTGCTTACGCCTTTCAAACATTTTTTTCGATTTATCTCAAGTATAAAAATACTTCTGCGTATACCAACGTGCTGGCGAATGTATCTG
Organism: Clusia tigrina; assembly: GCA_920105625.2. Classification (NCBI taxonomy): domain Eukaryota; kingdom Metazoa; phylum Arthropoda; class Insecta; order Diptera; family Clusiidae; genus Clusia; species Clusia tigrina. The sequence continues at coordinate 156,408,172 of OV050032.1, forward strand.
ATACACACAATTTAAAAAGTTCGGCAGACGTTGTGGATGGTGGTGTCGCTGCTCTTTGTTGTGCGTTTTCAGCTGTAAAATAAACGCGTTGACCATTTTCAAGATGGACAGCTAAATGAATGGATGTCTCTCATGAATTGGGAATGTAAAAATCCTCCACACCGCCTCATTACTGCTGACATAGCGCCCTAATTGAAATTAAGTGATCTCGTCATTTCTATTTGGATCAGCTACACCAAACACAGCCATGACGCTACCTTTATTTACGTATTTACTTTATGGACTTCACCGAATTACAATACCACGTTAATGTGGCTTTTGTACGTTTTGGACAAAATTGGTAAATATGGCACGATCCAACGATTATCAACTTCAACATTCTCATATTGATAGTTGTTGATTTTCCGTTATCCTCTGTCGACTGGCGACGATATAACGGGTATCCGTCATTGCCTGTAACTGTGTCTGAAATCAATGCTCTGGGATAACGTTTCTAACATTTACCATCAATGCATGGTGAGCTCATGGACCATGGATCATGTTCTTTCTGATCACTTCAAATAATTCTGGATCGGTGGTTTCATCTGGAATTTCCGCAGATATGATGTCATCAATTTGATCCGGTCTTATTTTGTCAGCCAACCATATCAATATGTGGGCGTGAAGGACTCCTCTTTTTGCGATTCGGCAGAATACATCTAGCATTGCGCTTCGCTAAATACTTTGTGTTTGACTATGATTTCAGATTTTGTTTAAACACATGTACCGTTATGTCGTGACGATCTGTTGGCGATTGCCCTGGCAATAAGTATTGTCGAAGCTCACTCCATTGTGGATTACAGGTAAAAGTGATAAACAGGTTTGGTCGACCATAAATTGAAGATATGTCATCGCATCCTGTGCATTCTCATGCATATGACGTGAGCTAACAGTGTAGGAAGATGGCAATATCGTCAGTTGGCCAATGTCATTTGAACTTGTTATTTTATTAGTTAATTAAACGCAGTATATAATTATTAGAAAAACTTCCACGTTGGTAATTTATTTAAGAAGGAAGGGAAAAAAGCATACTACAAAAGTATGACAGCTATGTGTTGAGAACTCATTTGATTATCATGGTTGCATTTCAAATACAATTCTCAAGAGGACTTACACCCTAGTTGCCATCATTGTCAATGTCAACACGTAGATATATGTACTCTTCAGCGCATGGAATTTTCTGATGGAACCTAATGAAATTCAAACGTTCAGTCTCGATTTTCGCATATATGTCGACAAGATACTGGTGAAAAAGTGTTTGACATTTCAGAATATGATTGTCTTGATTTTGACGAATCAACAATTTGTCCGCATAATAATTCAATGCGCTGGCAGTTTTATTTGGAATTTCCACATCTGTAATTGAATTTCAAACTTTTGTAAAAATTGTGTCAACCATTTGTGTAAATAAATTTAGCTAACCTTGCGAAAACAAAATCGGATATTGCAAAGCATCATAAGAGCGATGAAGTTCAGAGACAAGTTGAAGTTGATCATTTCTACGATGAAGGACGATATCGCGTGTATTAAATTCTTCTCCAACGTTTACCACTGCTACATCGTCTATTGTTGGTACATTGTATCCTCTGGCGTGCTATACAGCGGCCGTTTTGTCAGCTCTAATGACAATTCTATTACAATCCGGCGGCCTCTTGTCCAATGCCGTTTTAAACAAAGGCACCAATTCATTGTGCTGATGAAAATAATCTTGTAAGACAGCAATTATTTCTCTTCGTACGTTCGGAGAAAAAAGACACCGTTGATCAATTTCATAATAGGAATTTCCAAGAAAAAAATTTGCAAAAACTGATGAGAACTATCTGCAAATGGCAATAATGATCTGACACCTGACCTTGAATCTTGATATCAAAAAATGTCAAGTTAAAATTTTTGTGAACATTGCAATTGCCATTTATTTCTTCGATTACCTTAAATGTTGCCATGAAATT